>LR749765.1:1313279-1443247 GCA_902729485.2 Mus minutoides
CCACCACCACCACCACCATCACTATCACCACCACCACCACCTCCACCATCACCATCACCATCACCATTACTATCACCATCATCATCATCATCTTAGCACCAGCAGCAACAGAGCAAATGAACTCAGTGGTGAGGGGAAGCTAAGACAACAACACTGTCTTCCTTCCTCTGTGTCTTTTTTTTTAAACCAGAACCCCACCAGAAGATGTTGCCCACATTTGGGATTGGTCTTCTTCCATCAATTTAGACAAATCCCCACAAAGCTCCCACAGAACAACTTGATGTATACAATTTCCCCCACTGAGGCTCTCTGCTCAGGTGACACTAAGTTGTGGCATTTTGACATTTAAAAACAGCTATCACAGTAAGAATAATTCATAGCCTGCTTGTCACAAAAAATATATGTGCCTCAGTAGACTGGAGATGAAAACACAAAAGTGTTGGTTGGTACTAGGAGGTAACCAGCTCTTACTGAGAGGGTTTAGTCAGGGTTTCTACTGTTGCCATTAAAACCACCTGATAAAAAAGCAACTCAATGAAAAATGGGTTTGTTTCAGCTTAAACTCTCAGGTCACAATCAATCACTAGGAGACAGGAACTCAAGGCAGAAACCTGAAGGCAGGAGCTGATGCAGAGGCCATGGAGGAGTGCTGCTTACTGGCTTGCTCCTCATGGCTTGCTCATCCTGCTTTCTTATAGTACCCAGGACCACCAGCCCAGGGAAAGCCATCCCCACAGTGAGCTAGGACCCCTGACAATAACCATTCATCAGGATAATGCCCCCAAGACTTGACTACAGGCCAATCTTACGGAGTTATTTTCTCAATTGGGATTCCCTCCTCCCAAATGACTCTACTTCATATCAGGTACTTCATTTAGGTTTCATAAAACTAACCAGAGTAAGGGAGACCTCGAGCCTCCCCAGCCTGACAGCTACTCTGGAAAAGATGGTTGTTATCCAGGTTGCCAAAGGGTATCCAGGAAATCCAGCCAGGAGGACAGAGTTTTCCTAGAGCTCAGGCAGTCAGGAGGAGCAGACTCTGTGTGTGATAAGAATAGCACCTCAGCTATATACCTCAGACCCAGCGGGAGCAGACGGCAGAACCAAGGCTTGAAGTCCTTGGTAGATGCACGCAGAATATAAGAGAGGTAGTCACCAAGTCTAGGTGTTAAGAGGTGCTGAGTGAGAAGCCCTTGGGAGCCAATGTGTCAGTATTGTCTCAGGCCTCTGGTCAGAAGATCAGTGTTGACTGGGTCCCAGGGCCAGGAGAGCAAAAGCTGTGGGTGGAAGGGAAGTGGCCTCAGCACCGTGTCTACCAGCCTTGGCTATAAGCTCTGGAGCCAGATTCTGGAATTCGAATTTGGATGTTCACGCGTTCAAGTGGCAGGCTGGGGCCCTGCTTATGTAAACTTTTTTAAAATTCAGATACAAAGCAGGGCTTCATTATTGTGTTTAGTAATGGTGTCCTTTAATTCGGGTTCCTCCCCATTCCCTTCCCCTGTCCTCCTACCCCTGCTGGTCCTCTTCCTCTCCCCTGTAGTTCCCTGTGATAATTAATCTTGGTTCTCAGCTTGACTATATCTGGAGTCAACTATAAGACATGCACCTGGGAGGGCAAAGATGAATTGAGTGGGAAAGACCCTACCCCAGAGGAGATGGCATCTTTTGACAGCAACACAGATACAAAGAGGTCTGAGAGGAAAGCTGTGGCGCTTTGCCTGCCTGCTTTCACCTCTTGTTAGCGAGTGCAGCTACTCTATTCCTGCCACTGCTGCTGCCAGAACCCAGTTTCTTGGGTCTTCCAACTTGATCTAAAGACCAGTGGGCCCCTGGGACTGCTCAGACATCCAGTCTAGGAGGCAGAGTAAATACCAGGTTCTGAGTTTCTGTAACATAAAGTTGAATCTATGTATGTATGTATATGGATATACATATATGTATATATAGCCATTCTCTGTTCTGTTTCTCTAGAGAACCCTGATTAATACACTCCCATTTTACTTTCTGTGATATGAATTCTACTCCCTCTTTAATCTCCCATACACCTCCCTTAGTACCCCCCTTTTTTCCTCCTCTCAATTCCCCTTTCTAGTTTTATGACCCAAACCACCACACATGTATATACATATAAAATTAGAATATAAGATCTACTTATGAAAGGAAAATACGATATTTGTATTTCTGAGCCTGAACTACTTCACTTATAATATTCTCCATTTCTATCCATTTTCCTACTGTTAGGACTTCATGCTTATTTGTGACTGAATAAAATTCCACCGTGTATATTTGCCATACTTTCTTTATCCAATCATCTGTCAACAGATGTCTAGACTGGTTTCAGTTATTATGAGTAGGATAGCAATAATCGTGGATGAGCAAGTGACTTGTGTGATAGGAAGGACTTAGAGTGTCTGAGCTTCTTGATTGTTAGCCTGAGAGTTCGACTGACTCTTTTGAATACTGAACTCAGACCTGTTGAGGGGAAATGTACTGAGTGCCTACAACAACCTGATGGGGGGAAAACAGAGTGTGTGTGAAGACAGACAGAGCATGTGCTACAAGGGAGGGACATGTCTTAGAAAGTGGAGAAGAGAAGACTTCTGTGAGGAACGAGAAGAATTGGGATTGCAGACAACAAGAACATGGGGAAGCCCTGGAGATTACACAGCAGGTCACAAATGAAGAAAGAATGTTCTATGTAGAGGGGGAAAAGAGAAAAGGATTAAGCAAGTTGGATGAGAACGTAGAACTGGGTGAGTAAGGTCCAACCAATTTCAGGGATTGTGCTATACCTTGGCCTCCATCAGCTGGTCTCTGAGGTATGGCTAATTCATTGTGTAGGCCATGACCATGACCATTCAAGGTCTTGCCCCAGGTCTAGCAGGCTGAGCTCCACTTAGGGGCTTGTTGAAAAGCAGGTTCTCCCACCTCATCTGGACCCACATTCCGGAATCTGCATTTTAAGGAATCTTGTGTACTGACTGGTGTGAACTGGCCTGTTTTGTCAAGTCCTCTGTGGGTGCTCTTGGGGATTTGGGTGGGAGAGCCAGAAACCAGCATGCAGGCACTGTGAGAAAGATGTTTTGGAGACTGCAGACATACAGTGCAGGAAACCAGAGAGATATAGATAGATCTACTCAGAGAATTCAATGCATGTCGCACTCTGCTCTCAAACACCCCATCCACCCCTGCCTTCCCAACAACTTCATCTCTTCAATTGGAGTTTGATCTCTCTCAAGCTCAGAAGATTGCACCAACAGACTCCAGCACTGTCTGTCTCTCATGGTTGTCTTTCTCCTCAGACCCCTGCTACTGCAGCTCAGCCGCCTAGCCCTTCTCCTTCTGACGGTGACAGCCACATTCTAACTGAATGCCACCGCCTGAGGAGTCCATCACAGCCTGATCCTCAAGCTGCTCATGATCCCTGAGGGCTCCCAGCTCTCCTCAAGGCCATAGCCACACCTCTCTCCTAGCACACAGAGCTTTTGATAGTTGTAGCCCATCCTTCTGTGACAGCCACACATATGTATCTCATGATGCTCCTGCTCCCGCTGGCCTTCATGGCCATGCACTCACAATCCTCCTCCCCCATGGCATCTTCCTCCTTCTTCCTTTCCTTGTGGTCTCACCTCAGACCTCAAGCCCAGGGACAGAAACCCAACCTACCTCTCTTCTGCCCAGCTACAGGCTGTAGGCATGCAATCTTTACTAACCAATGATTTTAAATTAAGGATCAAGGTTTTCACAACAGCAACAACAACAACCAAACCCGGCATATGTGAGAATTCAGTCATCTTAAGACAGCTATCTCTTGGGATACAGAGCTTAGCATTACAATACATAGCAGCAGAGGAAACCTGAACAGTAAAGAACCTGTCTAGACATGCATTCCAGGAAACTCTATGGCAGTTAGTTAGCATGGATGAAAAGACAGGGAAATCTGGAGAAATCACTTACAGCACAGTGGCCCACACGATGGTCCAGGATGGAGATCAATGAAGTTTGAGAGGACAGTCTTGGAAACGGCTGTCAGAGTGTAGCAGAGGCTGGCAAATGCCAACCTGAGGATAGCACAGGCTTCTGGAACTAGGTAGGAGCAGAGCTAGCAGGCTAAGGGTTTGCCTCAGTGGGGTAGGGTGGCATCTCTGGGCACTTGGAGGAGCTTCAACTGGTGGTGGGGGGCACTTTAAAATGATCTTAAAACACTAAGTACACCATTTACCAGGAGAAACGGTGCCTGCGTGCTGTGAGTCTGTTGGTTTGGGTCCCCTGTTTCCCCCAAATGAGACCTAACAGAGTTGCAATTTTTTTTTAATCCGAAATTGGCTTCTTTTCTTTGGGAAAATGGCCCTTGAGTCAATTAATTTCTATCATGGAGAAGCAGTTAGAGATCTGATTGGAGGAACAGTGAAGGAGGAGATGGCTGCTCCCTGGATTCCACTACTATAATCCAATTAATGCAGCATCTATCAAGGTTCCAAAATGAATACGGTTGGGGCAGGGAGTCACAGACCCTGTGTGAGGAACTTCTCAGTGCCACATGCCAGCAGGGATCTGGGAGGAAGCCAAGAAGCTGTTGTGCAGCTTTGGTTCCCAGAAGGCTGAGCTCTGGGATGGGGCGCTGAGGAAGAGATCTGGGAGGAATTGGCATTTAAAAGAGAGTAAGAGATGGGCCATGACTGTCCAGACCTGGGCATCATGGACTAGGGAGGGAAATTCCAGCCAAAGAGAAGAGAGAGCTTGTCCAAAACCCCGGAATGTGGCCAGGTATTGTGGCTCACGTGCGACTCAGGCTTGAAGGACTGAGACAGGAGACTGTCATGAGTTTGGGGTCAACATGGAATATAAAACCTTGCCTCAGAAACTGAAATAAATCCAAATGAACAAAAAGAGCCATGAATGTGAAGGCATGAAGGAAAAGAGCATGCTCCGGAAAATGTGTGTAGTTGGTGTGCAAAGTGTCTTTCATTGTTGCACAGATTTGCTTGTGAAAACATTTGTCATCAGCCCTATCTTTTCATTTAGTCCTTATGACACACTCATCTTAGACTGGTATCACTGGACCCATTCTACAGACGAGGCAGCTGATGCTGAGAGGTGAGTCATAAAAACAACCACTACTGTCTGTTGAGGACTAAGCATGGCCTATATTCTGCTAAGTACTTTGTGTGTATGTGTTTCCTTATTTGTGTATTTAGTGTATGCATGAGTGGATTTGGAGGGTGTGCCCGTGTGTGTTTAGGACAGAGGTTGACATCAGATGTCTTTTTGTATAACTCCTCACCTTGTTTTTTTCTTTTTTTCTTTTTAATTTCAAAAACATTAAATCATGTGTCAGTGTATGAGCACTTGTGTGTGTAAATGTCTGTCACAGGATACACCCCCTTCAAATATCGAACACTGGGACCTCAAAATCCCTTTCCACAAGGGATTTTGTGTCTTCCTCCCTCCCAACGAAGCTTTCCTCTTTAACTCTGTCCCTGAGTAATTTGTAAAATAGAATAAAATGTCTCTGGTTTTAAGAATTTGGGTAATTCAGAGTCAAACATGCAGAATGTTTGCTAGTGATGTTTAATAGGTTATGGGAAGAAAAGAGGAATGGGGAATACTGTGGAAAGGAAAAGGAAGCTAGAGGAGGTCTCTGAGGAAGAGGGGTTGAGTGGAGACTTCGTGAAGGAAGTGAGAAGCTGAAGCATGCAGATAGCAGACAAGGGATGAGTGCAGCAGTGGTGGGTGGGGTGCGAGAACGTGCTGGGGTTCAAGGAACAGCTGGAGGCAGTGTGACAAGAGGGCTACACAGAGAAACCCTGTCTCGAAAAAGCCAAAAAAAAAAAAAAAAAGAAAAGAAAAAGAAAACAAGGTGGTACAGATGCCAATCGCCCAGGTCCATAGAAGGCTTATTACTACCTTATTCTGATGAAATCCATTGGAGGCTCTGTGTGTGTGTGTGTGTGTGTGTGTGTGTGTGTGTGTGTGTGTGTGTGTGAGTGTGCACACACTATGCACATGGAGCCCAGAAGTTGACATTGGCTGTCTCCCACTGTTACTTCACAATTTAATATTTGAGACAGACTCTCTCATTGAGCTCAGAACTCACTGATTGCTAGACTGGAGCCAGCAAAGTCCAGGATTACCTGTCTCCACATCCCCGTACTCAGTGCTAGGGTTATACATGCCACCTCACCTGGCTTTTTATATGAGTGCTGGAGAGTTAAACTCAGGCCCTCATTCTTGCATCACAAGCACTTTACCAATTGATCCATCTTCCCAGTCATTGGTGGTGGTGGTGGTGATGGTGGTGTGTGTGTGTGTGTGTGTGTGTGTGTGTGTGTGTGTGTGTGTGTGAGAGAGAGAGAGAGAGAGAGAGAGAGAGAGAGAGAGAGAATAGCACAGCCCACAGCCCATCTCCCTTTGCTATCGTCATCACCATTGTTATTACTATTGTGTTTGTGCATGATGAGCATGTGTATGTATGTGGTACATGTGTGTGCATGATACATGTGCACGTATGTGCACACACAGAGGTCAAGAGAAAATTGTGCAGGATGATTTTCCTTTCCCCTTTACATGTATTGTGTAGATGAAACTCAGGTCACCATGCCTATTCAGCAATGCCCTTTGTCTACCAGGCCATCTCCCCATCCTCTGACTTCCTTTTAAAACATCATCTTCTGTTTGCTGTGGGAAATAGCCTGTGGCACAAGGACAAGTTCAGAGTCTCCTGCAGCTTTCTAAGGTCAAAGTGATGACTGGAGCAAGTCTTGGGTCAGAAGGGTGGTGAAAAAGATCAGTCTCCAGCCATACTTTGGAACTAAAGTTGAATGGGTTTGCTAATGACCACGGTGTAAGATAGATAAGAAAGATGTGTCAAGAAGGACACCAAAACTTAGTCAGAGCATCCGAAGCATGCTGCTGTGGTTGATTGAGTTCACAATGACACAGGTTAGAGGCACAGAATGCTGGGCGTGTACTGGGATGCTGGCAGCCATACTGGTTGTCCCAATCATCTCCATTCTGCCTCTGTTAGTTCATGTGTCTTCCAGGATCCCCAACATGATGCTTCCTTCCATAACATATTCTCACCTCCCAACCTCACCGGTTCACCTGCCACCTTCAGTGGGTCCTTCTTCCAGCTCCAGTAGTCAGGCAAGTCTGCCACAGCCTTTCATTCATTCTCAACAGCTCTTATCTCACCAATTCCTCAGTTTTCTAAGACCGTCTCTCGAGACAAACCTAATTTGACACTGACATGAGGACCAGATAGTATGTAAGGATTAAGAATAAGGACTGCAGAGTCACACCGATACCAGTTGGAAACCCAGATTTGCTTAGTAGCTATAGCCCCTAGTCAATTTAGTCAACTACTGTGAGACTCAACTCTCTCATGTGTAAATTAGGGGTTGTCTTGGTTCATTTTCTTCTGTACTAGAGTATCAGAGTCTGGTTTACATAAACAACAGTTCCAAAGGTAGAAAAGCCAAGGCCAAGGTACTGCTATCTGGCAATGGCCTTCTTATGCACACTAGTTTGTCAGAAGGCAAAGGGGGTGAACTAGCTGCCACAGCCCTTTATACAGCAGCACTAACCCACTCATGAGGCCAGAGTCTTGCGGGGCCAGAAGGTTCTACCTCCCAACATTATCATTAATATAACTTGGACCCTCAGTGTCTTCTAAAGTCCTACATTTTGAAAGCTCAGTTGTCAGCCTGAGAAGTAGTATCATCTTTAGGAAATTGTGTTGATCAATTTTAGTTGTCAACATGACACAGTCTAGAATCATCTGGAAAGAGTCTCAATGGGAGAGTGTCTAGATCATGTCTGTGGGAGTATGTTGGAGTATGTTAATCGATGTAGGAAGATCTAGCCCACTGTAGGCAGCACCAATCCTTAGGCAGAGGATCCTGTGCCAAATAAATAAGAGAGGGAGTTGAGCCCTCACAAGAACACATGCATTCATTCTATCTTGTTCTTGACCCCGGGTAAGATATGACTATTTTAAGTTCTTGAAACTTTGATTTTCCTTCTATGAATAATTATAAACTGGAATTGTTATCTAACCTAAGCCCTTTCTCCTCTAAGTTGTTTGGGCAGGAGTTGGTTACCACAGCTATAGAAATGAAACTAACAGGATAAGCCTAATGGAAGGAAGTTATATCACTGTAGGCATGCCCTTGATTGGGCTACAGGTACCCTGAATCCTCCCTTTCTCTTTTTACTTACTGGCCTCTATGGAGTGAATGACTTTATGCCACATGGGCTTCTTGCCAGGTTAGGCAGCCTAACTTCAGTTCCCCTAAACATCAGAGCCAAACAACTACAGATTGAAACTTCCGAAACCCTGAGACCAAATAAATATGTCTTTTGTTTAAGTGAATTACCTTACTATTTTGTCACAGCAACTGAACACTGACTGCTGCACAGTCATGTAGCTAATAATTTTCCACACACGAGTTTGGTGGTGAATTTGAATTGTAACAAGACTTATAATACTAGCTCTGCCTTAGGGCTATCTTAAGGAGTAAGGGAACCTAACACATATAGTGCTTAGTGTAGGGTCGATGTGTGTCAATACCCGGGTTAATGCTAATGCCGCTTTTGTCTTCATTGACATCATCAGTATCATCATCATCATCAATATTATCATCATTGATATTATAGTCATCAATATCATCATCAATTTAATTATCATCATCATTTTATAATCATCCTCATCACTGTGCTCTTTAGGTAGATACTTGAGGGTCCAGTTTGGGAGGTTGGTAAGAGGCCAGAGAGCAGGCTATGCAACTGTGCAAGTGGAAATGTCGTGTGAAGTGAAATGGTGAGGGCTAAGGTGCAAGTCAGTCAGATGGCGCGAGGAGCTGTTCTTGGGGTAGAGGAACAGGGTTGTTAATCTTGGTCACAGTGGTGGGAAAGGATGAAACTTGAAAGTTCTAGTTTTCCAGGGTAGCTTGATACTTTTGAACAGCTTTGCTTCTTCCTTTGGTTAAAGTTGGTGCTGAAATGTCCCTGTTGTGGGCTCCAGAAGGTCTGGCCTTTCAGCAGTACTTACAATATGGATCACCTAAGTTGAGGCCCTCAGAGAAGCAGGATAAGGGATCAAAAGGCCACCCCCTCTAAATCAGTGAGGACTTTTTTTTTTTCTCTCAAAATACTGTCACTCATGGATGAAGACACTGCCCTCTGGGTGCCAACTTGGGGACAATATGGACACTGATAGTCCATGTACCGGTTTTCTGACCTTGTTAGGCCAGCAAGATGTCCCTTAAAAAAGGAGTGGCCCCAGGCTGGTGAGATGGCTCAGCGGGTAAGAGCACTCGACTGCTCTTCCGAAGGTGATAAGTTCAAATCCCAGCATCCACATGGTGGCTCACAACCATCCGTAACGAGATCTGGTGCCCTCTTCTGGAGTGTCTGAAGACAGCTACAGTGTACTTACATATAATAAATAAAATAAAATAAATCTTTAAAAAAAAAAAAGGAGTGGCCCCTGGGTTTCAGGTACAGGCCTTCTTCTGGCTGACCATTGACCCTCTACATGATGTCACCACCTCTTCTGTCTTCTCCAGACCCCTCCCACAGCTCTCTGTCCCCTAGTCATGCCAGCCTTGCTCTCAGCTACCCCATTTCCAACTCTCTCAGAAGCCGGGCTTGAGGCCTAAGAAGGGTTTTCTGAAGAAAAAGAGAGACAGGGGTGGGGCCACGGGGCCCAAGAATGAACTCTGAGGCGTTACCGGGTGAGGACAGGGAGAGTGAGTATTTGAGTTTCAGTTGGGAAGACCAGGAACCAGCAGTTCCTTCTCTGAGAAGGGGAGACCTCTAAATAGGGGGCGATTAGTGTGTCAGCTCACCTCCCTTGGCACTGAGTCTGGACTGAGGGCATCCATCTGCACAGTTGCTAGAAGATGTCTTGCACCCACTGTCCCCACCATGAGCAGCCTGTGGAACTGTGTAACACTTCTTTCCCAGTAGCTACTGTCCTAGGACCTGCCAGAGCTCCTATCTTATCCATGTTCTTTTCTACTGTCCAAGGACTTGCCTTCCATCAGTAGAAAGCAAATGTCCCCTGTAAAGGCTCTGAAATTAGGGGTGGATGGGGTTAGGTTTAGGGTTAAGGATAGAGCTAGGCCTTAGGGTTAAGATTAAGCTTAGGACTAAGGATAAAGGTTAGCACAAGCCTGGCCATTTCCCCCAGGAATAGATTATCTCACAAATGAACTCTGCATTTGTTACTTTTCTTGTTTCTATAATGAAATATCTGTCAAATCAGCTTAAGGATGGAAGAGTTTATTTCAGTTTTGTGGTAGGGCTGACCTGAAGGAGCCAGCCTGAGCCAGGCCGGGTTTGTAGGCCATTTAGCTGGTGGACCAGGCAAGCTGCTGGTGACCTTCTTATTACCGTCCAGTGAGACCCTCACAACAGTCCCGTGCACTTAGGAGCACTGTGTAGCCTATAATGAACTCCAATAATCATTCTGTCATCTGAAACTTTCAAGAGACACAGCAAGGAATTAATTAGCAGAGCCAGTACATCCGTTAAGTCACAGAACCCTAGTAAGACACAGCTAGTCCGTATGCTCTGAGCTAAGTCGGCTAACTCCATCAGACAGACTCTGGAACCTGGAAGCCAAAGAGGAAGGGGTTTCACTTGTCATCCATTCATGTACTCATCTCTGCTCAGTGTCCTGATCCATCAGCTGCAGAACCAGCATGTCAGGTCTCTGTGTCAAGACCCCATAATCTGCTGCTCCTCCTGGGCCAGCAGCTGCAGCAGCCTAAAGGAATCTGGGAGATGCATGTGGTCAGCCACAGGGAGAGGGTGGAGATGGCCCTGTTTATACCTGCTGTGGTTATCACATCCCCCCACTCAGACTCCTTTCGTAATTGTAGGTGACCAACATCTGTTCTCAGCCAATGAGTGATCAGCCGAAAGTGTGACGTTAGCTCTTAGGCACAGAAGGTATGGTGCTCTGGTCGATGGCAGCAGTGGTGTGGGTTGCAGCAGAGAAGAAAGGCGAGCTTTGAAAAAAAAATCCTAGTCTCCTGTCAGCTTTCATGATTTGAGGACAGGTCTCTGCTGCATGCAGAAAAGATTTAGCTCCAAGATACAATAAAACCACATTTAAAAATTCATCCAACTTCGGGGCATCGGGATACTGAAGGAAGGGAACTTTCTGATAAAGTAACAATAATCCAGTTTAGAAGACAGTTGCCATGGTTACCTCCAGTCTCTGGGGTTGTTTTTCATTTGGCAAGAGGTATTAGATATCTTTCCAAGGTGAGCTGAATGGACCAAGAGGCCTGAGGAACACAGTATGTCCTGGGGCTCAGGTCATTCGATCCTGTAATAGCTAGAGTCATTGGCCAAGTGACAGGCCACCCCAGGTAGAGTCTGATGCTCCAGAGAGGGCACATTCTACCCATCAGTTGAACAGGGGGAACTGAGCCCCTACACCAGTGGCAGCATTCAGGGATGTCAGCCAGCTGCAGTTGAGGGGTTCTGGATAGGTAGATGCTGTCTGCATCCATTTCCTTACCAGTAGCCTCCACGGGATGTAATATGTCTACATTACAGATGAAGCAATTGAGGGCCAGGACACCAAAGATGCTCAGCAGAGCTCACACAATAGTGGAGTTGGTGTTCCAACCCCAACGGCTCACATGCTGAAGATTTAGTCCCCAGTGCAACAGGGCTCAGAGAAGGTGTTGGGGGGAAATGAATAGATTACAAGGGCTCTTACCCCCTTGTTGATGAACTGATTCCCATTGTCTGTGAACAGTCCAGGACACTGGCTCAGTCCCCTTGCGTGGGGCAGCTGTGTTCTCAGTTCTTCCTCCCTTGAGACCCCGAAGGAAATGAATTCAGCCCAACTGTGGGTCTGTCTATGGGGTGTAAGGCCTATAGCAGTGCTCACCTTGGGTGATTCTGCACTACCTAAAAGGACAGCTGCTTCTATCTATAGGGGTTTGGGTTGTTTGGCTGGGGGAAGGGATACATCCACCACCACCACCACCACCCGCCAGCAGTGTCTTCTAGGACAGCTGTTCTCAACCTGTGCATCGAGACTCCTTTGGGGGTCACTTAAGAGTATTAGGAAGCACAGATATTTACATTATGATTCATAACAGTGGCAAATGTATAGTTATGAAGTAGCAACAATGTAATTTTATGGTTGGGGGTCACCACATGAGTAACTGTATTGAAGGGTTTCAGCATTAGGAAGGTAGAGAACCACTGCTCTAGGAGGAAGCCAAGCGATACTGCTAAGCATTAAATAAGGCATTACACACACACACACACACACACACACACACACACACACTCACACACACATACAAACACACAAACACACACAAACATACACAAACACACACATGCACACATACACACACAAATACACTCACACACACATATACACACACACAAACATACACACACACAAACATACACATACATACAAACACACACACGCGCGCACACACACACAAACACGCACATGCACACACACAAATACACACAAACACTCACAGACACATATACACACACAAACATACACAAACACACATATGCACACACACACACACACACACACACACACACACACACACACACACACAGTCGGTCACCCGGACCTTGTGAGAGCAAAAGGCCTTCCACTGCAGTGAGCACGCTGCCACTCTATACCCCTCTAACCACTAACCACATCCGGCAATTGAGCCCCTGAAACGTGGCCAGTCNATATATATACATATATATACATATATATTCATATTTCTTATATGTAGGCATGTATATTACAGGGTTATATGCATACATGTAAGCCCATCCATGTAGAGGTCTGAGATTGATGTTAGAAATCACTCTCAAGCTCACATCCATATTCCTTAAGAAGGGTCTCTCACTCAAACTCAGAGGTCACCAAAATGCTTAGTCTAGATAGCCAGCTTGCTCTGGGCCCTCCTTCTGAGGTTGGGATGACAGGTAATCTACCAGGACCACCAGGCTAATGCGTAGGAATGGCTTCTGGAGATTTGTATCATGGCAAGTCCTTTAAACACTGAACACCCAAGGACAGGTAGATCTTACTTAAAGCCATTGCTGTAATAACCTTTATGATACGAGAATAACAAGACGAGGTGAGCTCGCAGCCCAGGATCAGAGGGCCTCCAGTGCACAGTGCCATTCCACTGCCTCCCAAGCACTTTCTACTCTCTCTTCTCAACTAAGTGATGGCTCAAGCCTTTCACTGAACACGGACAGGAATGGAGCTCACTGCTTTACAGGCAACGTGCAGCCCCCGGGGCCAGCTCCTCATAGTGTAGGCTCTGGAATGAGCTGCTCCTAAGTGTTTGTCCTGGCTTATCCTCTCACAACCGACTCTGAGCAAAACACATGTGCTCTTTCCTGCCGTGTGTGTGTGTGTGTGTGTGTGTGTGTGTGTGTGTGTGTGTGTGTGTGAGGAGGGGTCGTGCCCCTGTCAGGCAAGTGTGAGAACTACTAAATGGATAATCAAAACTTGCCAAGTGCCTCCTGTATGACTGGTGTACAGAGCAGAGAGGTTTTAAATTTTTAAATGGTGACAAAATTTGCCTTATGGAATACTGTTCCATGGGCTACTTGGGGATTCCAGAGTAGGTCTGTTTCGTCATTCCCATGACAGCCTGGCAGACATTTAAGACACACTTGAAGACAGAGTGTCATATCTTTTCCAGTTCCTTCAGCATTTCCAGAAATCTGTGCAGTGCTGTCTCTGCACAGGCTCTCAAACTGTGGACCCAATTCTCTCGGGAGCTCTGCTGACAGCCGGCCAGGCAGGACTGCCACAGCCACTTCTCTCACTTTAGGTGCCTGCACTGTTTTATTTGAATAGTCACTGCATTCACTTAACTAATAATCCACAGGACTTGGGGGTCATTTCGCTACCACTAGGACTTTCTACAATTTTTTTTTACCTTGAAAGATTATTAAAATTTTCCAGGTGAAAAAGTAAATGAAAATCAAGGATATAAAGCAACAGAACAAACGACACAATCTCAAAGCTTCTAGAGAATGAAGGACAGGATGCATTGGAGGTCCAGAGTGGGAGATCGCTGTAATGGGACCATATGATGAGGAACTGGGGCAGAGGGATGGGGAAGGGCGGAGATGAAGGCAGAGCTGTTGAGAGCAGAAGATCCTAAGAAGGGAACCCAGGTGACCAGGCTTTCATCCTAGGTTTATTCTGCTTGATGAAGATTGGACTTAGAGTGGGAGGGGGGAGCAAATGAAGTGGTTATTGCTGTTTCCTGGGAGACAGAGATGGCATGGACCAGTGTCAATTGTATGCTACAGAGAAGACAGGTCTGAAGCTTACTTAGAATGCAAACGTAAAGGCAACAGGACTTAGTCACTGTTTAGTGAGCAGAAAGGAGGAAAGAATGGTGTCCTGCTCAAGGTGGTTGGGAAACCCTGGTCCCCAGGGGCTTACTGCCTCTGCCCTCTCTCCCTGAATGACAGCATGTTCTCTGCTGGGCTTTGCCCCTCCACTAAGGATCAAGTCTAACCACAAAAGACAAAAGCTGAGTCTGGGGAGATGGCTCAGTCAGTAAGATGCCTGCCAAGTTAGCACAAGGGCCTGAGTTTGAATCCCTAGCACCCTCAGAAAAGGCTACGTGTGGCACCTGCACCTGTAATCTTAGTGTCGAAAGGCAGAGACAAGAGGATCCTCGAGGCTACCTTCAGCCAGTGTGGCCCAATCAGTTAGCCTTAGGTCCCATGAGAAACCTAACTCAACAGATAAGGTGGCAAGTAACGCAAAAAGATATCCAATGTTGGCTGTTGTCCTTCAGGGACCTGCACACATAGATGTATGTGGGTACCCAGGAATGTGCATGCAAGTGCACACACACACACACACACACACACACACAGAGAGAGAGAGAGAGAGAGAGAGAGAGAGAGAGAGAGAGAGAGAAACAGTACCTTTCCTCAACTTCTCCCAGTTTCAAGTCTCTCTCAGGCGTGACCCTCCCTCCCCATGTAGAAGCTTGCTGCAACCTGGCACGGTCTACCATGGTGAGGATGCCTGCCAGCTTCAGGGTTTAGTGCTAGCAGCACGGTTGTCTAACAGGCACATGGCCACACTCTCCACCTAGTCTCCAGCAGTTACATAGCCTGACATTTTGGCCTCTATTTTTACTTTTTCATTTTCCAATGTGTTCAGAACCTAAAGAGGGACAGTGCAGTATAGTTTATTAAGGATTTGCCCAGAGTTTCAGTGCACTAAAGGAAAACAAAACTGGGTTTTCAGGAGCCAATTTTGAGTATGAAAAGAAAAAGGAAAAGAAAAACAAAAAGAGTGTGTCCTGTCTGTCAGCCTTTTGTCACTGTAATAAAATATCTGTGATTATCAACTTAAAAAGGAAAAAAAATGTTTGCTTTGTATTATGATTTCTGAGATTTCATGGGCATTATTGCTTTCTGCCTGCAGCAAGGCCGTGCAGAACAGAAAGAAGGAATACACGGTGGAGCAATCTGCTCACGGCATGGTGGTCAAGAAGCAGAGAGAAACAGGAGGATAGAGTGTCCCTTCAGCTTCAAAGGCACATCCTGACATGGCCAGAAGACATATTACTAGGGCCCATCTCGTAAAGCTTCTGCCACTCCCCAGTGGTGGCTGAAGATGAAGCCTGTGGCAAACACTTGGGGCTTTGAGGACATTCCCATAGCACCTGGGAAGGCATTTGACCTTTGTTTCTAAAAGCTTGAATCTAGACCAGTTGTGTGTAGCCGCCAGCAACCACGGGTTACTGGGATCCTGAAAGGAAAGCTGGGGATGGATGGGAAGGACGGCGAGAGAAATAAGGAGCCAAGACAAAGTTCTAATCAAGGCTCAACTTTAATTATTGGGTCTGATTTTTAAAGGGGGGGAACCCATCCCCCCACTATGCCAGGATCTGTTGCTTGGTCAAGAGCACATCAGGAAAACAAGCTCAGCTGCTCAGCAGGTAGTAGCTTCTAGCAGGAAGCTGCAGACTTGGCAGGACAATAGACTTCACCTAGGTCAGAAGACTCCACCCTAGGTGAGTTAGCTGACTGCAGCAAACAAGGTCTGATTCAGCTGGCTCAAGGCTGGGGGAGAGCACAATTGTGCTTTGCAGTTTTGTGATTTTTCTTTAATGGCTCTTGCCTTAAAGCCTGGAAGGTTGTGGCTTAGACCAAGCAGTATGTTGACTTTAGAAGATATTTGTAGCTTTTGACCTTTGCTGCAAAAACCGGCGCTTCTGAGCAGCCCACTTCAGCAAATAGCACCCGTATGTGCAACCTTGTGTTTGAACAAGTTGAAAGAAGAGCAAAGATGGAGGTCTATATATCACGCATTGAGCCAGGCTGAAAGACCTCACTTGGGTCTGCTACCAGGAACAGCTTAGCACCCACTGCCTTCAGCCAGCTCATTCCCGAGAGGACAGAGGCAGAGAGAGACTAGAGAGAGCTTTTAAAAGCCTGCCATGTGGAAACCAGGAAAGGGAAAAAGGCATTCCTTCTAAGCCATTCTTTTTTTTTTTTTTTTTTTTTTTTTTTTTTTTTTTTTTTTTTTTTTTTTTTTTTTTTTTTTTTTTTTTTTTTTTTTTTTGGTTTTTCGAGACAGGGTTTCTCTGTATAGCCCTGGCTGTCCTGGAACTCACTTTGTAGACCAGGCTGGCCTCCAATTCAGAAATCCGCCTGCCTCTGCCTCCCGAGTGCTGGGATTAAAGGCGTGCGCCACCACGCCCTGCTCCTTCTAAGCCATTCTTGATGCTGTCAGTGAGAGGACTCAGGAAGGGAAAGATGAAGCTGCTTCCTAGAAGCAATGATGGTCCTGTTTCAAATTCTTCATCTGGATGGATTAGTCTGAGGAATCCTACCCAGCATGCCATTTTCTCCTTTCTGTACCCGCACCCATCCTGTTCTGCAAAGATGCAAGATTGTCCTGAAGACCACTCAAACACCAACTGGCTGTGAGTTGGGGGGGGGGGCATGCCAGGGGAGGAGGGTCTGTCACTGGCTTTGGACTCAGAACACACACAGTTCAGCGGCATTTCTGGTCCCCCAATATGTTCCTGGGTGCCAATTAACTGCAGTTCTGCTGGGATTGCATTTCCAGCATTCCTGGACCTCTGACCCCAGTGAATTTAATTCTGCTCCTTTAATAATTTCTGAGAGTATAGATTCTGTTGAGTGAGCAGGTTCCCTCCTGCAGAAATCAACTTAAATCCTGAAGCAGCACGCTGCATATTCAGGAAGATTGAGCCCAGATTTAATTGGGGAGGGGGCTAAAGAAAAGGTCATCCAGAGTCTCTCTGAAGAGGCCTCATGCACCGGGTTCCCACAAGAAGTGAAAGAGTAGTACATAACCAAAGACAAAATAGAGTCCCTTGTGTCAGGGGGGAAAGTGAACCTTTAAAAATACCGATGGCTCTAGGTACTGGGCAAGCCTTTCCTGGAACAATCACAGAATAGCCAACGCCCTCTGAATATCTCTGTGAAATGTCTCAATGCCCCAGGAGGTTGCCTAAGGTAGCACATGACTTAATTNCCTACCCCATTGTTATAAAAGCTCCTGATTTTCGAGCCACGAGGTCGACCCCCCTGTCCCCTGCGTGGGATACGGGTCGTCCCGGAGCTCCGATTAAAAATCCTCATGCTTTTTGCATCAAGACAGGTCTCGTGGATTCGTGGGGTGCACGAACAACCCGTGTTTGAAATAGGGGTATTTCTGGTTGGATCTTACAGAAGCACAGTAGCTAGGAGCTCAAGTTACAGTCCAGGTTAGAAGTCAAGCCCTCCTCCATCATTAACGGCTTCTCATATCCAAAGTCAATTTATAGTCTAGGCATGGACTGGATACTGTAAGCGACAAAGATGCAGGTTTGTGGTTCTTCAAGGGAAGGTAGACTGGTGTGGAGAGCGGCAGGTGGGGTGGGATTGGCAGGCTGGCAGGCAACACTGGCCTGCCTGTTGTTGGTGAGACCTAAGCCAGGGGGTCCTGACTGAGTCAGGAGGGGCCTGGCTTTGCAGTGTCTAGAATCAGAAGGCAACAGATGAGAGGAATCAGGACAAGGGAAGGGGGCCGAGGAGTGGAGGTCAGGAGAAAGGGAGAGGGCAGAGAGGGAGGAGGAAGGGAGCCAGGAAGAAGACTGAGTGCAAGAACCTACACTCAAATAAAATTACACAGAGGCGGGCACATTCTGCACCTCTGGAAGCTTCCAGGCTCACTAAGGCCAGTCAATATTCTCAGCCAGCCTTCTATGAGACGCCCTTCTTCTTAGGAGGCCCCCTCTCTTGGCCCAAGTCAGAGCGAACTCCTGGCACTCGCAAACAAAAGTGATCTTAAGCTCTCCTGGCAGACAGTTGTGACACACCAGTGTAATTGTAGTACTGACAGGAAAAGAGGCTGGGGAACGCAGACAGGAGCCAGCTACCTGGACGGGAAGGAGTCCAGACAGCTAGGAAAGGCCTCATAAAGAGTCAGTATGAAATTGGTCTTGAAGGGACGACAACAGTGCCAGACAGTGTCAACCAGTGCCCGGGCTAGCTGCTTCCGTGTGCTCTCCTGTTGTCCCTCAGGCTTTGTGACAACTTAGGGAGCAGGGATAAGATGTCTGCGGGTTTTTTCAGGTGGATTTTTTTGGTTGTCTGTGCTTAAGTCGATGCTCTGGTCTCTGATGTCATTCAGGCCCTAGGTTTTGCCTTCCCTCCTGTCCACCACTATACCCTTCCTAAAGTCTATTGTGTGAACTGTACACAGTAGGGCTGGGCTTTGCATATACAGATAGAGGAGGATTGGGGTCGTGGAGAACTCTGAGCCTGGCCAAAGGAGCAGCTATGTAATATGCAGAACCCAGTGCAGACTGAGAGTGTGAGACTTCACCCCGTGAGAATTTGAAGATGGAAGCAGTTGTGGACCTCTTGGTCCCATGACCCATGAATCCACACCAGTCCCACTTTATGAAGACAGACAGGGTTTGGAGCCCTTTCAACACCACATCTTCTTGCCTGGAACTTGAGAGGTGCTGTAGTGAGAAGAAGGATCTAAGGTAAAGGAAGCTGGGGTTTTCTCCATCCACTCAATAGCTTGAACTTAAAAACCTGTAGGGACGGGCAGCCAGGGGATTCCAATCTCAACTTGTACCTCCAGGTAGCAAAGCATAAATGGCTGTAATCGCTACAAAAAGGGGACAGTAGCCATCGCCCATCCTCCAGGGATTTCCAATAGAAAGTGTTTTCATGTGGTCTGCTTGGTACATTCTTATCACTGGAGACGACCTGGCCAAGAAAGTTCAGAGGCCACAGTGGGAAAATCCTCATTTAGGGAATGTTTAATCCATTAACACCATATATTTTTAAAGTGTCTCAGCTGGAGGAAAATATTTAAATAGAAGTCATTAGTGAGCACATTTTTTTAAGCCAACAGTGTCTAATAAGTCAAAATTGCTTTCCCTAAAAATGAAACCTATTGAAAATTTTCGACACCCTCCCGCTTTCTGAAATGCTCAATTAGGATTGAAAGGAAAAAAAAAAAAAAAACAATCCATAGAGATGCCTGGATTGAAGCTGCTGAGAAGCCAGAGTGCTTTCTGGTTAGGCGCCATCCAACCATAGTGATACAAATCGAGCCTTTAAGGTAATTTATGTCAGGGGCAAGAGTTTGGAAGTGGGTCCACTTGGAGCTAAAAGCATCGTAAATAAGCTGGTTTGGGAGACAATGATGTGCTGGCTGTGGCAGGAATTAGAGTGGTCTGTGACTGCCCCCTCCGGAGGCACGAAGCCTACTCCCCCTGGGATCTCAAGGGCTGAGAATAGGCAGCACCTGCCCTTGCTGGCTCATACCCACTGTGTTCTGGGGGAGGCTGAGCTTCAGAGAGGAGCAGAGCCCTGGCCATGTTCTATGGCAGGGCAGCAGCAGCAGAGGCAGCATTAAGTCTTGCTTCCTCCCTGGCTACAGTGCCCACTAGTGTCGAAACTAGGTGCTGTGACTGCATGGACCCTGAGGGCCCAGGCCTTGAGTTGAGGAGGAAAAAAACAAAACTAGAAGGCCCAAACCACTGTGGCAAGAACAAAAAAATGTCACATACAGTCATGTCAGGATGACAATGAGCACATAAGCAAAGGAGCATGTATATGCACGTGTACATACATGTGTGCAAACAAGCCTGTGGGGCACGTGCACTCATGTAACTTTTATACCATGCACGTGGGTATATGCCTTAGCTTATGTGCTCCTGTTCAACCACTGAACAGCTCCAACATGCATATGTGTGTTGTTTATATATGCATGTGTGCACATGCCTGTATGTGTATACAGGGTATGTGTGCATGCATATGCATGACACAGCATGTCTATGTATCTGTGTATATGTTCACTTATGCCTCTATCTGATTAGATTGAAAAATCTCAATCCAGGTTTCAGCAAATTCAATGCAGGGCTGAGAGTCATGTCTTGAGTAAAGGTAGCAAAAGCATTGGGGTGAGGTGGGCTGTACTAGGAAGGGACTATTGTAAATGCCTACATACAAGATGAAATTCTTTTTCTCCAATGTCTCCCTCTGGAACACTTCCATTCCAGGTCTGTCATGTAACAAGCAGGACTTTCTAACCAGTTTCAGAAAGCGGCAGAGTGCTGTTTGGAGATAGATGCAGCAGCCCAAAAACCTCTCAATCTGTCAGTGAAAATAAAAGGCAACAAAGACATCGAACACAGATGGAGTAATTCGTTATTCCCGGGAGTCTGACCCCACAATTGTTAGATGTTATTATAAGCAAGCTCTGTAAAGGTTATCTTAAAGAAAAAAAAAAAAAAACAATGGAGAGTTATTTATTCCTAGAAGACTGGTCCTCAAGATGGGTAAAAGGGTATTTGGGGTTTGCCACAGAAAAGCCAGATGTTTTTTATGGATAATTAAAGAGGGTTGTGATGGGATTTAAAGGAGCTCTGAAGATAGGAGGCTGTGGCCGACAGCCACATGGGACTGGGACAGGGACAGGGGCAGCGAGGGAGGGGTGTTCCAGGAAACAGCTGAGCCGGGTGGAGGCGGGTATGGCAGGGGCAGGTGAGAGGAGTGGGTGGCACAGAGACAGAGTAGGGACTTGAACCATAGTCTTGCTTGTCTCAGGCAGATCCTTCAGGGACACAGTGTCTCTGAAGTGCCTTATTCACTAAGAGCAGTTCTGTCTGCCTGCAAATCAAGGTGACAGAGTCTTAGTGATCCCTGGCACCTTCTGTCACTTCTCATTTCCCTGCTCCTTACAGGGCAGATAGAACTGGGTAGAAGCTGGCCAGAGAGTCTGACCTTACACCGGAGCCCTGTCATTCCTGACCTACACCAAGTGGGGCCTTGCGCCCATACCCCAGGGCTGTGTCACTGGGATGTTGAAACTGCTCCTTACCCAAGGGACGCTCATGGGGAAAAGCAGGTGCATTGGATATTGGTCCCAAACTCAGCCTGAGACTGTGGGAATCACCCTCATATAAAAGCGAAAGGTATTTCTTCATGAGCCCCACAACTGGTTGTCATGGCAACAGTCAGACAAGCCCAGGAATGATATTCAGGACCCACCATCCTTCCCTTCTCCAGATCATGGCTCCTGTCCACTATCATGAGGCATGCTGAGGCTCTCGGCTCAGGGAGGAACTCAAATCCCCTAGTGACTCCTGGTCTGCCTCCAGGCTGCCACTGTCCTCCCCTGGGAACACAGTCATTGTCCCCCATTTCTAGCTAGCCCACACCTTCTTGAATCACTCGACAATGTTGTCTATGAACCAGGGAGATGTTCAGTAGTGAGGACACTTGCCACCAAGTCCCATGACTCGACTTCAATCCCCAGACCCATGTGGTAGAGAGAAAGAATAGACTCCCCCCCACAAAACAACATTATCTACACACACACACACACACACACACACACACACACACACACACGAGAGAGAGAGAGAGAGAGAGAGAGAGAGAGAGAGAGAGAGACCCACATACATACACAATAAAAATGAAAAAATTTCATTTTCCAGACAGTTTTTACTGTAAATGTTCTCTAAATCTGTTTTTCCTTTAAAATGTGTTTCTCTCTCTTCTGGACTGCCCAGGCTAATGAAAGTAAGACCAGAAGGCTCTCCCGAATTAACACAGACACGTTCTGTGTCCCCAGGTCCCTTGTCTGCCACCAGCCATCGCCCACTATCAGTTCTGTACCCAGCAGGTGCTCAAGTCTCACAGCAGCACTGAGAACCCATCTCTGCCTCATACAGAATACTGTGTGGGCAGAAATAGAGAGAGGGGAGATCCTTGCAGCTCCAGCTATGGACAGACACGCTGTCCCTGTGACCCATCTATGCAGATGGAGCCCTAGGTGGCAAGGGAGCAGGTGCTGTGAACCCAGCAAGCCTCTTCTATGAAGGCAGCCTAAGGTCAGAAGTAGACGTTAATTAGCAGGTTTCCAAATGAAAATAGAGCCATGAAGTATGATACAATGTTCACAAGAATAGAAATAAGGACAGTCCCACAGGTTAGGCTGGCGGTATAGTGAGCCCAAGGACCGACCAACCCCCTTCCCTTTAACCTTCATGCTCCTCATCTTTCAGGTGAGGAGATAAAGCCTCTAGGAGAAGGGACTTGGCAGAGGACACACTCATGTGGCTCTGGAGTATCAGAGTCACCTGGTCTGCTAGGACAGCCTCCTTTCCATTCATCCTTACTGCCTTTCCCCGTTGTTCTGGTGAAAAGCAGGGAGAACACAGAGAAGTTAGAGGGGAAATGGAGGTGCAGGCTCCTCTCTTGGGCAAGCATCTTTATGTCCAGATGTGGGGCAGCTTCTGCTTGCCTGGGGTTGGTTGGGTACCTGGTGGATATGAAGCAGGAGCTGCATGCATGCATTCCTTCAGCAGCTCCTCTCTCCTTCTTTCCAGAGAGCATCCTGAGCAGAGAGCAGCTCAGTGACCTCTAAGAGACCAGTAGCTCCCTCCTCCAGGTCCTTTGTTACTCTGCCAGTGACATTGGCATGCCCTTGGTTAGTAAGAACTCAGCAGTCCTTTTTGCCTTGAAGTTCTTTCCTAATCTGAGAGATTGGTGAGGGAATGGGGAGAAATGTGTTTGCATTGCCTAGAAGCTAACTACACAGGGAGTGAGCCCAAGGCTTCTCTGGAGTTGCCACAAGGATCCCTTTGTGCGGCAACGGTGATCGGTGATCGGAACTGGGTGTATAAGCATGTGGATAAACATGGCAACTAAGGTTGAACACATAGGGAAAGGATCCTTTGGATCCAAATACACAAACGCTCTACTCCCAGCATTTGTAGGCATAACGTTTTTGTGTCATGTCGTTACTTGGAAACTAGCTAGGTTTTAGAAAAAAAACAAACTGCCATTCTATTAATTTCCTGCATACTTTCATAGTCACATTAATTGTCACACAGCATTTCTACTTTCTAGTTGTGCGGTCTTGGCTTAGTCACTTAGCCCCTCTCCTGTGAGCTGCAATTTTCTCGTCTGCACAAAGGAACTCAAACAGCATGCATTGCATAAAGCGTTGGGGAGAGTTAAATAAAATGACATGAAAACACCTCTCATAGAACCCAGCAATCCACAGATTCGTCCTAAGTAATAACACACCTCCTATCTTCAGGGCTGAGGAGAAATCAAATAGTGAAGACCGGCACCAACTACAACACACACACACACACACACACACACACACACACACACACACAATGCAAGCACACGTGTGAGCACACAAATCTACTGAATCTGTACAACACACAGATGCACACATACACCTCATTTCTCCTTGCATTGATACCTGTGTCTCTCTCCATCTTGGTCTTTAGCCTAAGCATGAAACTATCGAAACCCTGACAGAGAGGCAGAGATTTAATTGCAGGTATGGAATCTTGTAGAGCTTATATATAAGATGGAGATATAAATGTGTCCCAGGACCCTGAAAGATGAAAGTTTCAGAGATCAAGACAGTGCAGAAATGGGATTTCAGACCGAAGGAGCAGGGGGTTAAAGTGTGAGAAATGGATATCATGCATCGTGAGCTGTTTCAAAGAAAATGAAAAAAAGGACACAGGATTCTGTGGTTAGCGACTAAAGAGGATGAGTATAACTTTAATTTTTTTCAAATCCTATTTTTAATGATGGTTCTTAAATGCTTTAACCTTCCTGTAGCCCACCACCCACCACAGGTAGTGGAAAAGAAAGGATATGGGGGAAGTGGACCTGTTTAGAAAGGTTCTTTTGAGCCACTCCCATCTGTGTTGTCTGGAAATCAGCAGGTCAGTTCACAGATTTGCAGGCAAGGCCAGCTCAATCCACTCACAAACACCTCACAGATACACCAGCAGTCCAGTTCATTAGAATTGGGTTAGCAACAGTGACCTAGCAGAGACAGCCAGACCTGAACCTCAGCTCCAGTCAGCAGGAGGGACCCGGAGGGACACCAGGAGAAGTTCTCAGCTGTGCCTCTCTCAGAGAAGTGAAGATCAGCGAAGAAGCGAGACCCACAAGCATTGCACAGCTAGCTGTTCCAGCAAGCCAAGCTCTGTCTCCGTCACTTCACGGAGTCCTATACATATCCTCCAGACATCACGTGTCCTCCATGTGCCTTGCCTCAAGATGGGTCTCACCTCAGCATGTGCATCCAGTCAGCCTGAGTCCTTGGAAGGGGCAACAAACTGCAGCACACCACCAGAAGTTTTTTTGGGTGCATCTCTCTCTACAGCATCCTAACAAAGGCAGTTCAACTACGCAATGACTACTACACGTGTGTCCTTAGCAAAGAATCCTTCATCACGTGTCCTTTCGCATGCTTGCTTTAGCAGAACATCCTCTTTCCTGTGTCTGCTTCAGCAGAAACATTCCTTCACAAGTCTGCCTTAGCCTTTCACACTCATGTCCACTTTAACAAAACATTCCTTCTTGGTTTTGCCCCAGCAAAACACCATCCAACCAACTTTCCAAAGAATTCTTGAGTTTCCACTTCAGATGAGCTTGGGGCTGAAAGGCCTTGGATGCCCAGCCCTAGAGGCTGAGCGCAGCGAGGGCACCACGAGGGTTCATAGGAATTGCCAAGTCCCCATCCATGTTGAGCAGGCAGAACCATGGAGAGGGTCTTTGAGGTGACAGGTGTCCAAATAGGGTTTAGGGGTGTGGGATGGATGACTGATGGATGAGATGATGGGCAAAAGAGAAGGAAATGTGGAAGCTAACACTCAGGAGTTTACGACAGGCCATTGGAGGATGGTAGAGCCATGATTCCAGGGAAGGCATTCAGGGGATAGAAGATGTTCAGGGACAGGAAAGGGAGGTTTGCTGCAAGGTTAGGGTTGAGAGGTATTAGAAGCCAATGAACCTTCTAGAAGAGACCCTGGGTAGCCAGCTGTGGTTGAGGGTAGAGTTGAAGCAGAGAAGAGAATAGGTCTAGTCTAGAAAAGCAAACAGAAAAGAGGATCAGGGACATAACTTTCAGGATCATCCTTATGAACAAGAAAGGAAGAGGAACCTGTGGATGAGACAGGGAACAAGTTGGAAGTGAAGGATATTGGAGCCTCGTGTGGCTGAAGAGAGAGGAGTGACCCCACTACAGAGTGGAGGGAGAGATGGGGAAATTTCCCCGGATGGCATCAGGAAGGAGTGGCTAGCCTCTGGCTGGCATTAGAGTAGAAGGGGACAATTTCTGTTATAGTCAATTAGATGTCTGAGGAAGGGATGGAGTGGGGACATCTCCCTGGTCCATTAGAAGTCTTCCACAGGGAGGAGACTTGAGGAAGAAGTATGCACAGAAGGAGGACTGGAGATACAGGTGGATACATAGAGAAAACAAGAGCCCCCATCACTAGGGAAATGGGTGGATCTTTCTACGGGGAGTGAAGGCTCAGAGTTAGATACGGAGGCTGGGAAGAGCTGTTCTTCCTATAAAAAGGCCCCCCAGTACCCCTGGGTCACCTAAAATGCAGAGGAGACAGGGAAAGAATGAGTATCCCCATCTGTGTCCTGAAGATGCCTGGGATGAAGGAGGCATGGGGAATGAAGACGTGGCCCTGTATCCTGGCTCTATCTCTTGATAATCTGCCAGTGGCACATTCAGAACTTGATATCTCCAGAATATTATTTCAACTTCCAGCCATCTGCCAGCCCTGATTCTGTTAGAACCTCTCCCGTGGAAATATTTCTTCCCTGCCTTTCCTCAAGACATTGTTCTGTTCTCCCTTCCTAGAGCCAGGGCTTTATGCTCTGAGAGACAGTGTCTATGTACACATGATGCCAGGAGCTTCTACAACCACCTTAGCTTGAGATACCCAGTGATTTGCAATAAGCTTGAAGTATATTCTGCCTGAACAGTGGTCCTGAGACTGTCAAGGTCATGCAAAGCCCAGGCACCATGAGAAACCATCAACAGAGGACGCTCACTGGGCAGACAAGACAGCTCGTAGCGTTCTGCAACCCTGCATGGCACCCTGGGGCAGAAAAGGGATGTTAATAGAGAAACTGGTGAGATCCAAATTAAGTTAAGAGTTTAGCTACCAGCCATCTACCAATGTCAGCCAAGGTCTCTGTTCTGACAAAAGCAACCATAGAAATATAAGACGCTGGTCCCGAGGAAAATGAATGGAGGTATGGGAGAATCCCATTTTCTGTGCAACTTGACTGTGAGCTTTAACTTATCCAAAATTGAAACATGGTCTTTTATACCAGTGCTGTATGTGAGAAGTATGCCAGTAGCTTAATTGAGATCATTTACAGGTTCAAGACCTTTGGTGACAGACTTACAGGGAAATCTATAAAAGCGGGACAAAGTCGAGCTGCTGCTTCTTTAAGTATCAGTGTCTGATGGGTTGACAGGTTAAGCAGAGAGAGTAAGACAGGGTGGAGGCACTTGCACCATTCTCTTGTACCAGGGCTTTCTTGCTAGCTTTATACCTTCTAGCTGACAGCTGACACCATGGACTTCACGCCTACTCCAGCCCATGCTAGCACATTGAGGTTCTTGATGGCTTTCTGTTCCTCTGACTCACCCAGTTTCTGCCTTTACACAATAGAAGATGGAACCAGACGTCTGTAACCCCAATCTAAGGACTCTCATTCCAGTACACGCTGAGCTTGTTAGGTTCAGTGCTGGGATGGGGACTTGGAAGAATCATCAAAGGGTCTCTTATTTCTGTACTCTTCTAGAAGCACAACCTGGGCATCAAACATTCTCCCATGTTGCAGCCTGCACCATGATGCTGTAGTGTTTCCCCCACAGGAGAATTTCCTTCCAGAGCAGAGCTAATCCTCTCTCATCCCACCTCTGCCTGTCAGTCAGGGTGATGTGACATTTTAGATCCCTGGTCATTTCAGCAGTGTTCACATCATCGTCACCAGAGCAGATTCCATCAGGAGAAAATGTGTTGTTCATCACGAGAGTGGAGCAACTCTGCCCATCCTCGAGCTCCTTGCCCAGTTCTTGTTGCCTAACTCTGACTTTTCCTACTACAGCTACCCCTACGGTTGTCTTAAACTCCTCAAAGTCACCCACGAGATGTAGAACAACTCCTTCCAAACTCTAGCCAATGTTACTATTCTGACCTCTTCTGTGAATCTTTGACATTCTCAATGGGATCTAGAACCACTAATCCTTTCTAGAAGGTTCTTAGTTGACTTTTCCTGGGTTCATCAGAGATAACACAAGTTGGAGCAGTCATAGCCTCAAAGAAAAGTATTCTTAAATGGTAAGACCGAAAGCTGAAATTGCTCCTGGATCTTTGAACTGCAGACTAGATACTGTGCTAGTGGGAATGAAAGCAAAACAAATTAAACTAAAACACTACCTCTGAGAGAAGCGATACGCTTTCCTCATCTAGACACCGGGATCCAGAGACATGACCTTGTACCAGGCAACACAGCCTTCTCAGATCACGCAGACAAAAGAAATCTTCTGCATTGTGCCCTTTTGCCACCTCTGGATTTCTGTAACTTTCTGGGGTTTCTGGTCCATGTCTTGGGAATCCAGCTTCTCTGAAGTCAGACCAACACTGAGGGAGGCTGCCTGATCCCAGGCAGGCACAGGCTTGCTGCCCTGTTGCACACCCCCACAGCTCTGCCTTCTGCAGGCCCATCTCAGCAGGGGGTGCAGTTGCCATCTGTGTGGAACTGGTATCTTTGCAGAGGCACATTTAAGTCACTGCTGCATTCACGGGAGAAAGCAAATCAATACTTACAGCTCGGCAAAGTGTCGACTCAAGCCAGCCTCCAGTCTCGCTGAAGGTACAGCATGAAGCATTCATGGCACCGTACGAAAAACTAGAAGGGAGAAAGGAAATTGGGTCTTCTCTTCGGAGATGCTGTCAAAGAGTCTCCCCATCCTTGAAGGTCACATCCTCAGAAGATGTACAGGAGTGAGGGCAACCTTCACAGGCTGCTTGAGGACTCTCAGTCCTCACAGGACCTTAAAGGCCAGAGCAGTAGAGCAATAGCTGCATGGGTAAAGAGGAAAGCATTCAGACACGAGTGTTCCAAGTGCTGATGGGCACTGGCTTCCTCATTTTTGGCACAGCCTCCACCCCAACAGGTAGATACCATAGAGTGAGCCTCCCCCTTTTCTCCAGGGTCACGCTGGTGGTTATTTGACTCTGGTAGCCAATCACAAGATGGCTGGGGACCAACAGAGATGTCTGTAACCAGAGCAAGAGTAGGCAGTTTCTTGAGTTCTTCAGAAGAACTACAGTATCCATTAGGGAACCTACCAGAGTCCCTGGAAAATATCATGTTACACATATTGAACCTTAGAAATTGATTACGCTTGAGACAGGCATGGTGGCTTGTCTTCCCGCTGAGACAAAATATGGAACAAAAGCAACTCAAGGAAGAAGGGGTTTATTTGGCTCACAGTTTGAAGTATACAGTTCTTCATGATGGAGAAGCTATGTCAGCAGGAATCTGAGGCAGATAGAGACATTGTATCAATTTTAGTTAGCAGAGAACACTGAACACAGTGCTTGATCACTAACTCCTTTCTGTATACCTGTTCTGTCTGGTAGAATGGCATCATCCATACTGAGAATGTGTCTTCTCATCTCAAGATCATTTGGATAATTGTACACAGCCAGGACCAGAGAATTACTCTAAATAATTCCTCACAGGTATGCTCAGAGACATTGGTGGGTGATTCGAGAGCTTATCAACATTATAGTGTTAACTATCAAACTGGTTCACACCTATAACCTTTGCATAGTGGTTTTCAACATTCTCAGTACTGTGACCCTTTAATACAACCTCATGTTGTGGTAACCCCCAACCATAAAATTATTTCATTGCTACTTCATAACTATAATTTTGCTACTGTTATGAATTGTAATGTCAACATGTGGTAAATGCAGATATTGATATGCAACCCCTGTGAAAGGGTGGTTTGACCCTCAAAGGGGTTGTGACCTGCAGGTTGAGAACACTACCTCAGTACTTGGGCAGGAAGTGCTGAAGCAGGAAGATTGCTGGTGAATTCAAGTCTAACTTGGATTACAGAATAAGTTCCAAGCAAGTCTGGAATATGAAGTAAAACTATCTCACAAGCCAAATGAATGACAAACGAATAAATAAATAAGTAAGTAAATAAATAAGTAAGTCTTAATGAATATTGAGTGAGCATGTACTAGGATTATGTACTGAATAGCTCTATATGAGAGAAACTCCCCCTGGCTATCTGGGGGCTCAAATTCTAGCTGTGGGGTCTTTGAAGGTTAAAGAAAGGACAATGAGCCAGCAAAGACGTAAAGTGAAAGGAGTCATCAATCTTGTGAGGACTGGGGAGTGGACAGTGGGCGGGTGCTCTAGCTGGACTTCCTTTGGCCTATGTCCAGGAGGACAACAAGCCGCTTGGAGAAGGGGCAAACACTACAAACCTGGGGGCCTGGGTAACACTGAACAGCATGTGGCACTTCTGGTCCTCAGGAAAAAATATCCTTGCATGGAATACTTACAAAAATAGACTGCATACTGTGTCCAGTGCTGTTTTATTTACACACATATTGGTCCAGATTTTGGGGGGGGGGGTGTTCCTTGTCCAGTTCACCATGCCGGATGCTTCTGTAGTGAACTGGCTCAACAATGTCCAGTATTCAACAGGAACCTAACACAGGATGGGCGTCTCTCTCAGTGACATGAAAGGAGAAAGGAGGGGAGGCCAGCCCAAGGAAAGGGAGGAAAGGGGAGGGGAGTGGTGAGGTGGAAAGGGGAGGGAGAGGGGAATGGAGGAGGGGAATGGAGGAGGGGAATGGAGGAGGGGGAAAGGAGAGGAAAACCCCAGGAGCTGGCTTTAAGTTAGAAGGCAACACATATACTTGGGATCTAATGATTAAAGTCCATAAACAGGGACAGATGGAATAAACAGGCAAACCCAGAGAGACAGGAGTAGTGGGAGCTGAGACTATTTTAATTCTCAGTCTTAGCCTTGCAGGGGAAGCAGGGGTGACTGCATTACTCAGGAGTGGTTGGATCTATGTCAACACTGTGGTGGGACCACCATAGAAGTCCGTGGGGCATTAGGATGCCTTTGACATATGGGAGGAGGTGATATGGAGCCAACTACCACTGGATCTGAGCTATGTGGCAAGGAGATCTAGGCACAGGGAGGGGCTTGGCATGGTTTGAAAGGGGTATTGCTATCAGGGCTTCCCAAGCTGGCTTCTTGAACCTTTATCTGCAACCAGTGCTAAAGAGGAAGGCTTCATTCCAGCACAGAAATACTCATGCTCATTTTGACACCCAAACTGCCTTTCCCACGCCCTTCTCAACTCACTACCCTATGGGTTCCTCCTTGCACCTCCTTTCTTAGTGTCTCTTGTCAAGTCGGCAGGCATACCTACCTGGAGACCAGGAGGTGCTTCCTGGCGTGCTGTGCGTGGCAGGTGCAGTCGGAGGACATGGGATTCTTCCCTTAACAACCCCTCCACCCTTCAAACACTTCACACTGACAACTCAGCTCCACGTCTCAGGTGGCTCTAGGTGACATCTCCTCCCAAGTAGCAGCAGCTGCAGAGCAGTACCCAGAATCCCGAGGAGTGCATCTGGAGGTCTGCAGGGCTGTCCACACTGCAACCCTTGGGCAACCATCTCCTTTTGTGCATCAAGAACATCGGCTTTGAAGTGGATGCAAATGAAGGTAGTTTGTCGTAACTATTAAGTGGGACAAAGGACATAAAAGGCCCGTGGGTGACTTCATGGACTTATGGCCTGTGCAAGACGCAAGAGTCTGTTTCCCAATAACCCTAAACTCTGTTTAAAAATTATACCTTCATGTCTTGGATAATTTGTTTTTGTTTGTTTTGTTTTTTGTTTGTTTTTTGGCACAGAGCCCATATTTTTCCTTTGCCACTGGACCCTATAAACTATGCAGTCAGTCCTGAAGAGGGTTCAAACACAAGACAACATTGCAAGAGGGTTCATCCAGTTACAGCTGATAACAATGATTAAAGGCTATGCAGCGGGAACTTTCTTTGCAGGCCTGGAATGCTGAGATAGCACAAAATCCCTCTGCTCCAACCCCAAACTTCCAAGGCTCCAAAGAGTTCAACCTTCATCCCCAGACCCAAGACTCTTCTGTATAAACTTCAACAAGCCCTTTCCCCACCAGGGTGCCTTTCCACTGCCCTCGGCCAGAAGCTTTCTACTGGTCCCCTCCCAAGCCCCACTGCTGCCCTGCACCTGTTGAAAGCCCACTTCTCTTGAGTGGCTGAGCAGCTCTGCCCCTAGCGGAAGTTGGAAGTAAAAAACTTCCATTCAGGAAGTCAGAGCCACTGCCATCTGCTCCTGATGCCTCCTCTCATCCTGTCCCCAGCATCCAGCAGCCTCCAAGAACCTCTTGGCTGTCGGTCCTGGGTGAGAACTATACCCACTGTTGTTCAAGGAAGAGCAGGGTAGATGCTGTGACTTGGGGGCTTTGATAGGGGGAGCGGGGCTTCCCAGTGGGGTACGCCTTTATTTAAAAGGAGGGCTGTATATAGACCTATGTGCTCCTCCCCGCCCCCTGCCGTGTGTGTGTACCAGTGAGGCAATGTCCCTTTACACTCTATATCAAAAAGGTCTGTCCCCTGTGTCAATGTGGGCAGAGTGATAAGCTGCTGGCAGAACCCAAGGTGTGTAAGGAGATGGTGTGAGTATCTTTGCCGTTTTGTAATTCTGTGGTACTGTCTTAAATTGTCTGTGTGTGTGTGTGTGTGTGTGTGTGTGTGTTTCTAGCAAGTGCTTGTTTCTGAGTGGCTGTTTGTCAAGGAGAGTTAGGTGAATGTGCCTAGCTCCCCCACTATGGGACAGTAATCCAATGTGTGTCTGGGTATTTACATTAGAGTGGTACAAATTGTGTGGCTGTGTATGTGTGTGCACCTGTCCGTGTCCTAGCTTGTTTCTGAGTGAGTGGAGCGGAGCACAGAGTGTGTGAGTGTGGGTGTCTGGTGATTCAGTGTGTATTTGTATCAGCCACCGTGCGTCTGCCACCACGTCTGCATCTGAGTGTGGCGGCGGCGTACTGCTGCGAGTGGCGATGCCCAGTGTATTCCTGTGTGTGCGTCTGGTGTGAGCACCATGGTGCGTGCTAGAGCCGGCTAGGCTGCAGTGGTAGGCTGTGGCTGGGCGGGTGCAACAGCGTGGTCAACGTCTTGTCTTGGCGGTGGCGAGTAGTGCGTGTCACCCGCGGTATGTGCGTTGTCTCGCAAGCCTGGACAGATCACCCACATACCTCCCGCCACGAAGGCAAGCTGCGACCCTTCCTGGGAGCCTAGAAGAGGGGGGTGCGCGGAAGCCTCTAGGACCCGGCGGAGGCCGGCCGCTGTCCCCGGGCCGCGCGAGTGAGCATGTGCAGACCGGGCGCCCGCTCGCCCGCTCTGCGCCCGCCACTCGCTGTACTCCGCGCCCGCGGCTCAGCTGGGCGCCCGCCCGCTCCGCCACTGCTCAGCGCGGAAGTCCGCAGCCTCGGGGAGCTGCGCGACGCGGGCCTGGGAGCGCGGGTGCGCTTGGTACAGGCGTCTGAGCTTTGGGCACTGCGGGCTGCGGGCTTGGCGCCCCGGAAGGCGGGTGCCCCAGCCGGCTGTGATCGCGGGGTGAGTCCTGTCTTCGAGGTCTCCCAGCCAGGACCTTAGCACGGGCAGCGAGCCGGAACTACCCCCGCCGCGGGCAAACAAGTTTGTGTAGATGCGACTGGGAGCGCGCGGGGTTGCACCTGCTGGGGGCGCGGGGTTGCACCTGCTGGGGCGCAGGGCGCTCTGGCGAGGCGCCTTCCCGGGGCCGGCGCGCCAGGACCGTGGCGGATGTGTGGGTAGCATCTCACCACGTCTGGTCTTGGCTGGATGTGCACAGGCAGTTGCACCAGCCGCTTCTTCTTCGCCAGGAGCCCGGGGACGTCCTGTCTGAATCCCCGGTCGGGCTGAGGCAGGATTTGGGGTGCGCACAACCTCCCTCCTAGGTGGAGACGTTAGTCAGAAGCTGCTCCCCCTCTCTCGTTCTATTCTCAAGCCAGGCTTCCGGTCAGCGAAGGGTTTTCTCCCGTCTCTTGATGAACTTGAACACAGGCAGAGGCAAAACAGAAACGTATGTATTTTGTTGGAAGAATTACCCGGTGTCGCGCTTTGCATCTTTCTAAGGTGTGGATGGAGACTCGGGGCTGGATGCTCTGTGTGCTGTTTTTCTTTGCTAGTCAGAAGCATCCCTGGCTGGGTCAGCTGCTTCAGGGTAGCCTGTCTAACTGCTTTTCTGGGTGTCTGTGCTCCGCTGATGGTCTTAGTCCTACCAGCTAATCCACGAGGAGTCCGAATGGGAAGAGGACCTCTGGCTCATCTGCTTGCTGACAGACTGGCAGCTTCTAGCCGCCACAGCCCTACCTTGGGACCCGGCCCTCACTTTCCTAGTAGGCTATAGGCTACTTTCCAGACAGAATGGACAAACTCGGTACTCCCCTGTACTTTTGTCACCTCTTCTCTCCTGTTGTGGGGACAGCATTCTTATGCCTAGGGAGACACCCGGACCAGCTTTGGTAGGAACCCATAAGTGGGATCAGGACCCCAACATCAGATACAGGAAATGAGGACTGTAGGAACTTTAAGAATTAGAGGAGTCTTGTGCTGGGCTGGGTGGCTCTTTCTGTCGACACTGTCCTCACTTGGTGGCCATCTAACACGTGCTGGCCAGAGAGCTAGGAAGAGCTTTCTTTGTGTAGGTTTTGTTTCTTCCAAGCATGACCTCCTACCACACACGTATTCTTAACTGAAATCCCCTAAGAAGATGCCTGTGGGGAGGGGCTGCTAAGCCCCCAGGTTCAGGGAAGAGCCAGGGATCTTCCTTTGTAGTGGTTGAGGGAAGCTTGGCCAGCTACCAAGCTGGGGGTGGTGGGGGCAACTGTCCCTTTATCGTCCTGACATCATGACTACTCCCAGCCACCCCAAAATTGCCCCATAGATCTTTGGAAGAAACTTATCTTGGAGTGAGGAGATCCCTCTTTTCAATGAGCATTGAAGTCCCTGGCATAGACAGTACTGTCCTGTGTTCTGACCAGAAGTGGAGACCAACTTGGATTTAGATAGAAGATGAGACCTCTGTTCTTTTCTTCTATCTGCCTCCCCCCAGCAGGTGGCACCTTCTGGGCCATCATTTGGCCTGCTGCTAAATGTGAGCCTCAGCCTAGCTAGTTCAACCCAAAGACTGCAGCGCCAGTCAGTGAGTCTCACAGATGGTTCTTGTAGAGTCACTGAGCAGAGCCTGGGAACCCACAGCCTCCAGGTCCAGGCTGAGCCATATGTGAGCAGGGTCTGATGGGAGAGCTGCACTTCTCTTTACAGACACTCCGGGCTTGTACTCCCATCTGGCTCCATCCTGGCTCAGTTTCCTGAGACCAGCTCTCTGTGAAATCAAGACCAAGTACTTGGGGGCAGCTCAGCATTTAAACATTGGAGGGTCTATGTCCATACAACAGGAGTGGCAGTCACACTCACAGGTATCTGGTATCTGACCCATTGGAGGGTCTATGTCCATACAACAGGAGTGGCAGTCACACTCACAGGTATCTGGTATCTGACCCAGGCTGGTCTGGAGGTCAGCACTGCTTATTTGGGGAACATGACCTAATCTTTCTCTGGACCTCATAATTTTGCTTTCTCCCTCTCTTCCCTAATTACTCCACACCTTGATTTCAATAGCCACCATGTCAACCTGTATCTAAAACACAATCCCTATGTGTCCCTTTGAGAGGCCATGGTCAGGGAGAAACTCTACACGTGTACTTCCTTTTGGAGGGAATAGAAGTGGATGGCAATTGGGCTGGATTCGTTCTGCAAATCTTACAATGCTGTGTGCCTCTGAATGAAGGCTCCTCCTCTTCGCTGGGATGGGAGCTCCCTCCCAGAAGGTGACTGCCTTGGTATGAAGGGACCAAGAGTAAGGAAGGACAAGAATGCACAAAGTGTCTTGGGCCATCTCCCATAGCTCGAGTCCCTATCCTTTGGCAGGAAAGGAACCAGAGAAAGACAGGGCTAACGGACTCACCTATCCAGATTTATCCAAGTCCCTGAAATATGTTGTAACACCTACTTAACCTGTTGCATTCTGCACAGGACCCAAGACCATGCTCAGGGACTCACCGTCCATGGAAGGATCATGGAGGGAGAAGAACCAAGCAGGGTGCTGATTTGAAGGGGTTGTGACTGGCTGTGCTGTGAGAGATTGGGCCCTGGGTCAACCAAATAGAGAGGGGAAAATCCCAGCTGCATGTGGCACTCCAGCACAGTGCACAGAAAGGTCCCCATCTGACGCTGGGGCCATGTTACAGCCAAGTGATGCCACACACTTGGAATCAGGAAGCTGGAGTTCCAACTAGCACTAGCCGTTTATCTCTGTTCGAGTTAATTAGCCCCCAGTGTTTTACCTTTTGCCTCTATGTAACGGTGATAATGACTCATAAATTAACGTCATGGGCCTGTGGGAAGATCACTCATTCATTTGTTTATCTGCTCATTCATGTCACACACTTGGAAGTATGTGAAACCATGTATAACCTCTATTGCGACATCTATAACTTTAGTGTTCATAAGGACTTCAGCCTTGAGTCCACTGAAGGTTATCTACCCCATTTGCATTGAACGGAGTTTGACCTTAGCAGTGCTATCCTTACTATTTGTGATTGACAGATCATCATGGTATATTTTAAAAGGCTACCCTGTGACATTGGATCTATGTGTATAATATGAAATGATTAAGCTAATTAACTGTTATGTTTTATGCTTTTAAAGAAACTTTGTATATGGCCGTGAGGTATGTGTGTGTGTGTGTGTGTGTGTGTGTGTGTGTGTGCACGTGTGTGTGCGCACATCTGTGTGTGCACATCTGTGTGTGCAAGCATCTGCAGAGGCCAGAAGTCAATGTTAGGCAGTCTTCTTGGTTGTTTTCCACATTGTTGTGTTTGGGTTTTGTTTGTTTTGTTTGAGATAGGGTTTGCTACAACCCTGGCTGGTTGGAACTCATTTGGCAGACCAGGATGCCCGAATGCTCTGCCTCCAGAATGCTGAAATTAAAGGTGTGTGCCCCCACATCTGGCCTCTATATTATTTTACAAGCCAGGTTATCTCACAGAGCTTGTTGCTTCAGCTGTACTGTCTGGTCAGCAAGTCTCTGTGATCTACCTCTCTGCACCTCTCCAACACTGGGGTTATAGAAGCACGGCCCTCCCTGCCTTGCTTTAGCCAGAACACCGGGGATCTCATGCTTTCTGAGAGAGCACTTTACTCGCTGAGCTATCACCCCAAGCCCCCAGAAACATTTGTATTTCATTTTTTTTCCCTTGAGTTCTGAAGTTCAAAGAGTTTTTGCCTCTTCAAAAACGGAGTCCTTACCCCATTTCAGCAAAGGTCTGCAGGTTTGTGTTTTGGGGGTATTTAACCTCCCCACTTTTCAGCCTCAGACTAGGAGTGCAGGTGACCCTGGAGTGAGGGCAGTATTCCCAGAAGCCATCAGAGATACTGACAATGCCTGGGAGTGGCTTGCAGGCTGAGACGATGTAGAGATATTCACAGGCAGACTCAAAGTAGAACCCAAGTCCAGCCACAGGTCGCCGTGTATCTAGTCTCTCTGTCTGTACTGCAGAACCACTCAGCTTCAGGAGTTGAGGAGGTTTTAAGGAGGAAGTGTTACTGAGCTGAGCCTTGAGGGTAGGATAATATTTCAGGTCTGTGAATTGGGCAGAGCATCTCTGGCTGGCTGGCTGACTAACATGCACCATCAGGAAGCTTGAAACATCTCATGCTAGCTAGGAACACTGGTTTGGACATAGGGTTCTGTAATGAATAGTCTGAGGGAGGAGGCTGGGCGCGAGATGAAGACGAGACACTGAGTGACCATGGAGGCGTTTGGACCAGTTCCTCCTTGCCCCGTGGCCCTTGCAAGCTGTAGCATAAATAGTGCTATGCATTAGGATAGATGCTTTCTTGAGATGCTGGGAGGGCACAGCCTCTGGGAGAGGGATGGGCTTCAGGGGAGGAGCATTGAACGAAGCATGGGAGGATGGAGAAGGTGAAGTGAGGGCTGGGAGAACACCACAGCCAGCCCCACTTACACAGCTTCACTGAGGTTCCAAAGCACAAAGCTGCTAGCTTCTAGTTGGTCAGTGACCTGGGACTCTGAGTAGCTGCGGCATAGGTTCTTATCTGGCTTGAGGAGCAGCCTGCCGGACTTTGTTTTGTCTTTGGGATGCTGCCTTATGTGCAGAGAGCTTTGAGTCACCCTTGGTGGCCACAGTGGCTAAGATCCGTGTGAGGACCACTGGTCATTTGCTCTCCCATTAATGCATTTCATCACTAGCCAGAAGGTAGAAGGGAGGTGGAGTCTCATCACTGAACCCTAGGGGCCAGTCCTAGCTAGACCTCCTCTCCTGTCTTTTCCCTTCCTCTTTCTGCAAGCTCTCCTATTTCTCCCACCCCAACCTGGTCCACAGGTAGGTGCTACCCACCCTCCTTCGGAGCCCAGGTTTTCTGAGTCCCCCTTGCACTAGGAGCCTGTTTTTCTTCTCTGAGACTCCTGAAGCCTCGGTTCAGTTATTCTCCTCTCATTCCCTAAGCTCAAAAATAGTTCCAAGGATGTAGAGAACACTGAGCGAGGTGGCAGATGGACATTTGTCCAAGCTGGACAGAGCCTCAAGTGGAGGTTCTGGGACAGGGAGTATGCTCAAATGACCCTTACCGAGGGCTCCAGATCAGGAAAATCAGCTGTGAAGCAAGACTCGGGAGATGTGGAAGATTCCCAGAAGAGGGGAAAGAGCTCAAAGGCAGCCTTAGAGCCTGCTCGTGCCAGGGCCTCTTAGGTTTGACTGGAAAGGTCAGAACAGGAGGGGCTTCTGCCTGGCATAGTTTCAAACCTGTGATCAAGACACACTAAATTTTTAAGAATAAATCAACCAAGCGTAGAGCCAGAACTCAAGTGGGGAATGGGGCAGGGAGAATTTTGGCCACAGGACAGCTCCAGGAGCAGATGGTCTGGGTGTGAATACTGACTCTCTAGTCAGGTATGGGGACAGTTCCCAACTGACAGGAAGCAGGCCGTCTGCCTCCCATGAGGATCCAGGGGCTCGTGAGGTACACGGGCCATCTAATCTATTTATTCACACTGCAGGGTCCTAATAAATGGTGTCACTGAAAATTAAGCAGTTGCCAACAGCAGTTAGATCAACTTCAAGCAAGAGGAGGCTGTTGGACCCATTCTGGGAGTAGGAAGATCAGGAGGAAGGAGACAGTTTCCTGGGAACACCTGCTGTGTGTCTGTCCTCCAGCAACTCCTGTGTGCCTCTGTGGCATTCATAGCCAGTGTGTGTCACAGTCCAGGCAACCATTCCCATTTACCCATGTGCAGACAAGGAGCCTAAGGTCCTGCCTTGGGATTAGGTTTGCTATAAGGAAGGCCTGATAGCTCTGGGGTACAGAGGGCCAGCCACTGGGCTTCCATGTCCAGTAGAGATGAAAAGTGGCCAGATTTCTGCCAAGCCTCTGCTGGCTCTGCTGTCTTACACCTACGTGTAGACAAGGAGACTACCCTCCTTGTCTCGTGTATGCAATCTATCACATAAGATGGAAGTCACAGCGCACGGCTACAGGGGTGGGACCATCACCCACCTAGACCAGAAACTTTCTCTGCACAGCAAATGTGCTACCTTTTGCCTATTACTTGGGTTTTAGGATTTTACACTAGTAGGATCTTCTGCATCCAGAACCCTTCCGTAAACGTACCAGAGAACCTTCTTATAGCACAGGAAGGATCTGACATTTAGGTGTTCTTGATAATCCAAGTACATCTTACACATCGATTCTGTGATGCTGAGACCAGTGGTGGCCCACATGTTGCTCAGCATCTGTCTAGCTCAGGCTTCCTCCCGGCTATAGTTGAATGGAGTTTGGCTTCTCTCAGACCCACTGGCTAAGACAACTAAGGTGTCACTTTGCGCCAGGCTTCATGCTGTGTGACAGTGACAAAAGTAAATAGGGGATGGCATCTACGCGAGTTGATGATAATCCTTTGGGGATATGATCGAGATGTGCATAGACAATGTTAATTGCACCAAAGTGGTGCATGCTGGGATGGACTCAGCACAGGCTGTTGGGAACCAGGGAGCCTCTCCTTCTCTGTGGGTGGATGTGACCAGGGAAAGGTTGGAGGAAATGACATTAATACTAAACCTTAGGGGTCACACATAGATTACCCAGACAGAGGGAGGAAACAGAGCCAGAGACACTGGATACGGGCGGCCCTGCTGCAGTCCTAGAGTGCATATGTCATATGTGTGCATGTTGGAGGTACTGAGATAGTGAGATGTTAAGAGCCTCTGTGGGTTGGACTACAAGGAGACCTTGTGTGCCATGCTAAGGCGCTTGCAGTTTATCCCCAAGCTCTGGGGAGCTATTGAAAAGAGGTTTTAAGCAGAAAGAACACCAGCCCTGATCAGATTCGCGTGTTAAGGAGGCTCGCCCCAGCAGCCCGTGCTCTGTGGATTGGAGGAGCCCAAGCTGGGGGCAGACAGATCAGTCCGGATTTCGTGGGATTTTCTCTGTGGTTTTACAAATCTGAGGCTGGCAGGGGTGGGTCTGGCGACATACCAGCTTAGAAAGGAAAATCTCTGAGACCATCTGCAGAGTCTTCCCCACTCAGCTGGATTCCACTGCCCTTTGCTGATGAGGACCTGTGTAACCATACCGCTGGCCTCCTCAAGGTCTCAGCCCCCTTAGCTCTCAGAACTTAATCCGGAAGGCTCAGGTTGGTCTGGGCCCCCTTGGATAGTCTGCTGGGCCCCCAGTCTCCTGAAATGCTGGGCCCCAGAGCCAAAACATTGTCTTTCTTCTCACACCCAGCAGGCCGTGCCTGTGCACAGAACAGCCATTGAAACGCTGCCCTCACCATGTTAGTTACGGCCAGCAGCTTAGTCACGCTTCCAGGGTCCTTTCTTCTGGGACAAGCCTGTCCTTGTGCTCAGGGCCCTCCTCACACAGCAGCCCAGCTCCTGGCAGCTGCAGTGCCCCCACCAACCCTAATAGCTACTTTAGAGATGCCGCCAGTGGGAACCACAGCTTAACATTAACAGGAGCACCATGCAAGCCTGCCTCTCTCTTAGTGAGAGTCAATGACCAACTTCTGTAGAAGCTGCTCCCGGAATATGCATCACAGCTCCGGCGGCATCGCAGGGAGGCAGCTCGCTGTGTGCATTTATTAAGCACCTTCAGTATCCACCTGCCTGTGTGGGGCATCCTTGTGTTATATTGTAAAGCTATGTTTCAGGCTGCATTGTATAGTAGTTGAGAAAACAAACCTTGAGAGAAACATTGGAATGTTGGCTCTTGTGTTTGCCAGCTGGGGCGTTTCAGGAAGTTACTTTTCCTTTCTTTTCTTTTTTTCAATCTGTATAGTGGGGACAGTACAATATCTAGCCCATTACATTGGTGAGAGTACAATGATATGACTTCATAACTCTTTTTGCTGAGTATGTGGGGTCACTGAGGACTCAATGGAAACCATGGTTGCTTCCTTCCTCTGCCTTATTGCTATTCTCATTACTGGACCTTCATTGCCACTGTCCAAACCAGTATCATCCTCACATCACAGATGAAGGAGCTGAGGCCCAGAGAGGTTCAGCAATTTCTCTAGTGTCACACAGCTGGCCAGCAGCAGAAGTAGGATCTGAACCCTTTGTCCAGTGTTCCTGACACAGAGCTTACCCCTTTGGTAAATCGGTCATAGGGCTGGGGAGTACTCTGGCCCAGGAAGACAGGGATGAATCCTGTTTCACCTCAATGTTCTTTCTCCACTTTTCTAGGTTCCTGAGACTGACGAGGGCCGGGAGAGCTAAGGAATGGGGGAAATGGTGACCCCTGGGCAGAAGCTACCACCAAGGGGCTTGTGGCTGCTGGAGAGAAGTGATGGTGACATGTGAAACCCAGAGGGACAGAAGCCCACACATGTGCTGACCGGTGTCAAGAGTCAGGATGCTGGGATGATGCCCTTGGAGGCCCTGGCATCCCTCCTGCCCAGGTGCTAGGAGCCGTCCCCAGGCTCCAGCTGGGAGCCCTGCTGCCCAGGGGCATGGCCAAACCTTTCTTCAGACTCCAGAAGTTTCTCCGCAGAACACAGTTCCTGCTACTCTTTCTCACGGCCGCCTACCTGATGACCGGCAGCCTGCTGCTCCTGCAGCGGGCCAGAGTGGCCCTCCCACAGGCCCTCCGGGCTCCCGGCAGCCTGCAGACCTTACCAGTGGCCACTGTGGCACTGGGTGTTGGTCTGCTGGACGGCAGGAGCCTTCGTGATCCCCATAGTAGCCCTGACCTACTACTTGATGTGGACACACTAAGGAGTCCTCTGGCCCGAATACCACCTGGAATCCGCTGGCCCCGGAAGAACCGCAGCTCACTGCGGCGGCGTTGGCTCCACCACCTCACCAGTGACCCGCAAGGGCCGCCCACCCTGGGTCCGGAGGCCTCTGGACCAGCCAGCCATAACAAAGGTAGCTTTGCTGCTTCTGCCACAAACCTGCTCAGGGTTATATGTATTGTCTCTTTTCTTGGCCCTGTGGTAGCTGAAGGGTGTGATATTGTCCCCCAGAGCTCTGACTTTGATCCTGCCTCAGTCACAGCTTCCTGGGTGACTTTGATTATGTCACCTGTCTCTGGGTCCTCTCAGGTAGAGACAGAGACATTGACCCCAGGATTACTGTGCAGATGTATTGAAGTATCTTGGAGCAGCATGTCACAGGGTGTTAAGGGTGGTCCTAGAGTAACATCTGCTGCCTGTGGGAACTGGTGACTGTACAGTCCCAGGTCCTTATACAATTTAACAGAGCAGAATCTCCTACTTTGGTTGCTATCAGCAATCCCCGTATCTACTCTCTGAGTCAGTGGTTCTCAAGCTTCCTACTGCTGTGGCCTTTAAAACAGTTCCTCATGGTGTGGTGACCCCCAACCACAAAATTATTTCATTGCTATACTTCATGACTGTAATTTTGATACTTTTATCAAGAGTAATGTAAATATCTGATAGGCAGGGTATCTGGGGTGTGGTCCCTGTAATGGAGTCATTCAACCCCCAAAGGAGGTTGCAAGCCGCTGCTCTAGGTCATCCTGGTGTACTCATAAGCCAAGAACCACTAGGCAAATGTATCACTTCACTTCGCTCTCTAACTATTATCACCAGTAAAAATGGCTTGTCTACCCAGTGCTGCTCTGTTGTGAAGCTGCTGTGTCTGATGTTGTCACTTCCGCAGTTCACAAGGAAGACACTGAGGTGTGGGGAAGCCAAGTGAATGGATGAGATTATTCTCACAGTTTGGGGTCTCTAGAACCTAAGCCTGAAGCCAGAACACAGATGTTGAGTAGATCTGGGCGGTGACCCCAGGAAACCCTGGCTAGAGTAGCAGGAAGACAAGGAAGGAAGGCAGCTGGCAGAGGTGTACCCTGGAGCAGGAGCAGGCTGAGGGAGCCTGCTTGATGGGGAGGGCACGGAGGCAAAGCAGAACACACATCTCAGGGCACCCTGGAGTGGCAGGCCTGGGGGCGGGTGGTGATGGGACCAGTCTTCGTACTGCTGGGACTCCCAAGTCAAGATGCTCTCTCTACTCTGGCCTGGTGCTCTTTGCACTGAGTTCCATTGATTCTTTCTGCATGGCCCAGGGAACATGCTGGGTGCCTGGAGAGCACACAGTAAGTGTTAAAGTTGTGCCTGGGTGGCAGCTGAGCTCAGTCCTCTCTGATCATCCTCTCACCAACTTATTTGGTCCTGTGCCCTAGGTCATTAGAGGAGGTGGTGCTCCTGTCCCTAAAATAAAATGCATAAATCACTAAACAGAGTATCGAGCATAGTCTATAGGGCACCTGTCATGAGTAATATGCATAGTGCATAGTGCACTTAGCATAGAGTACTAAGCGGAGCACATAGAGTACTAAGCATAACACATATAGTACTAAGCAGAGCACATAGAGTACTAAGCATAGCACGTAGAGTACTAAGCAGAGCACATAGAGTACTAAGCAGAGCACATAGAGTACTAAGCATAGCACATAGAGTACTAAGCATAGCACGTAGAGTACTAAGCATAGCACGTAGAGTACTAAGCAGAGCACGTAGAGTACTAAGCAGAGCACATAGAGTACTAAGCATAGCACGTAGAGTACTAAGCATAGCACATAGAGTACTAAGCATAGCACGTAGAGTACTAAGCATAACATATATAGTACTAAGCAGAGCACATAGAGTACTAAGCAAAGCACATACAGTACTAGGCAGAGCACATAGAGTACTAAGCATAACATATATAGTACTAAGCAGAGCACATAGAGTACTAAGCAAAGCACATACAGTACTAAGCGGAGCACATAGAGTACTAAGCATAACATATATAGTACTAAGCAGAGCACATACAGTACTAGGCAGAGCACACAGAGTATTAAGCATAGTATACAGGGTTATTAGCCTAGAAGGCTAAGTAGAAGACTGTAGGAGATGAGTTAAGTGGAGCATCAGACCTAGGATAGGGAAGGCCCAAGATTTGGGATTGATCAGTTGATTGATTGATTGATCTGTGTGCTGCTGAAACTCAGATCTCAGGCCTTGGGGTACTAGGCACATCCTCCACAGCTGAGTCACATCCCCAAACCTTGATTTATTCTGAGAATAATAAACCCAAGTTTCTCTTGCCTTGGGGAAATGACTCAATGGGCCCAACAAAGGAAAGCCTAGAAGGCTGTGGGTTCTTGTCTCTAGGGAAGGATGCATTTTAGACCAGACGTCATCCAGCCTATTTTCCTCACAGTGAGTTCTTTAGCATGGCCTATGTGTAACGAGACAGAGGGACTAATGATATAGCTCATTTTATATGTGTGTGCCTTCTGTAATCTCTCCAACACACCAAGAAACTGGGTCTCTAAGCAGACATTACTAGGGTAATTAATTTAGACTAAAGTGCCAATGACCAGGAGAGGGCCCGTGGGTTTCCTGAGAGGAAGTTTTGTGAAGTGCATCTTTGCTGAAGACAGAGCTGAGTTCCTCTTACTATTGCCACTTCATGGCTCTGTGACCTTGCACAAATTGACCTGGAGTCTTCTCTTCATTTCTCCCTATCCTCATTTATTGAAGACCATTAGTCTTCAATATGTGTTCACTATGCATTAGTCCTCATATGTGTTTTGCATTGGACCCTTGAGTGCTCTGTCTGGGGTGGAGTCAGTTATGTTTCCAGATAACTGCTGAACAGACTTCCTGAAGGATGATTAAGGCATGGCATGGAGCTTGAGGTAGAGAAGACCTTTTTATAGCTGGTGTTCAGAGAAGGTGACTAAGTGGCCTGGTAAACTAGTTCTGGCCATACATATATTTTGTCCAAAGTAACCATTTAGTTACCTCCAAAGACACAGTAGTGGTGGAAGGACTTCTATAAAAGCAGGAGAAATCACAGTTAGATGTAAACAGGACAGTAATCAGCTGCTATCCAACAATATGGTTTTGGATATGAATAAAAATTGATAACCCCTGTCCGTGATTTCTGGAGTACCCCAATTATGAAACAAATAAAGGGTTAACTCTGGTCACACCGTTGTACAAAACAGCATCCAAGCTCCAGGCCCAGGGCTTGGCAGTAAGGACTTTGAATGGTCAATGGGCACTATCCACGGGAGATTAAATATTTTTAATTTTCAGGATTTTAAAGATAAAGTTGGTCTCCCTACAGACTCTAAAAGAGCAGTGTCTGAGGGAGATGTGGTGACATGCTGGAATTCTTCAGAGAGCCCAGAGGAAGGCAGAACACTGGCCTTGGAACTCCTGTGCCTTTCTCTTAGGGAACTCTCTGACCCTGCATCACCAAGCAACCTCCTTGGTCTAGAGAGTGCCTCCTAGTGTAGCCCTAGACCAGCTGTTAGAACTGCAGACAAAGTGAGCATCTCTTTGCAGCCCGGGCATCCCGCCATCCCCTGAAAGGGATCCTGCAAGCCACGGAAGCTGCAGGAGTCTCCATCAATCACTGCGCATTTCATTATACCTTGGACAACATCCATAATGGAATAAAATGTCAGTAAGTTTACTAGGGGAAAAATAGTAACTTCTCCATAGCCAGTTTGTTTTTTTATTGATAGTAATTTCCAAAGACATTCCAATATCTCCAAAGCCATTGTTAATAGCCTCACGACTTGTCCATTCTGATGTGCAAATGAACAGATGCAGAGTCACAGGCGGTAATGCATCGCCTTTCGTTTCAGCCCAAAGTAATAAATCCGCCTCGGGAGCGTCCCAGCACATCCCTCGAAAGTTCTTGCTTTCCTGCACATTCTTGCCTCTGTCAGGGATTTAGAAAAGTCATTTGTTATGTTAAGTGACAAAAGGCTCCTCTGCTCCCCCACAACCCAGAGGGCCCATCTGTGTCTCAAGCCCTGGCTGCACCCCAAGATGGGGGCTGCTGGATGCTGGGGCTGGGGTGGGGGCTTCCTCTGCCTGCTGGTCAGTCAGGGATGCTGGGTAGTCAGCCACATTCTTTCAGCCTGGCTGTTGAAACCGTTTGTTTTCCTCTCTTCTATTAATGTGCTAATTATTCAGCTAATATTTACTGATTCATTGTCCCACTAGGTCCCAGGTTAGAATATAGGATCAGAATAATAATGGATGTTATTTATTTGAACATCTGTTATGTATGGAGCACCATTGTGTGTAGATGTCCATCTGTCGTCTTGTTTAATTTAATCTTCAAAGAACCTACTGATGTAAGCAGTGCTCTCGCCACTTTAACAATGAAGGACATGAGTTCCGGGGACTGTAAAGTAACTGAGAGTGCTCCATTATTAAAAATGAACTCTTAAACATAAAACAGTCGCTCCTGGTACCCGACACTCCCAGCCTTTTGTTCAATGTTGGACATGCCTTGTCTTGTGGCATTCTCACAGCCACCAGCTTCTGGAATTAGTACCCTGTCCCCATTTTGTAGATGGGGAGCCTGCATCTTAGAGAGGGGGACCTGCACATCTCAGGTCACATAGGCCTGTCCTGGCAGAGCAGGAGTTTGAACCTCCACTATCCCATTCTCAGAAATAGGGAGGCTCCATCGCAGCCTTTGCAAGTCTTGACCAGGTGCCTTTTGAGCCTTATCCCTCCTTGTGTTTGGAATGTTTAGTTGAAAGCTATAGCGGGCTTTATTTTTTCTGAATCAACCAGCACGTCAGAAATTTCTCAGACACCGCTTTTCTTCTGCAAAGTAGATGGGCAGAGAATAATTCATGCCTACTGCTCTTGGTGGGTTTTTTTTCTTTTTCTGCAGTCATATATAATGGATTCAGGGGTACTGAGGCTCGTGAAAGGGAGAGTGAGTTTACAGAGATCCATACCAGGGAAGCAGCCTCCTACTTGGGAGCAGGTGCCTGTGCTTAGCACACGTGTATTGATGCTCAACCCTCCATGGTGGAGGTGACCTCAGGAGGCATGGGGTTTAGAAGGGACCGTATGGAAGAAGGTGACTGTTGGCTTCCTCTTACTGGTGTCTTCTGACCTGAGATTCCCTGGAGCCCTAGGTGGTGCAGCGACCTGTTCTCATGGTTGTCGTCTGATCTGGGGATTCAGACCCCTGACACTCAGAGCAGGGAGTAGCCAGCTGGTCCACCCTCCTTGTGGAGGGGCTCCTCCGCTCTTACACCCAAGGCCTTGGGACTACCAGTCTGGTTTGTAGGAGCTGTGACCCAGTTTCCAGCTAGGTGATAACAATGATATTGTGTCTAACCCTGATGAGTCCCTTGGGGTAAAGACATTGTCCCTACCCTCTAGGAGGCTTCAGGTTTAGAAGATTTTTAACAGCAAGCTGATGGCTGGGATGTGGCTGACTATTCCAGTAATTAGCTTGCTTGTAGTTTTAAGACAACATTTTAGAGTCCTGAGACCCTGGGGGAGCTGAAGTGTTAGGGGAAGGATTCTGGCCTTAGGATAGGTGAAAAGCTCTGGCAAAATGGGAGGAGGAAACTGATCTAGAGTAAAGGTGCACGTGCACTTGGGGAGACTGAGGCATGACAATTGAGACGATTCAGCAGAGTCCAAAGTAGCCTTTACACTCACAGACAGATGAGCACCTCCCTGCTTTGGGAATGAATGGTGGGGCGCCCCCTCCCACTATTCCTTCTGATGAAACATGACCTCACTCTTCTCCCGCCAACCCTGGGAAGCCACTAGGCTGCTAGGGGGCCTGATAACGTGTTCCTGGTGCACACTCCGGGTACGATTTCAGAAGTGCTGAGCGGCAAGAGCACACACAGGCTGTGTGCAGCCCCAGCGCAGGTGTCCTATCCAGTTCCTGACATAGCAGTTTTGGATGTGCCTCCCCAGTTCACAGACCATGTGAGAGTGTGTTTGCAAATTCCCAAATGCCATTTCTTCAAAACAGTGATGCGTGTGACATTTACACGCCTTGGGGGCTGCGCTCGCATTCTCCAAGTTTCTCTGCAAGTCTGGGAGGCATCTCCTTCCTGTCAGTGACAGGGTAGGGCTACCAGCAACTCCCACTGGTGTCTGCATGCTCGGATCAATCGTGACACTGCCCTCTGGAATCGTCCCCAAGTGTCTCTGACTGGAGAAGTGCCGGGGGTATGGCAGAGAGCGTCACGGTCACTCGGCTGCATCAGTCCCTACGTGGACACCTGCCTCCAAACTGACAGGCTCTGTTTACCCGAGCTAGAAAAACATGGCAGATTTGTTTTAAAGAAACCCCCTCCCCTGCTTATGGGAAACTCTTAGGTTAACTAATTCCAGACTTCCGCTGGATTCCAAGCTCCCTGTGGCTCATGCACAGGTGGCAAACATGTGTCTTGGGACCATAGTAGAGACAGAAGGCCTCTCTGTGCCTAGCAAGGGAAGAGAGGGTGGGTTCATTAAGCCAATGTTGCAAGGACTCGTGTGTAAAAATGCCAACTACCCCGATCTGATCATTCCACATACCTATTGAATCATTACACTGTACTCCACCAATATGTACAATGAATTTTTTTTTGAAAACTCAGCTTCAAGCATAGGAAAGAGGGGTGGTAGAGACAAGCTGCAGTCAGGCTGACTCTGGGTTCTTGGCACTACCTCTGGGTGCACAGTAGGCTGTTAACTATGTACACAGTAGGCCATTAACTGAGCAAAGGAGCAGAAAGCTGCCCAGCTGCCCACTTGGCTCTTGTGCTCAGGGGAAGTAGAAGAGGAGCCTTCATCCCCTCCACTTTCTGGAGAAGTGCATGGGCCAGACAGGGCTGGAGATCCTAGCTTTTCCCACTGGTAACAGGTGGACAGATTTTCCCAGGGATGGAAGCCCATGGCTAGGGCCCTCCCTAGCTCCTGGGTCTATGATCTCAGCTGTGCTTCGTCCTTGCAGGCAATTACCTGGGATGCTTCAGTGAGGAGGGCCAGGAGAGAACCCTGAAGGGAGCAGTGTTTTACGACTTGAGAAAGATGACCGTGTCGCACTGCCAGGATGCCTGTGCTGAGCGGTGAGTGTTGAGCTGGGCTGTTGATGGCACTTGCATGAGGTTAGAAGACAGTCTCAGAACCAAGGGACATCGTGGTTGCTGGTTGGCCATCCTGATGCCATTACACCGCCATTCAATAGACTCTAATTTCCAGGACAGAAAGTGCATCAGCACGCTCGCAGCTATCCCGGCTTCTGTCTCTGCTGTGCTAGGGACACGCCCTGTGACCCGTGGGGGTTCTTTGAGCAGGCTATAGATGAGGATGAAGACCCACCAAAAAAACTAGTTTACTTATCTGTTTAAAAATGAAATAAAGGGACAAATGGATCTCAGTTAAAATAAAATTGAGTACCAGTCCAGCGGTTAGAAAATCCATTTCTACTTGTGTTTACAACAAAAGTTGCTTTTCTAGATACTATCAGGTTTCCTTGTGGTGATCAGCCATCTGTCTCTACTAACAGGACAGTCACAGCTCATGTGTGTACTCGAGTACACATGTGCATGTGTGTCCATGTGTGCATGTGTGTGTGTGTGTTCATGTCAGAAGACAGGCAGAGAGCATGAACACATAGCACTCTTCACCTATTTCTATCACTATAGATTGTTTTATGATTTTTTTCTATAAGTCAAGCCCCACCCTATTCTTTTAGGTAGTCATGAATCATTGCCCGCTTTATACCTGGAGAAAGCAATGACAGGGCCTGCCTTCCCCATGCTTGGTAACTCAGAGAAAGGTGAGGCTGAACATGAGGACGCCGATGTCTCATTTTAGCCTCTTCCTACTTAAGGAAACTGAGGTTCAGAGGTAGCAAGTGACAACATCTACCATCTCTTCCTGTAGAGAGACAGCAGCCGGATGGGACTTCATTACTCTAGCTTTCACTCTGGACTCTTCCCATGGTCCACTTTTCTGTAGCTGTGGCCCTGTATGATACTCTGCAGGTTCTGTTTCCTATGTTGTTCTATTATGCTGTGAGTATAAGGAGGAGAAGGGACTGCCGACAGGGCCACACAATATCATCTGTTGTGTGGGCTTCAGGCCAGTGCTGTGCTGGCACTGAGCACACTTAAATCTCACACCTGTGGTCTGTGTGTTAGGCAGCTTGAGGTCATCTGTGTGAGTGTGCACACCACAGCCAGGGGCAGATGCTGTACTTCAGAGCTCTGCACACCTCCTGAGAACCATGCTCCCACACATTACTGTGTAATCCTTTATAACCTGAGGCCATAGATGAAATGGAAATTCATTCTCCAACCTGATGAGACAGATCAATGGAGCTAAATAGTTTATTCCAAAGAAAACATTATCCCTACACTTCAATGACCTTTAACTCTGGATGGAGACTGATTCCCTAGGTCAGTGGTGCTCAACCTTCCTAATGCTGCAAGCCTTTAATAACATGAGGAACTTTCCTTCTGTTGTGGTGAAACACCCTCTCAACCATAAAATTCATTGTTACTCCATAACTGTAATTTTTGCTGTTATGCGTTGTGATATAAGTATCTGATACATAGGATACTGATATACAAACCCCGTAAAGGGTTGTTTGCCCCCCCCAAAGGGGTTACAACTCACAGGTTGAGAACTGCTGCTTTAGGCCACACCCCTGTCTACTCACCCAGACCTCATCTCAACTTCAAGTCCATCCCTAAGACCCAGCTGCCATCCCCTGACTCTGACCTCTCCATAGCTTGAACTCCAGCCTTAGCTCTGGGCCCAGCTTGGATTCACCCCCACTCTGTGTCCCTGCAGGTCCTATGTCTATGCTGGCTTGGAGGCTGGTGCAGAGTGCTACTGTGGAAACAGGCTGCCGGCCACACGTGTCAGCCTGAAGGAGTGCAGTCAGGAGTGCAAGGGAGAGAAAGGCTCCATGTGCGGGGCTGTGCGCCGGCTCTCTGTGTACAGCGTGGGGCTGCAGCAGCCAGGCTCCAAGAAGCGTGAGTGTGCCAACCTCTTCTCAATGTCCCATTCACCTAACCCACACCCCAGAGGACAGAATCTGTTCCCTCTTTCCCTGTCACCCACACCTGACTGTCCCCTTGCATGCTGCAGATGGAGAGTAAGGACCATCCAAACCTATCTGCCTGGCTTTGTGACTAGACACCTCCCCTTGTCCTTTGCAGAACTGACTAGGAAGGCAAGGCGTGCTGTGTGGCTTCAGAAGGCTCACTTCTCTTCTCTGAGTTCCCGTCTTCTCTAACTCCTCTGGATAGAGCTAGATCTCTAGCAATAGGGTGGTAGACTGGACCATCAGAAATTGGTTTGAGGAGACAGAAGACTTGAGACTGTATAACTACAGCTCTGCATTTGCGAATACTTGGGGAGTTCGTCTGCCTTGGTCTGCAAACTCAACACAAAAGTTAGTTCTGGGGTTTGGGAGTTTCTTAGAGGAACAAGTACAAAGTCTCTCTCAGGAGAGCTATGCCAGCAAACATCGAGGGTTTCCATGATAAATTCTCACCAAAGATGAGCCTACAGTTCAAAATTATGCAGCTTGAGGAGAACTAGCCCAGGCCTGAGGACCATGGTAGGCCACAGCCACTGTGAACAGGGCCACAGCAGAGGGAGAGTGACTGTGTTCATTCCTGACTGCTGTTCAGGTGCTTCCTGCCTCCGGCAGATGTGCCTGGGAACCAAGAGGGCTAGATGAGGCAGTGCCCTGCAGGGAAGACACTGGCTATATATATATACAGGAGCTCAAGGATTTGCTAGTGAGTATATTAACTCAACAGAAACCTACTGGTACCTAGCATGTGCCAGATACGAGGTTTACCCTGTCACCTAGACACCTGCACAGGTTTCCTGAGGACTGCACTGGCTTATGCTAGCTTCTTGGATCTTTCATTTCTTTGACTTCAGACGATTATCCTGATCCTTGATCCCTCCTCACAGCCAAGCCCCAGCAGGACCAGGCCTGAGGTAGACTCTGGGCCACCCTCCCAGCTTCCCACTCTGCTCAGTCGATAAGTTGGAGACAGCTGTTTTGCCTCTGCTTCCGATTGTCTGAGGGACAGATGGTCTGGTCATTGAGTGGGCTGGAACCGCTGTCGTGGTTCACGTTGGCAGCGGCGGAGGTGCCACCATTTCTGCAGCCAGCTGTGTGGCTGACCTTTGCCTTCTGCTCCCCTCTCCAGGAGCTCTGCTAAAAGGCTGTCAGAGGTGATCAGGTGACCACCCTTTGTTAACTGCAGCACTGTGGCTGCTGGGCCATACTCACAAGCATCCCTTTACCCTTCAGTTGAGATCAGGCTCAGTCCTCACACCTTAGCAGTATCTTCCTTGGACAGTGTTCTTCTGCCCTGAATGGCCCCAAGGCTCTCTCTCACCTGGGGACACAGAGCCGGGGCTACAGAACAGTTTACACTTAATGGCATTATCCACTTACAGTCATATCAGTGATGAGCACAGACCACTTCATGACCTCCCAAGCCTCGTGGGTTGCTTCTCCTATTATGGGTCATGCTGAACTCCATCATCCCATTCATTCATTCACTCACTCAGCACCCCTTGGCACCTGCTGTGTTTCAGTGTTTTTAGGCTGCATGCAGGGAGCCAAGGGGACCACACACAGCCTCCTTCTGAAGACTTTCATTCTGGAGTCTCATGACCAGCATTGTCCCACCATCCTGCCATGACCTAGACTCCCTAGAAAACTGGTTACTCTCCTTCTCCATGCTCTGTCTGCCCTGATGGTCCTTCCTTCCCACATGCTTCTCAGTGTCTGTCCCATGCCAGTGATTTAGCTCTGTGGCCTGAATGCAGTCTTTGTTCTTTGTGGCCTGACCTTGGCACAGGATGGCACAGAGTCTCTGGGGGGCAGGATGTTGATGCCCTTGGCTGGCACACCATTTCTGAGCAGGTGTGTATGAGGTGATACAGCTGTTAGCAGCTGGCACTGGGACACACATAACAGTCATCAGAGATTTGAGGATGTAAGTGAGGAATGGTCCTTTAGTCTGTGACACAGGGCTAGTGACAGGCTGGACAGCCCAGGTTTTGAAGACTTAATGTTAACTGTTTTCCCTGCAACAAGTGGCCTTCCTAATTCTATGCACTGATTCCCAAACTCCTGGCTCTGTGGTCAATCAGGATGGGCTTCCACGTTCAAATCTTACCTACACTTAACTGTTTATAAGAAAAAAATTATTCCCACACTGCCCAAGGCTATGGAGAGTTTGTGCTGCTGGCTAGGAGACGTGACAGGTAGAACAAGTTTGAGAGAAGATGCCAAGCCTCAGGAGACCTTATATGAAGAGGAGCGTGGGATGAGAATCAGATGCCATCTCATGAAACTTATCCCCAAGCAGTTGGTGCTGGAACATTCCAGAAGGTTTGCTCAGTACCAAGGGAACCAAAGAGCAAGCTGAGTTTTTCCACCAGAAGGTTGAAGAACAACTTGGCAAGAAGATTCCTTTGTGACACAGGATTGCAGAGTATTCCTAGAATCCAGGCAGAAGTTCGAGGTGGGAGTGAGGGCAGCCCTGCTGGGAGGCTCCGGAGGGCTCTGTCTGCTGCAGCACAGCAAGAGGCAGTGGGAAGTCCAGATACGCAGGCAGCTCCACTTTTTTCTTCATGCATATTCTGGTGAATCATAAAACTTTCCTGACTATCAGCCTGTCACATCACCTACTGTGGAAGCTATCATGAAGTAAAATGGAAAGTGAAGGAAAGAAAAACAGCTACTCACCCCTGCCCTCACCCCTGCCTTCATCCCTGCAACCAGAGATATGGTAGCAAAAGCAATCCCTTAATTCGGCATTACAGCCACGTAGCCTTTGTCAGAGACCCTGGTGATCATGATTCCCGTGTGGGTTTTTCTCAGAGGCTCGCTCAATCCCATCTGAACCCTTTACTCTCCTCTCTCTTACATGATCTCTGCCCCTCCTGAGTATAGTCACATAGGTAGCAAAACCCAAAGCCAACTCCAGATGCTACTTCTCATCAACACCCCATTTCCTTCCCTGCAGGGCGCACTGCCACCTACCGAGGGTGCTTCCCACTACCTGAGAACGTCACTCACACCTTCTCCTCCTCCATGACACAGGCCAACATGACTGTGGAGACATGTTCTGGATTTTGTTCCCAGAAAGTAAGAACAATTATTACCTTTGTGTGATACTTCAGTCATACAATGTGCACAGTGGTCTTCAGAGTAGGGGCAGGGCCCATGCTGGACCACACACATCCGCTCTGATAGCCCAAGTGGGAGCCAAGGGGGGAGGGCTGGGCCAGGCCAGATATCTACTGTCACACAGGATGTCCTGGATAGTTCTCGGGTAGCACCCACTGTGGTTTGGGGCTGGATAGGGAAGATTGTAAAGCTGAAAGAATGCGTCTGTGTGCCTTTCTGCATGGAAGCTCTTGGCACAAGCATCACAAGTTAAATTGACCTTATTTGAACTCAGGGAGGTGCCAGCTCAACCCTTACGGACAGCTGATGGATTTTCTATTGTCCGTGCTGAGGGCTGTGGCTGACTGCAGGGGCCATACCACTCCAATGGTTCAATCCAGGCTTCAGAAGGGAGTGGAACTCTGTTAGGGCTGAGCTGGGCAGGGCACCACGGTCCCCACTCTGTGTACTCTGTGGTGGGATGAGGAGTTGTCAAAGGCAGGTGAGGATTGCAAAGTTCAAAGTCAGGAGTGTGTGAGGTGTGGTAGAGAGCTCTGTGTCTACAGAGCCCAGAGGTATTGGGACAAACTGTGAAGGGCGCTGTGTTTTTGCAAGTGACTGTAAGTGACGGTGGCCTGGGAGCTGGGGCTGATTCAGTTGTGCTGGAGCCCAGTAGCCTCGATGCTCTGTGGGTTTTGACAGCGTGACAGAACAGAGCTAAGGGGAGGAAAGGGCATTGCCTGTGATGATGATGACAGTGGGGGCTGGGGTGGCTGGAGCAGGGCAGCTGTAGTGAACTGAAGTGGACACATCCTCTCACTCCCACCCCTGCAGCCTTACTGGGTGCTGCCCTCTTCCTGCTTCCGAGGCTTCTCTGGAAATGCTTCCCTTGCAAGGTGGAGAGAAACAAAGCTTGTATAGGCACTCTCCTCTCTCCTGAGTACACTGTTGACTGTTGACTGTACTTCTGCTTGGTGTCACCAGCGTTTTCAAAGCCACTGCCATCAGGGTCCATAGGTCACACGACAGTCACCCCAGAGGTCAGTTTATGCATCCAGCCTGGGAAACCACTTTCTCTTCTGGTATTCATGGTGGGAACAGAATTCAGTGGGGGGAGGGAATAAGGACACCCACACAACTGCCAGCCCTGCCTGTAGCTAGAAGGAAATAATGCACCTGAAATTCTGAGCCATTCATTCCCCCAGAGGATCCCTAACCCCAGCTTCCTCCAGAATGTAGAATGCCACTGAAACCAGAGAAAAAGCAGAGGCTGCTTTGGAGGAGCCACGGGCTTTCCAAAGCCTATCTGCTTTAATCTTCTCAGCAAGGGACCTCCTCGCCTCCCTGGTAGCTGCTGGAGGCAGCTCAGGTTTGCAGAGGGATAAGCTTGTACATGGGCACAGCTAGGACTCCTGAATCCACCATCTGTGCTTTTACACACTGCAACCTCTTCTTGCGACAGAAGGTGAGGGAGAGATGACAAAGAGAACTGGAAAAGGGGCAAGTTCAGTTGCCATGACTGCGGGCTTGGACACCCCGGGGTTAGCTTTGAGTCACATGTTTGTGTAGGACACAGGAAGGAGATGCCAAGGCAAGTGGGCTCTCTCCTACCTCTCTTCCACCCAGCCTTCTGCCTGGGAGGCAGCTCTTTGCCCTATTCAAACAGTTGCATCCTAGACTGGTCTATTCCAAACCCCAGGGCTGCTGGTCACACAGTGCTTATACTCTTCGGAACTGGCCCTGATCTACCAGACCATCCCTTAGAGATCACTCCATATGGGTGTAGAAAGTGAACTCCAGTCTTTCTCAGCCTCACAGATGTCCTATAATTTATTTAACCAAGCCCCTACTGTTCAGCTTTTAGATTGTGTCTAGCCGTTTGCTTTTACAAACAGTGCCACAAAGACTATGTTTAGGTCATTTTGTATGAGTGAATCTGTAAGGAAAAAAAAAAAAAAAAACAAAACCAAAACACTTTCCCAAACAATGCTGGGTTCAAGAGGTAGCTTTGTTATTCAGTCTCAGCTGCCAGATTGCCCTTGGCAAAGGTTGTACTAACTTTACACCTCTTCCGGAGATGTGGGAGGGGACATAGCCACTCTTGGAGGGTTCTCCTCCTTTAGGGAGGGGGCGTCCTAGGAAAATGTTCCAGTATTCTGGATGTGTCTCCCCGTGGGCAGCCCAGAGAGCCCTGCCTGGTGGTTACAGACAATAATTTAAAGATGAGAAACTCCTTGCTATTCTCAGCTCTCCTTCATATTTACTGGCACAAATCCACATCGCTACACTTTTACAGTGGAGTGTGCCAGAAGATCCCCGCAGGCTCCCGGTATCATAAGCCGTTTTGCACCTTAGCACCCTGCAGATGCATCTCAAGGGCGAGTTACTGGCTTAGCTTTAGCGTTTGCAGCAGGCATGGCTCATCAGAGCCACATGGAAAAGGTGCCTGCGGTTCTCAGTCATGGCCAGCGTCCTCAGAGCATCAACCGTGGGAATCAGTCCACTCATCTTCTTGCTCCAGCTCCCGGTCAGATAGAGCAGGAAGGGACATTTCCTTGAGTCTCATTGTTGAGAGCTGCAGGGGTTTGCAGCTGTGGTAGAGTCACCTTTTGCAGCGCTCAAGTTGAAAATGGCTTTTAACAACCCACATTTAGCAGGATTTGGCCAAATTGCATAGGCTGAGGGTTTACAGTGGTAAAAAAAATCATGTGCTGGGTGCCAGCAGAGCCTAGCGATGAGTGGGGCACAGCGTGAGGCTAGGTAGAGAGAGCTTAGGGCTGGGGGGGGGGGGGGGGAGGGAAGCCAAGGTGCATGACTGAGAGGCAAGTGGCTGAAGGAGATGGAGATTCCTTAAAGGGGAGGAGGAACACAACCTCTGGGGAGGACCTGGAGCACGTAGGGCAGTGTGAGCAGATAGATGGATGAGGGAAGTGGACAGTCCATTGGGAGATGAGGCATCTGGGAGTGAGTGTGAAAGACAGTGGGGAAAAGTTACAAAGAGCCTTGGATGTCAGCCTTCATGTTCAGTGAGTTGTTTGGGTTTTGTCTGGCGTTTAATTTTCCAGAACAGGAAACAGGAAGCTGCTGCTGGTGTCGTAGGTGGTGAGGCGCTAGGAGTAGCATGACACTCTGTCTGTAGACAGGATGTTTTGGACCAGAGAGGCGAGTGGAGCTGATGGAGGAGGGGTGAGAGTTGCTACACCAGCCAAATCCCCCTGGAGGTGTGATGAACTCTATGTGGGTGGAGAGTTCATCTGACCAGGAGAGTCCTCCATGGATCCTCCTCCGAGGCAGCATTCTTCAGGGTCAGCCTCAGAGATGCTTGGCAAAACTGCCACAGTGGTCAGCCTAGGCTAGAGCTCTTGGGTCAGGGATTCCAGCTGTGGCCAGAACAGAGCCAGTAAAACACCATGGATGGTTGTATCAGAGTACAGCTCTGCTCCCCGGGAAGCCAGCCTGTCTCCTTTGTCTCCCTCTTCCATGGTGGTATAATGGGACCCAAGACCTCAGCCTTGGATCTTGAGATTTGGAGACTTTATTGTTTCAGGAACTCTGCATGATAGGGCATTTAGCAAGGACCCCAAGCTTCCAACCGTGGGGTGCCAACAGCAGCTTTCCCCTCAAGGGTCACAACTCAAACTTCACACACTGACCAAGATCTCTGGAGCTAAGACTCACAGCCCTGGAGAGCCAACTTGAATGTATAGCAGTGCCTTCCCCATGGTACTGAATCCCACTTTCAGCATGAAGGCCTGGGTAGGGAAGACACTGGAAATTGGCCTGACCATCGCTGCTTCAGGGAGTCATATCCCGGCTTCCCTCCTGTACAAGGTGAGTGGGTGGTGGTACAGCAGCAGTGGCACCCCTGGCTGTACCGAGTACTTCCTTCCCTAGACAGTCCAGTGGCAGTGGCGCGGCAGGACTGTCCAGCATCAACCTCATCAACTCTTCAATGGGCCAGGAAATAAGTTCAGATGCCACACACAGTAAGAATGGATAAGGTCTACCAGAACCATACAGACATTTGGGGGAGCGAGCTGGGGCGGGGGAGCTCACAGCAGAGTGTTCAGCGGGGCAGAGCTAAGCCAGAGGGTGTGAGCCCAGTGTAGTAGGTGTGAGAGGTGGTGCTTAGAGGCAGAAGAGTGAGGTCCCCCCTGCAGCGCCCCCACTTCCGAGCTATACAATCAAGCGTTTTTTATGGCCTCATAGATAAAGATCCCTAGTTTTGTACTAGTTAGCTAACATGGACTTAAGAAGCTTCCAGAAGATGACTAAACGATGAAGAACATTTGAGAGCAAAGTCAGCCTCTTCATGATCCATTTTTAGTAGCATACGTTAATTACGTATAATAATAGATTTCATTCCATTTTCCCAGTACAAATAGTGTATTTTTAATCAAACGCACCCCATTACCTTCTCCTGTTTCCCTCCTGTTCCTGTTGATCCCTTTTCTCTCGCCACCTAGCATCTCTTCTGCTCTCACATCTTTATGTCGATGACCCAGTGAATTTCATTAGGGTTGTTTTCAGGGTCCTGAATGAGGGATTGTTTATGGTAGTGTGGGCTCCTTACCAGTGGCTACACCACGGGAAAAAAGTAATATATTTTTTAAAATTATGTATGTATGTATGAGTTAGCTGTGTGCAATGAGTGCAGTGCCTACAGAAGCCAGAAGAGGGCATCAGATTCCCCCAACTCTACTTAACAGACAGTTGTGAGCCACACACTGTGGATGCTCGAAACCGAGCTTGGGACCTCTGCAACAACAGCAAGGGCTCTAAGCTACTCAGCCATCTCTCCACCCTCCCCAGGCAGTGCATTCTTAAAGCCCTGCAAAGTAACCTTTGTGTAATTTGTGATATCCCTGTTGGATAGAAGGAAGCCTGCTCCCTTTCAGGATCCTGATGCCTCCGTCATTCCATACAAGGTGGGAAGCAGCCGGGGTGGGGGAGGTTAGGTAACTTGCTGTGCGCTGGTTCCGTCTAGGGTGATTAATTTGAAGACTGATATTTGTGTGCAAGAGCAGAGACTGTAGTGGGAGTGAGAATTCTAAAATGGGAAGCAATGAAGTCTGACACCGTCTGCAGCAGGTTACTAAGCTGTGGCCGTCCCCAAGTCGTAATGCCTGGGAAACTGGAAAGGCAGGCCCTGCACCTGTTTCCACCCAGTTTACCTGCTCTGACTAAATCTCCCCGGAGTCTCAGTAGCTGGGAAGGGTCTGCCCCAGGGAGACCCCCAGTAACCGTGCAACACTCGGGTCTTTGTCACTGGTAGCATCTGTGGGAGTCTGGGATCTGTGGGCCTTGATAGAAAAGGAGTTTCTTTTGCTGGGTTGCATACACACTTTCCAGGAGTAGACTGGGAATGGTGCTTTAGGCCAGGCAGGGTAATACACATCGGCAATCTGAGCACTCAAGAGGCACGGGGACCGGTTGACGGTGAGTTTAATACTAGCCTGGATTATACAATTATCTCAAAGGAGCAAGGTCCAACAATGCGACTCACTTAGAGAGCTCTTGCTTAGTGTGTGTTAAGACCCTGGTTCCATCCCTAGTACTGCACAAAACAGAGTCATCTAAAAGTCTGTGCAGAACCTGTGATGTTGAACCATGTATGTGATTTTAAAACACTCATTGTTTAAGGAGGTTGCAAAGGTAAAAAGGTATCTGTTACAGAGAAGTTGAAGGTGCGAAAATAGAAATAAATCTTATTTATAACTTTATTGCGTCAGGAAAGAAAACAGCTAAAAACATACTCAGTCTTTTGACCTCATTCTAGTTGTGTATGCAAGCACTTTCTTTTCTAATGTAAACATCCTCTCTTTACTGTTACCCGCACATTTCTGTCACTGTGTTGTGATTTTTGTGGCTATGTGACTTTCAATCCCCTCCCTTCCCTCTTCCTTTCCCCTCTCCTCTCTCTGCCTCCCTCTTCCTTTCCCCTCTCCTTCCCCTCCCCCCTCTATTCTCTCCTGTCTTTTGTCTTGTATATATGAGTGTGTGTGCATGCACTTACACACACACACACACACACACACACACACACACACACAGGAGCTCACATTGTGCATATATGACCTGGAAGCCAGTGAACAACCTTGGTATCATCCCTCAGGAGCCATCTACCTTGGGTTTTATTAAAATGGGATCTCTCTCTAGCTTGGAACTTGCTAAGTAGGCTAAGTTTTGCTGGCCCCAGGGATCAACCTGACCCTCCCTCCCCAAGTCTAGAATCTCAAGTGTGCACCACCCCATTTGCCCTTTTGAAATGTGGGTTTTGTAACTCACATCGACTCTCGATCTGTTTCCCAACTGTGCTTTGCCCTCTCATGTTGGTCCAGAGAAGGACTTGAACTTGTGATCATTTGAGTCCCAGGCCCTGCCGGCTACATCCTCATTTGTGATGCTGGCTGGTCCTGTCACCCATATCCTCCATCTTTTGTGTGGAATGTGGTGAGAATGCCTACTCAAAGATGACACGGATCCAGGGATGTCATGGTTTATGTTTGCGGTGCCTCTTGAGTCACTCATCATGCAGACAGTGATTGTGACAATGGTGACTCCTCTGCCTAACCTGGCTCCTTAGATGGTGGGACATTTAAAAAGCTGACTCGGGAGAAGCCGGATCTTGCCTTGGTCGATGGATACCAGGCTCCTGGTGGTTGGATGGATTTTCACCAGCTGTCTATTTGATGGTGTTTGACTTTCATGTAAAGTATTCTCTGGGAGTTGGTCTAATTTGTCTATCTCCCATGGACTCAAAGCCTTCCCAAAGCCATGCCACACTAGTGATACCCGCAGGTCCCCTAGGGACACTCTGACTTCCCCCAAGCCATCATGCTTAGACTTACCTGTGTGCATAGGAGGGAGTTCAGTGTGAGCCACCGGCATCTTGAGGTTGGATGTGTGGAAAGGGCTTTGCACTGAGACGGTGCTGGAGGTCTTGCAGGTGAAGCTTCTGGCACTGTTCTTTGAGCTGTACCTACACCCCCAAAACTACAGCTTGTTAAGTATTCTCTGAAAGGCACTTAGAGATCACTTCAGCCCTTAGACCCCATTCTTGTGAATGAAGATTTCTACAGCCAGAGGCCAGGCCTTTGCTCATGGCTCCAGACAAGCTACAGAGCTCTATTCTGTCTCAAGACCTGGTCCTCTCCTGATACACACTCCTACTGAGTCCCCATCCCACATACCTTAGCTCATGTCCAGAGGTAAAGAATCATCCTGTGTCCCAGGATACAGGCCTAGCTGGTTCTCCCTACTCCAGCAGCCCCACACAGCTCTGACTTTTCTGCTTGCTTTTTCTGCCTGGGTTTTTTTCAATTCCCTACACACACACACACACACACACACACACACACACACACACACACACACCATCCCTCTGTCTTTTTCTCTCATTGAAGGTTGGAGTGGGGGCAGGGGCATGGTAGAGCTGGGAAGTTGGCAGAAAGATAAGATTCATCAATATTTAATTTTTATGGAAATCGTGTCCTCGAAATCCCACGGGGCTGAAAATTGTTCTGTGTTTTCAGAATCCAGTGATGTTGCCGAGGCGGTTATGTTGTAAATAAAACTGCATTACTGTCTGCAGCTCTCCCGTTGCTCTGCAAACACTCGGAAAGTTGACAGTTTAATCCACTCAGGGAAGCAGAAAGGTTCGGGTCACTGGTGGGGGCAGCGATGGGCATATGAGATGGGCAGCCCTGGGATATGACGATGGAAGTGACCCGCAGTACGAGTGTCACTGGGGAGGCCCCGGGAGCCCCTGGGTCTCAGCAGAGCACTTAGGCTAGAGAGACTGCTGGCCTCAGCAGGAATCTCAGATAGCAGGGCCCTGGGCTTGGGAGGGCTTGCTCTGATACAGCCGCTTTCTTCTCCCTCATACCCTCTGAAGAAGTACAGCATGCTTAGTTGCCAAAAGCTTTCAATGCTGGTGGAATCTAGAAAGGATGTTCGTTTATTCATTCATTCATTTGTTCATATATAAAACACTTTTACTAAAACTCCTGCCACACACTAGATACTGTTTTAGACCCCAAGGATATTGCCACACACAGGACACAGAAATCCCTTCCCTGTTTACATTGTCGCGAATGGGGCAGACGAGAAGCCAGGAAAAGAAGTAACGTATGCAATATGCTGTGTGGTGTGGTGGTGAGCACGTCGGTGAAGAACAAGGCAGGAAGGGCTTACACATGAGATCTTCATCCTTAGATGTCTCAAAGCAGTTTAATTTACAGAGGCTAAAAACGGGAAACGGCTCAGATGGCCATCAAAGAGTGAGCTGGTCAACACACAGTCCATCCACATGTGGAAATCTGTGGTCTAGGGAGGAGGAATGAGCTCCTGACATGTAAAGCAATGAGGACAGACTAGACGAATGGTTTTCTGAATGAAAGAAGCCAGGCTCGCAAAATCACGCACCCGGTGATTCTATTTATACGGCACTCTAGAATAGATACAGCTGATCTCTGGTAATCGAAAGCTTAAGTTGAGGGAGAGAAAGATGTTGGAGAAAGGACGGTAGAACCTTCAAGTGGGTGGAAAGGCTGCCTGTCTCCGGGTCTGTCTGTCAAGGCTGACCAAGCTATGCACTTGGGGTGAGAGCGTTTCATCAGGAACCCATGCACAGCGAGGAAGAAGGTGGGAGGGGGAACTGCAGTTTGGGAAGGGGTACGCAGAGAAGGCCTCCCTGAGATGGTGGCTGGGAGAAAGTGAGAGAGAGTGTATGAGGTGGGGCATTCCAGGTAGTTGGGATAGCAGGTGCAGTGGCCCTGAGGTGGGAGCCTGACTCAATAGCTGAGGAATAGTCTTAGCTGATTCAGGTTGCTATATCAGCACCGCTGGCCAGGCAGAATAAACAACACGTATTAACCTTAACCTAGCTCTGGACTCTAGAGCTGGAACCACAAGGTGGTGGTATCCACAGTCTTGCTTTCTCCTAAAGCCCCTCCCCCTGGCCTGCATCTCCTACCATCCTTAGATGCTTATCTTTGGGGTTTGTCTTTCCTGGGCTTTGCCCTGCGAGGACACCCTTCACAATGAAGGGCCATCCCAACCTAATGGCTTCATTTTAATGAACTCTATAAGGAGACTCGCACTGAAACTCCACCCTCACAGCCTATGTGTGCTCGAAGGAGCTGGACACCACCACACTACTGTATGTTTCCAAGGGGGGCAACAGGGGGTCCTAGGAGTCCCTGCTGGGATGAACGTACTACTGAGGGACAAGACAGGATGCTGATGTGCTCAAGGGGGACGGTGGAAACTTCAGGGGCCACACCCACAGGGAAGCTTCCAGAAAAGCTGGCTGAGTTGTGATGAGAGTCAGGCCACCAAAGGGGCTTATCTATAAAGCAAGCAATGTGGAAGCCACATGTGGAATCTACATAAGAGACATGATTGGATCTGTCAGCCCCTTATGCCAGCGAGCACAGTGTCATTCTGGTATGAAGAAGGGTGGGGGTGGGGGTCAGGGGTTGCTGGGTTCAGAGGAGAGGGTCTACTCTGCCGTGGAGGGTCGGCAATCATCCTTGCTTCTTGGCTGTATCCCTTAGGCTCTGCTTCACCTCCCCTGGCTGCAACACTATCTCTTGTCTAACACGAGCGCACAGCTCCTCCTCGGCTTTACCAAGCCACGCACGGAAAAACGCTATTGATTTTCCTTATTTATTTATGAGATTTCTTGCTGTGGGCAAAAAATAAAAAGGTTTGTGCATCGCTGGCTCCCTTCTCAGCAAACACCATCCTACACCCACCCACTGCCTCCCTCTGTTATGCAGGCTCAGTGCCTAAGAGGCCTGCCACTCCCCTTGGGATATGAGGGCGTGGGGCCGAGTGTCCCACCTACCTCCTGGCACATAGTGGGGGCTCACAGACATGTGTGAGGGAAGTGGGTGCTTTTTTTTTTTTTAATAAGCTGTGGTTAACTCTCAACTGGATAAGGAAGCCAAAAATGGCCCGTTCCTATGTGGAATGCCTACTGGTACTGTGCCGAAGCACTGGGGCCCAGCTCATCTACCCATCAGACTGCCTTTTACATTTATTTCATCACCCTTGATCTATGGTGAGATTCTGAGTGTCTAAGCATCTTATCCATTGTTGCACACCAAGTGAGCCAGAATTCATTCACATCCAGCTCTTCAGAATGTTCTCTCCGCTGTGTGATGCAGACACTCCAGAGAGGATCAAGAACCCATTTGAGAGCTGGCTGGGGCCTCCAAAGGAGGTATTTCCAGTTCCTTCGCCTGGCGGAGGCTTCCCATTTTCAGAAAGGCCCCATCATCTGAGCATGTCAGGAAGAAACACAAAACTTGTGTTTCTCTACTCTTCTATCTTTGGAAAAAAGACGATAGGGATCTGCCCCCACTCGGCTGTGGGACAGCTAGGCCAAGGGGCTCGAGGTCTGTTTAAATTTTTTTTTTGAGACAGGGTTTCTCTGTGTGTCCTGGAACTCACTCTGTAGACCAGGCTGGCCTTGAACTCAGAGATCTGCCTGCCTCTGCCTCCCAAGTGCTGGGATTAAAGGCATGCGCCACCATGCCCGGCTTTCGAGGTCTGTTTAAAGGTGTGGCCCACCACACCCTGAGCTGCCCTGTGGCTGCAGAGCTGGCTTCCTGTCCTCACAAGTTCGAGCAGCCTCACCCACCCTCCAGCTCCTGTCAGATCCCACAATTCTAGGACCTGCTCAGCTCTCTAGGCTTTGCTCTCCTCCTCCCATGGTGTGTCTCGTGCAGTGTGGTGACTGCTGGCTTGTCACCGTCCACTCTGAGCACCTGCAGGGTAGAAGTCACCTCTCACTGCTCTGGCTATCCCTGGTTTGAACACAGAGCCTGGTGGTCATCCCTGCTGAGCCTGTATGAGTAGCAGCGCCTCCACACCGTCTAGCTCACACCTGAGCTACAGGTACAGGCCACTCCTTCACCTCACACTCCTCCTCTCCTTCTCCACAGGAGTTTCCTCTGGCCATCCTCCGAGGCTGGGGTTGCTATTGTGCCTACCCTACCCCCCAGTTCAGCCTGCGGGATGCTGTGGATGGAGCACTGTGCAGTCAGGCCCCAGAAGCACAAGGGCTACCTGGCTTCTGCGAGGTCTACCAGACACCCGTGCAAGGTGAGCTCTGAATACTTCCTGGACTGTGCCACTGATATAGGGCCATAGAGCCCCTAAGGATAGAAAGGAAAGGTATGCCTGACTGTGCAACCACAGGGTATATATGTAGAGTTTCCAGTCTCTGAGTAGGGAGAGAGAGAGAGAAGGTAGGGTGACATCAGGCTCTTTTTGGAAATATGAGCCTTTGGTAATGGTAGCATAAGAGGCAGAAAGGAAGAGCAGAGAGAGGGAGGCTCAGTTGGGTAATGCAAAGGGCTAAGACTCAGAGCCACAAGAAGGATACTCGGGTCTCAGAAGCCTCCATGTGCTGGCACTCCCCCGAGGTGAGTGTCATCACATTGCCTGTGCTGGTCTTAGGGACTGATGGGGAGGACTAAGAACTGGTGGGGAGGACGGAGTTCTGATGGGGAGGACTAGGGACTGATGGGGAGGATTAGGGGCTGATGGAGAAGACTGGGGTCTGATGGGGAGGGCTGCCTCATAGGGAGGAACATCTGGGAGAAGCATCCCCGCTGTTATTCGGTGTCCCCAGGGATCATACCCCAGCAACTTGTATTTCTGCCGGCAGCTCTGGGGAGGGAACATAAGCACAGTTGTGGGTCTCAAATTACCCAGCTTCAGTTCATTGCACTGCAGTGGCATGGCTAGGTCCAAACTCACCCCTGTCCGCCTCCCCTAGCAGAATCTGAAGTCCTCAGTGTTCTGTCAAGAGGTTTCGGCTGTCCCAGAGAGACAGAGTGGGGCAAAGATCTCTAGAGCACCTGATTCCCAGCCATCAGGGATGGGAGGCCTTATCACATCACCAGCCACTGACCCTTAGAACAAGGTGTAGGTAGCAGGTCCCTTACTCACCAGTCCCTGTCCAGAGGACTACAACAATGGATCTGAGATCACAGTGCTGGGGACTTTATTGTGACTTGTGGACTTTCAGACACCCGGTGCACAGACAGGAAGTTCCTGCCCAACAAGTCTAAGGTGTTTGTGGCTCTGTCAAGCTTTCCTGGAGCTGGGAACACATGGGCAAGGCACCTGATCGAACACGCCACTGGCTTCTACACGGGAAGCTACTACTTCGATGGAACCCTGTACAACAAGGGTAAGCCAGGCTTGCAGTGGTGGGGGGTGGGGATGAGTACCCCTTTCACAAGCCAGCCTGTGCTATTGCTGGCTACTCTCTGGCCCGGTGACCCCCACTGCCTCCATGACCAGCACCAAGCAGACTGCCCATCTCTCGGTTCTCCTGATGCAGATTCCACTCACATTTCCAGCCATCCACCCGCTGTGGTCAGCAGTCCCAAATCCCAGTAACCCTGTAAAATCAAAACTCTAGAGGCTTCTAATTTATAAGTCAGATTGATATCAGTAAATTCTCAATTCACAAGATGCCCACACAATAATTTCAAAGCCAATTGATAATGACATAAACTGCCCACCTAGATAAGACAAACTGTCCTGGAATTATCCATCCTTTATAAGATATTCATAGCTACCTGTGGCTATGAAAAAAGCTATGTGGAATCTGGATCGTCCTGTTCGTCCTCCATCTTCCTTCTCCTCCTCCTCTCTTCTCTCCTCTCCTCCTTCTCCCCCAAACTTTTCAGGTCCACCTTCCCTCCCCCTGCCCAATCACCAGCTCTAGCCTTTATTTTACAAGTTAAGGTGGGGTGAAGGTTCACAAGAAGTCACCTGGCTTCCACCTGTGTATGAGATTTCCACCTCATCTGAAGCTCCTCCTGGGAAAGCGGACTTAGCATCAAAATACAAATAGCACCAGGACTATCTACAACACCGGAACTCTAGAATTTTCCCATAACCCCCGTCATTAAGAGTGAACGTTAATCTGTTCATTCTTTTTTTTTTTCTAGGCAAAGGGGTAGCTCATCATCATTTAAAAAAATAAAAAAGCAGTTATTTAAATTGGTCCAGAAATGGGCAAGAAATGTATGTTTTCTAATCTTTCCCTTAGAGAAATAAGAGGCCTCGTTAGACTGAGTAAATTAACTTAAATGGCCCAAGTCTGCATGCTGCTCGAGAAGGAAGACCCTCAGACAAGTCAAGTGGCATCTAAATCTGGCAGAATGCATTTCTCAGCTGTCAAGTGGCACAGGGTTTGCTCTGGGTTTCTGAGCCGGAGTTTGGTTTGCTGAACCTCCAACACTTGTCAGAAACAAAAACAACTCAGAGGGATGGACGTGTCTGTGTTTGGCAGCGAGTTCTCAAACTGATTGTGCATACGTGTGACCCAGCCCCATCTTCTGGAGATGCTCAGGGTGCCTGCAGATGGGACGAGGACGGGAGCATTTGCCAGCTAAGCACATGGTCCTGCTTTGTCTGGCTGGCCTCTGTACCTGGGCTGCAGTGACCTACAATGTTTGCCTTGAAGGCCTGTACCAGCTGCCTGGATATACGTGTAGATAGTGGCCAAAGTGTGGAGTAGCCAGCTTCAGTGCTGCCAGGAGGCACCTGGGCTGTGGGCTCTCAGACAGCAGCCTGACGTTCATAGTCGTAATTGGCATGTTTGGTAAGGTCACTCAAGGCAAAGTCTTCTGGTATTTGACCCATAACAGTAGCAAGTTTTGGTGGGAATCCTCACTTCTAGTTCAAGAGTTCCATTTTCCAGGTACAGGAAGCCCTGCTGCCGTTGTAGAAATGGGTGTCTTGCCACCATTGCCAAAGAGGGGCATCTGGACTCTTGTGTCCAAAACCAAGCTTGTGGAGATTTATGGAGCCTGTTCTCTGAGCTGGATGTCCTGGGCAAGGCTGACCTATGAGATAGGGACTCTAGGCAACTCCTCTCCAGAAAGACCTTCCCCAGTATCCCATTCTGCGGTCTCTTCTGCTCTCTTCCCTTGAGCCCCTGGGCTCTGCATGTGAGCCACACCACCTTTAGGCCATAGCCTCTAAGTCGGGCTCTGCTTTTATTCCTTTATTGCTTCTGTATTTATCCTTGTTGTTGCTGTAACAATGTACCCTGGCAAAAGCTACTCAAGGGAGCAAGGGCTTATTTGGCTGACAGTTTGAGGTAGTCTATCAGGGTTAGTCAAGGGAGCAGGGGACTGAAGTGTCTGGTCACACTGTATCCATCCGTGGTCAGGAAGAACAAAAGCAAGGAATGCTTGTACTCAGCCAGTTTCCTCCTCTTGTGGGGTCTAGGACCCCAGTTCAGGGAATAATGTCACCTTCTTTTAGGGTAGTTCTTCTTCCCTCAACCCACCCAATCAAGATAATTCCCCACAGGCATGGCCAGGGGCTACATAATCCCTCACAGGTATTACTTCCTACCACCCCCAGGTTTGTCTCCTAACCAAGCCCAGGCTTATTGAGTTGACAGTATCAGCCATCAAATGATCCAAAGTCCAGCACAAGGAGCCATAAGAACTTATGAAACCCTGTGTCTCTGGGGACCAATGAGTACAGTCTGGTCTTTCCAAACAGATGTCGCTCAGGTTCTGAGCACACAGTATTTACCAAGGAGCCAAGGGAGGATGCATGAAGGTAGCAGAGATGCTGGTCTAGGGGACAACTCTACATTCATGGATACTGGGTTGTGGGTCCTCAAATGCTGTGGGTAAGGCCTTCAACAGAACTTCCCTGGAGCCCACAGAAGAGACTCTCTAATCAGATGATAACCCAGGGACCTGTGGTCGGATATGGCATGAGGTCAGCCACTGACCGATGATGGCTGTCTTGTCTCCAGTGAGAGGTGGCTAGAAGATAGGAACTTTACAGGGACACCCAAGGACATAGGAACATAGCTCTAGTCAATATGCTGTGTGACATTCTGCAGGTCACACACCGACTCTGAGCCTCAGTCTTCGTCTGGGACAAATTCTTTTTTAAAGATGTCTTTTTATGTATAGTTTACTTTTATGTTCATTGGTATTTTGTCTGTACATATGTCTGTGTGAGGGTATCAGAAGCCCTGGAACAGGAATTACAGACAATTGTGAGCTGCTATGTGGGTGTTGGAAATTGAATCTGAGTCCTCTGGAAGAACAACCAGAGCTCTTAACGGCTGAGCCATCTCTCTAGTCCCGGGATAAAATTCTTTACAATAGGAAAGCCAACATGTGTCACCTTCTGGGTCTAGGGTCATGAACTTGACTCCTAGGGACTGCAGGAAATAATTTGCCTCACGATGATATGAACATCTTTCTCCCTAGTAGACACCTCCTGTGCATACTTTCCCTGAGACAAGAGTCACTCCTGTGGAGGCCTCTCCTGTCCCCATCCTGTTCCCCAGAACCTGGGATGTCACCAGTCCTTGTGTTACTGTATAGATAGGATCACCCCATATAAGAGTGAGGGTTCTTTCCTCCACAGAGGTCCTCTCATTCCTCCTGAGCAGGGTTCAAGGGTGAGAAGGACCATTGGCGGAGCCGGCGCACCATCTGTGTGAAGACGCACGAGAGTGGCCGGAGGGAGATTGAGATGTTTGACTCGGCCATCCTGCTGATCCGGAACCCCTACCGGTCCCTAGTGGCTGAATTCAACAGGAAATGCGCTGGACACTTGGGCTACGCCCCTGACCGCAACTGGAAGAGCAAAGGTGAGGGACGGATAGCCTGGGCAGGGGACTGACATGTGGCAGCGTGAAGCAGGATCAGAATACGCATTCCTGGCTCCGGAAGGCCTGGCTGCTCACACGTCCTCCCCAGCTCCTCCAACCTTTCTCTGTCCACACAGTGTGATGTTTTTTTATGACTGCCATGCAGATGGCAGGTCAAAAATCTCCTTTATCCACCCCTAGCTGTGTGGTGAAGTCATGTATACCTAGAGCTTGCACAGAGCTGAGACAGCTCTAGATGCACATGGCCCTGACTGCCCCTCTGCCTGAATCAGTTCAACCCTCCTTTAGAAAAGGAGGCTATACCCACATGCCATTCAGGAATGGGAAGAAGGTATGCATGCCTGCTCTGTGTTCAGGGTTCAGCACAGCAGCCCTTCTGAGGCTGCCCTCACCATCCACTGTATTCTGAAGGGAAATGACTGTAAATGCACAGCTTTCCAGATAAGCCCAGAATAGCTTGGTTTGACCAAGGTGCCTGGGTGGTGGTTGGCAGCGCTGGATCTCAAGCCCTGCTTCCTAGTCAGCTTTGACTACTATAACAAGGCACCACAGATAGAGGTGCTTAAATAATAGTTCTTTATGGTTCATGGTTCTAGAAGCAGCATGATTCAGTGTCTGGTGAGGCCTTTCTCCAACTTTCAGACAGCACTCATGGCCTTATGGCAGTGATCTTCTCCTTGGAGGGCCACTAATCCCATCTCAATATCTCCACCCTCACTACCTCATCTAACCTACATTGCCTTCCAAAAGCCTCTTCTATACGTGCAATCATATTGGGGGTCTATGGACTTCAATATGTGTTATCAGTTATATCACCCTGATTTAAGGTGGATTATATATCCTGTTATATCTGTTATATATCCTGATTTGAGATGGATTGCTTGAGTCGGCACCTGACTTTGATTCTTTCATCTTGCTATGACATCAGGCTCTGGGTCCCACAGGCTCACCCAGACTCCTCACTGTCCAGGAAAGTTCCAGGGCAAAGGGCAAAGAACTCACGGCATACAGGAGAGAACCAGTTCTCGCTTGTCACATGGCAGACTGTATTTAACTGAACTTGGCACCCAAGGTCACAGTTTTCCAGGCAGACCTAGGACTCTTCCAAGTCTAACCTGATAGGAACCCTGGATTCACCCTGGATTCCCAAATGGGTCAGCTGTGGGCAGTGAGAAGTCTAAAACTGGCAGCACCCCGCTCCTAGTCAGGCTCTACAGAGCCAGTAGCCATGAGGTGAGAGGCAATCCTGACTCATACTTCTCTCCCCTCTCCAGAATGGCCGGACTTTGTGAATAGCTATGCCTCCTGGTGGTCCTCACATGTCCTAGACTGGCTCAAGTATGGGAAGCGGCTGCTGGTCGTGCACTATGAGGAGCTGCGGCACAGCCTGGTGCCCACACTTCGGGAGATGGTGGCCTTCCTCAATGTGTCTGTGAGCGAGGAGCGGCTTCTCTGTGTTGAGAACAACAAAGAGGGCAGCTTCAGGCGGCGTGGCCGGCGCCCTCATGACCAAGAGCCCTTCACCCCTGAGATGAAGGACTTGATCAATGGCTATATCAGGACAGTAGACCAGGCCTTGCGTGACCACAACTGGGCTGGGCTGCCCAGGGAGTATGTGCCCAGATGATAAGCCCACCCTGATTTCCTGGTCCTGCTGAGATGCGGTTATACTAATGGGCTGAACACTGCTCTCGTGCATTGATCTGTGGACCCCTAAGATGCATGGGGGCTGGCACACAGTCAGCAGGGTGTTCTTGAAGGTGATGCTTTGTGTGCGGGAGATCCTGGGCAGCACAAGGCTTACCCAGGAGGATGTGCATCACAGGACACTCCTTGCCGGACACTTAACGCATCCTCAGACACACTTAGACATCACCCCATTCTCACAGTGACCATTTTAATGTGCCTAAGCCACTTGAGTGGGGTGGGTCAGACACTTCCAGCTTTGCACACACAGAAATGGACACACACACACACACACACACACACACACACACACACACGTGCCAGAGACTGGCTATCTGCCTCACACTTAACACATGTGCACACACCCCAGGCTTCGGGAGGCCCTGGGTTTCCTGGGTTCAGTCGGGCACAAACTGGCTTTTGGGGACCCTTGGCTCTGGAGTATTGTGCTGGGGAGGCACTATCGGCCTGAGTAGTGCACTGGGGACTGGAGGTGCACAGACAGACTGTTGCTGATGGGTATAGTATGACCTTGGCCGCTTGTCTGACATCCCATAAATGTGTGTGCTGTGACATCCTGGCACTGCAAACACTGTGTCTATGCCTCTCTCTTCTCTGTAGATGGTAACTGGCCACATTGTGGCAACATGAGCCAACCCCCAAGCCCCAACAAGCACAAAAGGTGACTTTAGGGTACCCACTACTATTTAACTTAGCCCAGCTACTCTCTTTGAACTAACAACATCAGAGCAGGCCATTTGCTTCTTTGTCCAACTGTTTTGGGAAACTGGAGCATCGAGCCCTGCCCATAAGGAGTGAGAGCCAGAGGATAGGATGGGGGCTTGGCCTTCAAGGGATCTCCAGACTCAACGGGAGTCCATATGCAGCAGGAGGTGGACAGGGGAGACCCTAGATGCTAATGTCTCAGGGACCACTAGGACCAGTTGCCCCACATGCTAGCAGGCCCCTGCCTTGTGAAGGTCACACAGACAGTTCTATGAAAGCCACCCAGAGACATCCACCCACCTGCTGGGCACTTGAGAGCTGGAAGCAATGTAATCGAGTGCTCACGGTCATCTTCAACTAAGAAGAGGATTTGAGGCTAGCTGGTCTGTACAAAAACAAAAATATGCTAGGTGTCCCTTGGAGAGGCTTGGCCTACTGCTGCCTCTCCCTAGCTGACAGAGCTCTCCCTGATACTGCCTTCCATCTGGCACCACTACCATGTCCCTGCCTCTGCCACACTCTCTGTCTTTATCTTTGTAGCCAACCTTGCTTCCCATCCTTGGTCCTTCTCTTTCACAAAAGGGTAGTAAAACACTGATACAGTCTTAGTCAGTCACCTCTACTCTGCCCTCTGTGCTGCTCAAAGGGAAGAAGGTGAGTGTGACAACTCCTACTTGCCCCTCCCTGCCCATCTCACCAGCCGTGGGGTTGTCCTAGTGGGAAACCCATCACAGAGGAATGTATGTGTTGTGTGGTCTCAGAAAGGCTGAGCTACCTCTCCAGGATTGTCAGAGAATGCTTCATGGCAGCCTTGAGTTGGTTTTGAGAGAGAATGGCATCTGCTAAGAAGGGAAAGACAGGTGGATGGAGAGCAACAGGTGCCCATGTACAGAGGCTCAGAGGCCTAGAGACCCTGGTGTGCATGGAAAGTGAAGGAATAGCCCTAAGTGCAGATATGGACAGAAGAGGGACATAAACTTGGATTCCACTCTCAGCCTTTTACCGTACCTCCCAGCCTGCCAGCCTGAGAGCAAAATAACTGCTTATGTGCATAGCCATCTTGGGTCACTTTTGCTGCATATCTTGGGCTCAGAGATGGGTTGGGAACAAGGTACAGGAGTAGGGATTGGTGAGCCCTAGCAAGGGTGAAGAGCAGGGTGAGCCGGAACTTGGAGGACTTCTCCATGTAAGGTGACCCTGGCAGGGTATAGCGTTCTAGGAAGGCACCAGGGAAGCTTCCCTCAACCCAAGCAAAGCTGTGTAGAAGGAACGGCAGTGTAGACAGTTGAGAGGATGGTCAAAGGAAGACCCAGTCCTGCTCCCTGGCTAGACCATGGGGGCTGGAGTCCCTGTCTGGGGCTGTAGGGTAGGGGTATTACCACAGAACTGCCTCGCCCAGCTGCATATCTGACCCTAAACTTCCGTGTCCTTCCTGCAGAATCTATTCCTTTTAAATCACTCTCTACCACCTGACTATAAGTTGTGTTCCCACTTCCATGTCTTTTTATTTTGTTTTGTAACCCACTAATTTAATCAGGGCCATTTGTGAAACCACGGGCTTGAAACTATTTGTTGGGGCACGGTGATCTCATCAGGGGGTACACAACTAAAGACAGTATCTGACCATCCTCAGAATCCATCAGTATCCCATTGTTCATCATTGTTCATTGAAGGAGTAGAGCTGTTTGGGACACATACCCATCTATGATTGACTTATTAACATGCCTAGTCTTATACTGACCCATTGCAAGCAACCACTGCAGCCGTGAGATCTTGATTCCATTGTCTGTGTCATGGCAGAAGACAGCTTTTTCTAGCTCTGTAGTTCCTCTATCCACCGTGCAGTTCTGTAGTCTTACCACCTCCTCTTCTGAATTGTTCTATGATCCTTAGAGATAGTAGGTAGTTTGAACATCTTCCTTAGGGCTGAGTACATGACCATCACTTAATCTCAATATCTTGAGCAGCCGTGAATCTTCTTCAAAGTAGTTTTCCCAATCAAAACTGAGAGTAGCATTTGCCTAGGAGTAAAAACACATTTAGAAAGCAGTACGATCTTGCATCAACCTAACATAAACAACACTAGTAAGTTCTCTGTACAGCCTAGGACCTCCCTAGCCACAGGTTTTTAATGAACCAGGCATGGATTCCCTTTTATGGAGTGGGCCTCAAAATTAAGCTTAAGAGTGTTGGGTTGCCCCCCATAACAGCCACGCCGTTATTGCACCAGTAGGCATGTGTTGTCTGGCAGGTTGATACCATAGTTTGCAGAGTTCTCAGATAAAGTCATCAATGTCCTAGTTTGCTTTCCTGTCACTATGGTAAACACCATGACCAAAAGCAACTTGAGGTAGAAAGAGTTTATTTGGCCTTACAGATTACAGTCCATCCTTGAGGGAAATCTAAGCAGGAACTGAAGTCGAGACCACTAAGAGATGTTGCTTACTGGCTTACTTTCCCAGTCTTGATCAGTTACTTCTCTTAAATAGTCCAGGCCCACCTGCCTAGGGATAGTACCACCCACCATGGCCTGAGTCCTTCCACATCATTAGTGATCAAGAAAATACCCCATAGATGTGGCCATAGGCTAATCTTATGGGAGGAACTCAATTGAAATTCCCTCCTAAGAATGACAAGTTGACAACTGAAGTTAACTGTGACAAAGCCTTTTCTCCCCCCCAGTAGTTTGCCTTGCACCTTGCAATGCTGTGAAAGCTGACCATCGGGAAGAGGCTACCAGTTCAGATACAGTTTAATTCTGTCTGTTTGTTGTTCCCAAAATGTGTGATATCTTTAGCAATAGTGCTTTTTCAACTAGTTCTCTGGCCACCCAAGAGGAATGCCTTATATTGTTTTGGTTTCTCATTACTCTGGGGCCTCCGTGACAGTCCTGCTTATTAGTCTTTTTTGTCAACTTGGCACAGCTAGAGTCAATTTGGAAGAGAAGATCTCAACTGAGAAAATGCCCCCAATCAGATCTTCCTGTTGGCAAGTCTTTAGTACATTTTCTTGATTAATGATTGTTGTTAGTGGACCCAGGTTAGTGAGGGTAGGGCTGTCCCTGGACATGTGTTCCTAAATAGCATAAGAGAACAGGCTAGAAAACCACAAGGAGCAAGAGAATAAGGGGCACCCCTTATAGCTTCTGCTCCAGTTCCTGCCTCCTGGTTGTGGTTGAGTTCTGCCCTCACTTCCCTTAGTGAAATTGCTTTTGTTTAACCAAACCAATAGAAACCCTAACTAAGAAGGCCAACAACTCATAAGGAGGCATCCCATGCCTGCCACTAGAATTTCTGTTTCAGAACCCCTGGATATTAGGCTCAGCATTATTCAGCCATTCAGCCTATCACCCTTCAACCTGATCTCTAATGCCCAGGTCTCACTGGAGTAACATAAGCAATACAAGAGTTAAGACAATCTGTCCCTGACAAGAATTGTCGAACTTGAAATTATCACCCCTAATGATAACAACTTAGGGAGGGGAAAAACCACAGGACACAGGATTCAAAAGGTCACTTATAAACATGTTCGAAAATTTTAAACTGGAGACAGATAAACACCTGAATGAACTCAAAGAATATAAGGATAAAACATTTGAAGTTTGTAGAGAAAGAACAAACTGAATGAAATGACAATTTGGGATATGAAATAAGAATTCAGTGAATTGGTAGAAATTCTAAAGAAAACCCAAGCTGAAAGCAAACTGGAAATGAAAAGGGAAAAAAAATCAATAAATCAAATAAGCTCAGGGGAAAGCTTCACCAACAAAATGGATCACACGGAAGACGGAGTTTGGGAGCTTGAAGAGAAAGTAGAGGAACCAATTACTTGAAATAACTTTTGTAAATCAAACAAATGGAATGTGAAGGATCTCTGAGGCACCATGCACAGACCAAGTCTGAAGAACTTATGCTTTGGCCCTCCCTCATGATTACTCGGTTCAACATAAATTCAGGAAGGCTGGAGTCTCCATCAAAATGTACTGGCTTGGGATAGCTCCATGGTCCACTTCGAAGAAGTACTTGAGGTCTGCCCTAGGAGTGTCTATGATGCCTTGTAGGGGAGTCAGGAAACACCTGCATTCCAGAGTCTCAAATAAGTATAGCAAACATGATGTCAGGCCTCGGAGAGCAGGCATTTAGCAGGCCTACTGCTAGTCACCCAATAGATCCCCAAAGGAAAGCCAAGAAGGGCTAAGTGTGGAGGGAAACTTGACAGAGTCTATAGCCAGGTATGACACCCTAGACTTCCCCTACCACCCCAGGAGTCTGCGAGAGTAGCAGCCCCAGAGAGTTTAACTGGATACTTGGGGTGATGTGTATTCCAACATGAGTGCCTGGGGCTTCCAGGTACTCAAGAACTTAACCTCCTTTCAGATAAATTGCCACCAGCTCACACAGCCTTGAGGTTCACTGTGTTGCATGAATAAAAGAGTGCAAAAGTCCTGTGGTAGTGGCTGACCTTCAGCAGTGCCCAGTAGGCAGGGACATCTGACCACCCTGTTGTTTTTGTTTTTTGGGGGTTTTTTTTGTTATTGTTGTTTTTTGTTTGTTTGTTTGCTTGTTTGTTTTTGGTTTTTTGAGACAGGGTTTCTCTGTATAGCCCTGGTTGTCCTGGAACTCATTTTGTAGACCAGGCTGGCCTCAAACTCAGAAATCCGCCTGCCTCTGCCTCCCAAGTGCTGGGATTAAAGGCGTGCACCACCACGCCCAGCTCTGACCACCCTTTTGGAGGAGTCCATTTGACTCATCTGCAGCTCTCCGCTCTGTAGATGATGGTGCCATACCTGCACTAGCCAAATCATAAAAGTCAGTCTGTCTAGAAGGCGAGCATTGATTGTGACAACTGCATCAGGACCCAATTAGAACAAAACCCTAACCATCTACAGATTCTAACTCTAGTAGCAAGGCTACAAAGTGGCACAAACCTGTGTTTAAAACATGTAATTTTCATGGATTTTATCTCCTGTTGTGGATCAATTTGGAAAAACCAAAATATATAATTTTAAAGAACTAAAACACATTCTGATAATCTCAGTGATGTGTAAATGAGAGAGAAGAATAGACAGGCTCCCGGGCCCTGGAAAGAAAACTGCTTAATTATGTGAACATCTTATAATGAAGCTTCTTGCAGCTAAAATTAGATTTTGAGTGCATGAATATGCGAGCATGTTTGCACATCAGAATGCAGTTTTTCCTCTTAAAAGTAGCAAGAGCTCCTTGGTTCTCATGGAGGCCCCAAGATCAGGGGGAAGAAGAACTGAAGGTTATCCTTATGGCTGCAAAAGTCCTTGGAGCTCAACTCTCCCTTAGACTCAGAAACCAGGGATGTTAAATTCCAGTCTATCCAAAGCAATCCATACAGAGCTAGGGAGTTGATTATTCTAACCTCTGACCTTGTGCTGATTGTCACTGGTTGTTGGGTGTGTTGATCTCAGCAAGGCATGAGTAGACAGATATTTGAATAATGGGGAGTATGATGGTCTGGCTGATCTTTGGGCTTTTCCTTCTCTGGTCTCAGTCTCTCCAAAAAATGAGGGGGGTGGTGGAGGTTGACTTCATTTCCCATATCTGTTCATCTCTTCTTCTGGCCCCACACCCCCCCCCATATTTTTCTGGACTATCATATAATCTGACTCTCACTGTACTAGCTGGTTGTGTGTGTCAACTTGACACAAGCTAGAGTCATCACAGAGAAAGGAGCATCAGTTGAAGAAATGGCTTCATGAGATCCAACTAGGACATTTTCTCAATTAGTGATCAATGGGGGAGGCTCCCAGCTCATGGTAGTTGTGTCATCCCTGGCCTGGCAGTCCTGGGTTATATAAGAAGGCAGGCTGAGCAAGCCAGGGGAAGCAAGCCAGAAGGAGCACCCTCCATGGCCTCTGCTTCAGCTCCTGCCTCCAGGTTCCAGCCCTGCTTGAGTTCCTGCCCTGACTTTCGCCAATGATGGATTGTGATCTGGAAGTGTAATCCAAATAAAACTTTTCCTCCCCAACTCTCTTTTTGGTCATGGCATTTCATTGCAGCAATAAAATCCTGACAAAGACTCTCACCATCATCAGGTAAAACAGTTGGCCTGGGCTTTTATCAACAATATGGTCCATGTCTCTGGCTGTAATGATTGGTCCTTGTGCAACCATCTGAGCTAGGTTCATAGACTTTTCTTGGCATATTGGGCAGCATTTGTCAGCCTCTGCTAGATGAGTAAGAGGATTCAGGGTGGCCAGGTGACTTGAGACCTTGATAGACTCACTCTCCCTGAGGGAAAGAAGAAAATTGCTGGGATTGGAAGATCACTTTCTTCTGGGTGAGGCTGGATGTGAGAGACTCAGTGGGAAGCTGTGCCAAGATGAATGGCATGTATAAGTCAGTGCGTGAAGGTAACCTGAATATCCTTAGGAGAGAATTCCTACTGGACACTTGGCCTAGACAGTCCATTGTCTCAGTTAGTCCTCACCAACCCTTTGATGTAGTTACTACTTGATTACTGTCTCTGCGTGACAGATAAGAAGACTAGGATAACAACTATAATGACTGTAAAAGCCTGGCCCTGTTGTGTTTCCCATAATACTTTTGTGGAGAAAATCATGTGGTATTAGAGAGTGTTCTTGGTAATTGATTTAGATTGCAGGTGAGGCCCACTTCAAGAAATGACAGATGACAGTGACTTCATGAGCCACAAACTGCCTTCCAAAGGAAGGTAAGTATGATGATTATTACTGACTGTCAAGTTGACAGGATCTAGAATCACCTTGGAGACAAATTTTAGGGCGTGACTATGAGGAAGTTTCTAGGTTGGGTCCCTTGGGGTGGAAAGACTCGGCCTGACTATGAGTAGTATCATTCTATGGGCTGGGGTCTCAGACTGAGTGAGGAGGACAGACAAGCTGAGCACCAACACTCCTCTCTCTTTGCTTCCTAACTGCTGCTCTAATGTGACCAGCTGCTTCCTACTCCAGCTGCTACTCTTTCAGCGATGGCCTGTGTCCTCAAACTGTGAACCAAAGTGCACACTCCCTTCCTTAAATTTCTTTTGGCATGCATGCTGTCAGAGTAAATGAAAACAACTCATACAGCACACAGTGAACTATTGAGCTCTGGGGATTTTGCCGACTGGAATATGGAAATTGGGCAGAGCAGAAATGGTATTGTTGGAGGAGAGCTGGGGTGAAGCCACCAGAGACATCTCTTCTGCCCCGCCCCCTTAGCCCCAGTGTGGACTAAAAATTGGAGGGATGAATGAAGTGATATCTTGTTCCTTCCTTTGAGCTCTTCTTGGGATGACTGAATGCCTATTGTATGCCAGAGTAGAGGTCTTTTGGGTATGTAGAGAAAGGGCAAAGATCAGGAGGTCAATGTGAGTATGTTTGTTCACAGTTACCCCTTAGTCATTAAAGCTAGATTTCCCAGGACCTCCTGAGATTACCCACTGTGTAGGAACAGTATAGGAACCCCAGCTCCTACCATGGGGATATGAGCAAATCTACCCTAAATTGTAAATGTGTTTGCTTCTATAAAACGAAGATTTGTGATATCAAGCACAGATGACATTAACTCCAACTGAGGCTGTAAGCCTAACATGAGCTGCACGAATTATCTCCTTAGTACCTGAGAGCTCTTTTATTCAGGTTCAGGTATCAATGATAACATTCTTGGTCTGAAGGTAGAGTTATGGATGATAATGGCATCAGTGGTCTTATGGGTCACCAAGTTCTCACTGTATCTGAGAGAGGTAGATATTATTTCCATGTGGGGAAGGAGAAACCCTTGTTTCTGAGATTGACCAAAGTTTAGCCTGTTTACATTACAGATGAGAAAAATGAGGTTCAGAATGGGCGCCATGTAAGGTGAAGCTATGAGGATTGGGGTTTCAGTGGGGACTGAAAGGTAATTCTATCCCTAGACTATCCCACCACCTCCACACTACCTTTCTGACCCCTTTTCAAGAAGTTAATGGAGGTCCAGTAAGATGGTTTCACAGGTAAAGGAACTGTCTTAGGGTTTTATTGCTGCTGCTGCTAACAGACACCATGACCAAGGCAAGTCTTACAAAGGACAATATTTAATTGGAACTGGCTTACAGGTTCAGAGGTTCAATCCATTATCATCAAGGCGGGAACTTGGCAGAATCTAGACAGGCCTGGTACAGGAGGAGCTGGGAATTCTACATTTTCATCTAAAGGCTGCTAGCAGAATGCTGACTTCTAGGCAGCTAGGATGAGGGTCTTAAAAGCCCAACCCACAGTGCCACATCTGCTACAACAGGACCATATCTGCTCCAACAGGGCCACACCTTCTAATAGTACCACTCCCTGGGCCAAGCATAAAAACCATCACAGGTATTTATTGACAAGCCTGACAATCTACGTTCAATTCCTGGAACTCACGTGGTAGGAGAAGAAAACCAACTCCAAGGGTGCCCTCTGCCGCGCGCACACACACAAAGACACACACATATATAAATATCAATGGAAATTAAATAAATGTGTCTATTGGCTCATTTAGAAGTGACACTATTTTTTTTCCACTGCTAATCCATTGCCAAGAAACTTTACAGTGAGTCCTTGTGTTCCCTTCTTAAGGCCATTGATCAAGCATCCCTACTACTTGGAAAGCTGCTCAAGGGAAGTGTTCTGGGCCACCTCCAGACATGTGCTAGATGTGTGCCCTTCCTTCCAAAGTGGGAGTGAACCACTTTATCATGTAGGGATGGTAGCTCTGTCTGCTGGAGGAAGAATGATCAAGTGAGCCAACTCCAAAGCCCCAGTGACTCTTGGAATAAAGCATATACTTTCTTGGCCTAGTATAATATATATATATATATAATACTTGGTAATTAATCTATTGCCAAGCCTAAAATATCAGGTCTTTGAAGCTCTCAGAAATGCTAGGAACCTCATATAGATACTGACGCAGACTGATAAGACCTGGGCTTCCATCTGGGAGGATAATTTACTTGTTACATGGCCTTGGGCAAGTGCCTTCGCTCACTGAATTTCTTCTTTTAAAAACAATTAAAGTTTAAGAATCATCTAAATCCTCATCCAGCTTGTGGATTCTAAATTGATTAGGCTTAACTCATTATCATAATCATGTAAAAATGAGGGATTCTTATAGCCCCCTCAAAACATAGGACCTGACTTCACTGCAGATGGACTTCCATTTGCTTGGCTTCTTAATTCTGATCAGGTTTCCCCAAATGGAGAGTGTCCTGGGCAAAACAAAATACTAATGATAATTTCTCTTCATTCCTTCATTTTTCTGCTTGTTTTAATTCAATAAATATATTCTTCAACACTTCTCATTCACTTGAAAAGCTGTATTCACTGCCGGGCAGTGGTGGCACACACCATTAATCCCAGCACTTGGGAGGCAGAGGCAGGTGGATTTCTGAGTTTGAGGCCAGCCTGGTCTACAGAATGAGTTTCAGGACAGCCAGAGATACACAGAGAAGCTCTGTCTCGCACAAAACCAGAAAATAATAATAATAATAATAATAATAATAATAATAATAATAATAATAAAATGAAAAGCTGTATTCATATATTTTCATCATTATAATATTAAGCCACCGGAGAAAAGGGTAGTGTGGTATTTTTGTATTTATCTTTGTAATCTCAGCCACCAGTACAAGACTTGGTTTACACAAGAGGCCAAGGGAATGTAGATAGAATAAAAAGAACTAATAGAAACCCAATATCACCTAGGTGTTAGGAATTTTTAAGATACTATTACTGTCCTGAGGAATACAACCATGCCTTTGCTGTTTACAAGATGCCCTGAAAGATAATTAATGGAGTGTCGCCATCAGCAGTTTGTTAAATAGTTCAGAGATGGATCAGAGCAGTAACTGTTCAGAGCAGCAGGTGTGAATAGGAGAGAAATATGGCATACACCAAATTGTGTTGGAAGACTGTTTTGAGCCACCACGCCAGTTTGTGGCCAACCATCTGTTCCTAACTCTTGGAAAAGAACGGGACACAAATTGGCAAAATCCCTGTCCATAGATGTCCAGAAAGACAGTCTAATGACAGCCTATATGGGCTTGGCTCTACACCAGAGCCTTGCTATGGTTGTTTGCCTCAGGACAGCTTCCCTACTTCTCATGGTTCTACAGTTCCTTACCTAAAACCAGCCACTAAGTTTACAGCAGAACATTTTTCTTTTGATAGAAGTCTCCCTTCTGGGGCTTGGGATGTAGTTAGGTTGGTTAAAACTGTTTGCTTAGCATGCACAAATCCCTGGCTTTGATCCATAACACTTAGAGACAGCAAGCAAACCATAAGCTACAATCTTCTGCAGACAGTTCTTGGAAATGGTATCACATCACTGGGATTATCACTGTACCCATCAGAAGCAACTCATCTAGCCTAGTCCAGGAGTACAAAGAAACACAGACCTCCAGGGCATTCAGCATCAAGATCTACTGCTTGCCCACTGATGAATCCTGAAGTCATGGCCCAACCTGAGGCTTCTTGCACTTGACCTCACCTTCCCCTTTATACACCCTTCAGCCTTCAGCATCTTCCGCTGAGTTCCTACAGGCAAGTAATGTGACTGGGCACCTGCCTTAATCACTACTGGAAATGAGTGATGGTTTTCTACAGCCTTGTTCCTTACCGTGATCAACACACACACACACACACAGAGAGAGAGAGAGAGAGAGAGAGAGAGAACTCATGTATAGGCATTACATGTCATAGCAGTGCATAAATATTAGAAGACAGCTTCGAGTATGGGTCCTCACCTTCAACCTATTTCAGACATAACCTCTTGACACTTGCTAGCTGCCCTGACAGTTTCCATCACCTCTGCCTCCCAACTCACAGACAAGAATGATGGGATTACAGAGGTTCTGGGGGTCTGTACTCAGGTCCTCATACTTGCACAGCAACCACATTTCCCACTGAGCTATACCCCCCAACCAACACCACCATTACTTCTTCCATGGTCTCCACTTCAACGTGTCAGGGAACCAACAAGAAAGATTCACTCTGGCTAGACACTCCAGTGGATGATCCATGCTACTGGCCCACCATGAAACCCATTCTTAACAAAATCCATTAGTCCCTTTTATGCCGAGGTTTCCCCCATACCATAGACACATTAACCTCCATCAGATAATTAAGGGCTTGGCTTACCATGAGAGACCTCAAATGTCACCTTTCTGCCACCCAATACATCTTTAAATGACACGGACTCTAATGAGATGTTCAAATATAGAAAACCGAATGACTCCCTGCTTTCATGTGACATTTATTCAGCCAGAGTGATTGGACTCCATCACTACATTACTTCCGATTTCTACCTGACCTTGGGTGGTGGAGGGTAATCTTTAAAGAAACTATCCATTTAATCTCCCTCGCCTTATTAGCATTTAATTGCTCTGACAAATTTCCAAATGTACAAAGGATGTTAAGATTATAATTCAATTTTCCTCTCAAACAGCCCAGTAGCCAAGGGCAGTGGGGCCAGCTCTGGCACAGCTGAGTTCTGATTAGAGTAGCATCCTGGGACTGGTGCTGGCTTCTGCTACTCTGAGTACCTTAAGTAATGATACCAGTACCGCCGGCGGTGGGCGGGGTAGGGGGCTCCATGTCCACGCTCCTCCTTTCTTAGTGGACTGACTTGGCTATGCACTTGAGAGTGATGAGCTACAGGAAGATCCATGTGATGTTGTGTAGGACTAGGAGGACGATAAATTGTGCTTGGGATGACAGAGAGCAAACCTTCAAGCTTAAAAGCTACCTTGGCCCAGAGCTGCCGTATGCAAATTTGTGAATATTTTCAATTGTACAAGAATAATAGATGGAAATGAGCCAGTGACATCATGTGCTGGTATGGCTGGGGCTATATGTGGCTACCTTACTTGTCCTATTCCTAGCTAGGGCAGAGGCAACATCTATGCCCACACTTGCTCCCACCCTTACACTCAGCAGAGGGTTCCCATCTCAGGAAGCCCTTTGTCCTGTCAGAGGAGCATAGCTTAGTCATGTGAGACAAGGTTCCACTCCTTGTACCAATTTCTGTCCTCATTCTCTTTTCATTGCTCTGATAAACACTATCACTAAAAGCAACTTGGGGAAAAAGGGGTTATACTTATTCACCCCAATCGCAGTCCATCATGGAGGAAAGATAGGGCAAGAACTGAAGTATGAGCAGAAGCAGGAACTGTGGAGGGATGCTGTAGAGGGATGCTGCTTACCAGCTTGCTTTCATTGTATTGCTCAGTTTACTTCTTACACGGCCCAAGACCACCAACAACCAAGTAGACTCCACTTGCTTCAGCCTAGGCTATAAGGCTCCAATGGTCCAAAGAACCCTGGGCAGGAAGACAAGTCATGAAGCCAAATCCAGTGTCCATTCACAAACATCTTAGGGTTCAGCCAGCGTGATCAGACTCCAGTGTTACATTATCTCCCATTTCTACCTGACCTTGGGTGATGGAGGGTAATCTTTAAGGCAACTATCTATTTAATCACCTTCACCTTATTAGCATTAATTTGCTCTAACAAATTTCCAAATTTCCCAGGGGTGACCCCACCCTGAACCTTCCATATCTATAGTTAACTAAAATGTCCCACAGATGTGGCCACAGGCTAATCTGATAGAGTCTGTACCTCAATTGAACCTTCCTCTTCCCAGATGATTTTTTTGATGTGGAGTTGAGAAAAACTAGCCAGCAGGGACACCATCACCTAGTCTTATTCTTTAAAACTCCATTTGCCCTGAGGGTTAATCTCTCATTTTCCTAGAGATGCCTCATGACAATTCCTTTTGTTTACCATGACCTCATCAATAAACAAGCAAGCTTTTCTTAGGGTCAGCAGCCCTGGGAAGTAGAAAATGAAGCAACTCCAATGAGTGGGAGAATCCCCCACCTGGGGTTAAGAACTGGTTTTTACCACTAATTGTCTGGGCACCTTTGGAAGATACACTCTCCTTCCCTTAGGACAACTTTAACATGTTCATGAGCAGACAGTGGATTTGACCTGGTGACTTGTCTCCCTGGCCAGCCAGCATTCGTTGGACCATTGGAGTCCTGTCAACTAGGCTGAAGCAACTGGAATCTACTTTTGGTGACTTGGGCTTGGACATGAGGGACCCTGGCTTGTTTTCTGGCTGTGTGAAATGAACACATGGGAACACCGGGCCCATGGAGCCTGTTGTGTGGTCCTTCTGAGCCCTCTGAGGGATAAATGGTGTCACTGTGCTGAGAGGAGACATTACCTATAATTCTAAAATGACAATCTGAACACAAGAGGGACATTGTCACCTCATCAGGTCAGGTCTGTCATTCATTCATCTTGGTTTTGATTCATTTTCACTCTAACTTATTAGAGACTTGTTTTTATCTTGATGAGCTGAAGTGACCCATAGATGTTTTGTTTTGTTTTGTTTTGTGACATAGTCAAAGTCTGAAGATCAGGCTGGTCTTGGACTCACTGTGTATGTAGCCCAGGTCAGCCTCCCAAGTACTGGGATTATTGGCATGAGCCTGTCTATTCATAGCTTCTAATTATTTTCATTTATCACCCTTTTTATTAATATTTCTCATTTTTAGTAACCTTTTGAATAATCTGTCTTTTTTCCCACTTTCCTCTTTGGCATCCTGATAGAGTAAGCAGTCATAACGTTCACCCCATTCTCTGCGCTCATATCAACTCATGTAACACACAGGTGATAAGCAGCCCCCTAAGTCTGCATCTTCTAGTTAGTTACGAATACAGGTAGAACTAAGGGAGACAGCATTTTAAAAAAATACGATCATGCAATGCACATAATTTTTTTTTCCTGCTGAATCATGTGTTCTCTGTGCTTTACAATGCAGCATGATCTCCTGCAGGTGAAGTCTCTGATACGGTGGCTCTACCCCACTAACCTGAGAAGGAACGTTGTCACACGCTGACCCCTATTTATTCTTAACTCAACTCTTTAAAAATTATGGTTTGCGTTTGTTTGTTCATCCTGCACGTAAGAGATAATACATGCAAGTAAATATCTGTATTGTGGAGGCGTGCACTCTTATCAAATAGCAATCAACACGTGCGGGCTTGAGACATTAGTCTACAGAATCAGTGGACGTTTAGTCACCTGCTTCCTCTGTCTGGGCGCATACCCAGGCTGCTTCTTGCTGTTGAAGTGAGACCCTTTACAACAGAGACCACAGCCAGCCTCACTCCACAGGGCTGCTATATGCTGGAGTCCTCAAAGTGAACTGTGCATTCAAAGGGCATATGCTATTTTCATTTTAATCAAGACGTGGCCTGTTACCCGAAATGTCTGTAACCATTCATATTCCTGCCATCAGCAGAGATACGTATTCCATTGACATTCAGAGCTCCATGCAGACCTCATGGCTCTTACTCCTCTAACCTTGGCCTGTGCAGCAGGAGGGTGGTGAAGTGGATCGTGTTTGAGAGAATCTTTAAAAGCATCCTCACCTGTGAGGATGGGTACTAGACAAGATAACTTTTACAACCCTTCTAGCGCTATCGCTGGTGAAGATGATCTCACCATCCGCTCTCAGGTATCACCTGTTAGCCGTGTGCATCCAGTCTCCCCTGTTACCAACTGCTGTGAGTCCTGGAAACATCTTGAGGAAAACTGACAGAAACTAACAAACCAAAGACCAGAATAAAAAGTCGAATTTTTATCCAGAAGATGATTTTGCCAATTCTGTTCGGCTTGTAAAAAACCATCCAGGCCAAGTTCCTGTGATTTCACCCAGAATAAATAAGAAAAAGCGGGGTGTCATATTTCAAGTGCAAGTACATTCGTAGGAAATAGTTTAAGATCAATGGCTGCGAAAGACGCAGTTTTCCTCTGAGGTTCACTTTTCAAATGGTTCTGTATTAAAAGTGCTATCTCAATAAATATTCATGGAGAGAGCGGTTGATGTGTTTTTACCCGTTTATAGCCCATACTTCAAAGGTCCAAAAGAGAAAAAGGACAAATGATATGCTTCTTGGCCGCTTATCGGAAGTGCTGAAGGATACGTGATATACTATGGTCTCCTCGGGCAGTGAGCTCCTGGTAGGGGGCTGCCCTCTTCACTTCCACTCTCCTGTAGCATTCCTGCAGTCAGATATGTCCTGCTCAGAGCACGGCTGAGGGAGAATGACTTCAGCAGGATGGGAAGGCATCTGTAGCCAGTCTTTGTAATAGCTGCTGTTTACTGAGGATTTTGCTGTCTGCCCAGCACCCAGATGGAATGGTCCTGTAACTCTGTGAAAATGCCGCCAGCATTAGTCTCTTTGACAGACGAGGAAATTGGGCTTCAAAAAAAGTGAAGCTGTTTGTCCCCAATGGGACAAAAGGAGATGGATGGCAGGAAAAGAACTGGGGCGTTGGTTGGCCCATATGTCTGTAACTTCTATGCATCACCTTATGTGCCTCAATTTCCTCCCTGTAATTTCCCCCTGAGAGGCCCTCAGAGGTATATAAAACGGAAAAAAAAATCTTGAATGGTGCTAAATTCTTTCTTCTTTGTGGTCCCTGGTAAGGTCAAGTTGGATGCGTGCTCTGGACACAAGAATCCCACTGTAATTCCATCCTTCTTGACCCTTGGCAGAAAACAACCTGCACAGCCAAAGAACTGAAAAGCTGGCCTCTTAATCCTGCAAATATTTCTCAGCATTAAGTACATTATTTAGTTTTACAATGACAGATTTCACCATTGGCAGTGACCAGCACCCCTTACTTAAGATGTTAAACCACTTCCATGACCTGTGGAAGAAAACACAGAGGCCCACTTGGCTTGGCACTGGAGACCTGCAACATGCCCACATAGCCCTCCTTTCCATGAGTATAATTTCTCATGTATGCCTCAGTCAGTCTAGATGGCAGCTCTCCCATCTGCTTCAAATGTCTTCCTTTTCCCTCTTGGACCATTCAACTCTTAAACATCCTTCACAGCCTAAACTGAATGGACCCGCCTCCCCTGGGAGACTCTTCTCTCTCAGGCAGAATTGAAAGATCTCTCCTGTGGCATCCTTGCAGCCTCCATTGCACCATTCTGCTTTGGGCTCCATATCTGCCTTGGAAACTAGACTGCGAATTCCTCATGGGCAGGACCCATGCTGTGCACCCCCACTGTCACTCAGTAACAGTGACAATATCAAAGGCAGTAATGACAGATGGCATTTATAGAGTTAGGATATGATTGTCTTCAGTCCTCAGCACAACACCATGAGACAGATAGCATAATGACTTGGATTTAACTGGAAAGGAATGGAGTTCCCCAATAAAAATGGCAGCTCTCATAGTAACCAGTGGCTTCATTTGATGCCATTAACTGTTTGATGAATAAAGACACATGTTAATTTTCAAATAAGTAATAAGACAACAATAACCCACTAGAGAAGCTGTACATTCCACCGACTATGGTGAGATATTTTCTAGAACCCAAGCAATGAAAGCAAGTAGTAGCAGTTCCACCAAGGCATGTACAGAAACAGCCACAACAGTGGGTGTCACTTCAAAGACAGGCCAAGGGATTTCATCCTTTAGGGCCCAGAACAAACTCTACCTATCCTCAGGAGGTTGGACTACAGAGCTGTGCTCAGCTCCAGCACAGGTGGGTTACCTGGGCTCCTTCATGCTCTGCTACACTATCCTCCAGGACAAACTTCTCCCAAAGCTGTTATACAATGTCATAGGATAGACAGCATAGTCAACAAACCAATAGCATGCAGAGGGTAAGAGAAAGGGTGGATGATGGGCCGGCCTCCCCCTGCAGGAGAGACCATAGATGCTGCAAGAAGCATAGATACAACACTTAGGGGAACAAAACTGTCTCAACAGGCTGCAGAACTGTAAGTCCTACAGAAAGCTATGGCAGACACACTTAGAAGATCCTGGAGAGAACACTGGATTTGTGGCTCTACCAGAGGCAACACAAAGACAAGGGCCAGGCTCCTAATATACAGAGGAAGGGCACAAGAGCATTCTCTATATGATCTCTGCCCCAACTTGTCCTGCATAGGGAGAATTCTGGTGACATAGTCATGAGGAAACACTGAGGACAACATAAAGACACACACATACACACCTTTAGTCTCACACACAAACTTACAAAGTTCACACATAGTCACATACAAATACAGACCATACACAAACACTACTAGGCGGACATGTAAACACATATAGAGATACATGCACACAATTTCTACCTCACTTAGACATGTACTCACATACATACATTTACATCTAAGGCACATCTTCATATACACACTCACAACTTCACAGGTGCCTGCACACATACCTTTACCCAACAGAGAGAGGAGAGGAAAGGGAAAAAGAGTGAATGAAGAGATATTTAAGCACTTCAAAGCATTAGTTAATGGACAGATACCATTGCTAGAATGGAGTCAGCACACTGCCAAGGCAGTGAAGTTGGGCTCTTCCCTCTGAAGGGCTGCCAATTAACTCCATTCCCTTGTCCTCAATGGTTTGCTGGCCTTGTACATGATGGAAAAGGAATCTCTTGAGTTCTTCAGTCCTCCCTCTCTCTGTGTGTCTGTCAGTCTGTCTGTCTGTCATCCATCTGTCTCCCTCTCTCACACATTGTACTGGCTAGTTTTGTGTCAACTTGACACAGCTGGGTTATCACAGATAAAGGAGCTTCAGTTGGGGAAATGCCTCCATGAGATCCAGCTGTGGGGTATTTTCTCAATTAGTGATCAAGGAGGAAAGGCCCCTTGTGGGTGGGACCATCTCTGGGCTGGCAGTCTTGGGTTCTATAAGAGAGCAGGCTGAGCAAGCCAGGGGAAGCAAGCCAGTAAGGAACATCCCTCCATGGCTTCTGCATCAGCTCCTGCTTTCTGACCTGCTTGAGTTCCAGTCCTGACTTCCTTTGGTGATGAACAGCAATGTGGAAGTGTAAGCTGCATAAACTCTTTCCTCCCCAACTTGCTTCTTGGTCATGTGTTTGTGCAGGAATAGAAACCCTAACTAAGACACACATACACACAGTTCATGTGGAGAATCTGATTTTCAGCGAGTGAAATAGAAATCACTTCTTGAAGTGCCTTTGGAAACACATGAAAGCATCTTGTTGTTGCTGCTGCTCTGAACATAAGAGGCTGTCACCCAGCCCCCAGGGTGCTCAACCATCTGGGTCTCTTCCTGGACGGGTTGAGAAGCAGTGGTGGTAGATCTGAAGTCTCTGCCAGAATCTCAAGGGGTAGGACTAGAGATGGCTCATCCAATCCAACTGGGCCCAAGGAGCTACTGTGCAACTTCATTCATCTACTTGCTAGTCTTTGGTCCTTCGGTCCTACAGTTAAACATTTAATCATCTCTGCCTTCAGCTGAGCCTGTGGCTCCAGGTCTCTTGGAAGGACTTCCAGAGGCATCAGGGTTATCATAAAAGCCAAGAGTTTGTGGCTTCTGGCTGTTTGCTAGTTCAAATGAAAGGCAGGGGATAAAAGCTTTCAGATGCGCAACTCCTCTGGCTTGAGAACAATGTGGTAGTGAGTGCTGGACCTGTCCCAGGTACCAGGCTCTGATTCAGGATAATGGGAACCACCTGTTCAAATGCCCTCGCTGAACCCATACTCTCTCTCCGTCTTTGAAAGTCTTTGATGATGGAAGCGAGGCTGAACGATTATGTAAGAGTGCTTTCTGCACTGCATTTATGGGTGTATTCTGAAGGAAGCAAACATATGCCTATTAAGCATGGGGAGAATTATCAGTGAATGTTTTTAAATGACCAATAAAAATGAAATTATCATTGCTCATTGTTTTTATGGATCATAATGTCTTTTTTTTTCTTATGGAAATATCTAACAAACTCCCTTCCTAGACGAGGCCGCTAATTATGTAGTTAGCACACAGTAATCCATGCAAGTGGGTTCTCGCCTGTCATAATTTATCTTCATAAATGTAATTGGCCCAATGAAAGAGACCACAAAATAATTCTGCAAAAGAGTTGGATTCAACAAACATGGATTCTCACTTCTCTTTTTCCAAAAGCACAAGCTCGAGAGAGGAGTGTTTTCCCGACTGCCACCTACCCCAGTTTGGTGGCCAAGTATTTATTGGTTCATTAAAAACTTGTTCAATTTGAATCACTGGCCAAATTCTGGAGTTAAATCAAACTTTAAAACAAATCCCAACTCGTGGACCTGGACATCCATTGAGCAAGGGGACAGATAAGCAGCAGGAAGAGATGACAGTGCCATGGGCTGAGCATAACCAGCGCTCTGGAAGAGGCAGAGGTGAGCAGTGAGTTCAGAGGAAGGAGCTGCTTCCTGGTGGGAAATCTGAGGAGCTCTGTACAGAGTAGCACTGAGCTGAGCCTTGAATGACAGAGGAGGTGGGCTAAAGATAGGCTCATTTAGACTGACATGGGAGTGACTTCAGTGTGTGGCCACAGGTGAAGGGTGATAAGAGACGGAAAAGACAGACAGGGTCTGAAGTTCTGACCAGGATACAGATTAAAGTTGTAAACCCAGGTCATACTTGCCTTCCCCTCCACACAGGTAATGAAGAGACAACAGTTCAGCACACCAACCTGTCAAACCCTGGCTGGGTCCTTGTGAGAGACCTAGATGATGCAGGCACAAGGCCTCCTAGAAGAGCCAACACTGGATCGAACTTGTATGGGCCTTATAATTCAGATTGGAAGTGGGTATCAGTGCTTCCATGTGGCAGTTGGTCCAGATGAGTTCACTATATCCCAGCTCATAGCATGCACTGTCAGCACGGAGCCCTGGTTGCTTCCAAGGCAAAGGTGCTGGGGCCACTGACTGCCAAGGGCATCTTTTCTTTCGTTCTGTCACCAATAAAATCTGAATGAGCCTAGAAAAGCTGCTGAGAAGAAATGTGCAGGGAGACAGAAGGGAAACACAGATATGTACCAAGAGGCAGGATTCAAAATCACGGTGGCATTTCAGTAAGCAACTGGCTGACAGTGTCACAGATGACAGACAATTAAAACCTAAATAAGCCTGGTGGGCACTGATGAAAAAAGAAATCTTGGTTGGATGTCATAATGTGGGGCTGGGGCAGCAGCAGGGGAGTTAGCAGGAGGAGTGAACTGGTCTGGGGTAGACCCAGTCTCAGAACTGGGGTGGGTATCTCATCGGTGCCCAACATCAGCATCTCTGCTCTCACTCTCATCAACAGACCTACTGACTCAGGAAAGTCTGAATATTTTTAAAAAGAGCAGTTTTTTCTTCTGCAGCAGTTTTGCATTGAGGGGTCTTTGTGATGGTTTAAGCTGGGTCTATTGGGGCAAAACCTTGTCATTTCATGATATTAACTCAGTACCATATAACCTAGGTGGAGCTTCTGCATCTCCTCTCTCCCCACCCTCAGCACCTCTTGTTCCCTCTGCCATCTCAGTTTTCTACACCCTACTCTCTCTATCTACGTAGGTTCATTTGTGATACATTTCCACTCTTTTCTGCTTCTGTTTTTGGGGTGCTGGTGGCTATGGTCAATGTTTGCCGTCTTCCTCAGTCATTCTCAACTTTCTTTTTAAGAGAAGGTCTCTCACTGAATCTTATGCACGTTGCTTTTTTCTTTGGCTGAGCAGCAATCAGCAAGCCCAGGGACCCTCTTGAACTCCTCCTAGAATGACAAGTCTCTAGTGCCCCACTGGCTCTAGGCAGATCGAACTCAGATGTTCATGTTCAGATGACACCCTACCGAGTGAGCCATCTACCCGGCCTCTTCTCTGTCTTGTGGAGTTGTACCTGTTCACTGGATCCATGGTCTACAGAACAGTCTTTTCTGGCTTGACTTTCACCGGGGGCTATACAGCTTGTTTATACTAGCAAGCAGCTGGTAAATATGACGAAATCAGAGCGTGAAGTGTCTGGATATGGCTGAGGTTTTTGGTCCATGCTCTACAATCCACTACAGATTTTCTGCCAGCAAGATGCTGCTACTCATACTAGACCCCAGAAGAAATACACAGAATAGGCCTGAACCTGCCTTGGACCCCGGAGCCAAGGCAGCCAAGCAACAACACAAAGCAGATGCACCTGGCCAAGCCCAGCTATGCTAGGCAACATCTCCATCCACCCGCGGACCCACAATATTTATAGAATACACTTGTTTTATTTACATCACTGAGTTTAGGGGTCGTTTGTAATGCCGCGTTACTAACACTTCTATTTACTAATATAATCTAACTACTTTGGGTGCTTAAACCCTCGCTCTTTCAGCTCCAAATGTCCACCCAGACTGATAGATAACCACAGATGACAAACACAAACAAGAACTGTGATTTCACCTTCAGGGTTTTAAAACATTTCCTCCAGAAGCTTTTTGTCACTCTTCCTTCATTTGTTCATGTGTTTGATGAAGGACAGTGTGCTAAGACTTAGCAAAGGACAAGGGCAACTTAGGTGTGACTGTAAACTGGGATAAGGCATATTCTAACCATTTAAAGGAGAGAAAAAAGTGTGTACACAAACAATGGCATTCTGAAGTGCCCTTCATATTTCTTATCCTAAAGCAAACCAAGTACAGAGGAGACGATCTTTCTTGCATCTGTCCTTATTTATAGCCAAGAGCAATTATCCATGGGTATGTTAAAAAAAAATCCATAGTAATTATGAGCTTGCCTTTTTTTCTCTTCCACAGACCATATAAACCAACAAAGAGGTGGAATGAAAGACAGTTTTACCATATGTCAATATCAAATGCAGTTTCCTTTAATAAAAGTGTGCTTTGGACACCATCCTGAAAGGCGTGCTTGTGATTGGGTGGGACAGACTTGAGAATCGTTCAGCCTTTCACACCCAGTGGTAGGACTCAGTGAAACACATTTGCAACATTGCGAAGACACTCCACGAAGCAAAGCAACTGTTGTGGAATTTGGCTGTACTCAACTCAGAATGGCCAGGCTGGCAACCAACTGGATGCCCAGTAATGTGGGTATAGGAAGATGTGCAAAATTGTAAAATCACATTCCTGCCCTCAGGCTTCTTATGAGCCCATAGGAGCCACAGATAAGCATGCTGTCCCCTGCTACTCTAAGTGATGACTGTATAGACTTTGGGACACATAGTCTTAACTTATTTGTCCCACCAATCCCTCATTCAAAACAAGTGCATTCGCTGATAACTATAGCACAGGCTTGCTGTAAGAATCAAAAAGGTTAATAGATGCTATGTAGACATACTAGCTGCTACCCAGCACCCATGGGTTCCACTGAGGTGATAATGCACCCTGGGAAAAAAATAATCTTCTTTCCAGACTCTGTTGTTGCAATGAGCAGCCATGTGTCCACATCTCAGTTCTTGCCAAAGAAAGGCAGATGGGACTCCTGGTGAGGGTATCATCTCTTGCACGGAGAGACAAGGCTTCCTGAGACAATTCTGTCTTCTTTCCAGAAACACGTGTGTGGCAGAGCTAACCAACTTGTGGCAGTGAGGGCAAAACCACACACCTTGGGATGACCGAGCAGGTAGAAGGATGGAATTTAACTTGCCAGGGGCATCCTTGGGTACCTGCACAAACTCCACTTATTTCCATAGTCTCCACTGTCAGGTAGTCGTTTTGTCTCAGATCTCTCTGTGCTAGAACTGTGGGAAGGAGACTGGCGAAACATAACAGGACTGAAGATGACTAAAGAATACTATATATATTTATGGAATTTTATAATGAAACTTATAACTTTGTACAATTATTAAGTCCTAATAAAATGGGGGATTAAGCATGTAAAAAAAGGAAGGAGTGAGGATGGATATATTTTTCTAGAACTGAATCTCCAGCCTTGGTACTTTCTCTAGCTACCAAACTTCCATTTTCCTTTCCTCCCCAGCAGCATGCTTGAGAATCATAAGAACAGGTTAAAGGTGAACAGGAGAAATGCAAAGCCCCATTTCCACACTGCACCCATTCTGCTCCTTTCCCTCGGGGCCTCAGTCTCCCCGTCTGCATTAGGACAGAGGACTTTGAACCATTATGGCTCATAGCATCCCTGCTGCAGTTAAAATCCGAGACTTCCAACCAGGCTTCTCAACCCTACCCAGCTCAGCATGGGCCTCCTGGAGAGAAGCAGCCTGTCATTCAGAGAACTCTCCTTCTCCAAAATCTAATATCCCCTCATCTCCCATTATGAGTTCAGTTATGGGAGCCTTCATAGCAGGTGTCATTAAATAGACATTAAGACCCAACAGGGCATGTTTTACAGGACCATTACCATATGCCTGATGTTTGCTGTGACAAATGGAGATCCAGCCAGCCACACCATGTGATAATGGGCCGGGAAACACCCCCTGGGGTGAGTTAATGTGATTAGAAGATGAAGCTCTCTTTGTTTAATACCATCCACTAGAAGGGGATGGCTTCCTCTCTGCTGATGCACCTTAAAGCCTGTTTTCACCTTCCTCTTCCTGGACCAACGGCTTCTAGGGAGAGAGAAAGAGAGACACCATCTAGCAAGCATGGCCAGACTGAATAGCGCATCACATGTGTCCAGAGGCACAGAGCTGGCCTTCTGATGAAGTTTGAATTGTGATTCCAGGATCAAGGGCTGCTCTGCCTCAGTTTCTCTCATGGTTATTGCAGGGTGATGATGAAAGCCAGAGGCAGACTAGCTAAGCTCAGAGAATTCCCTTTGCTCTCCACTGCTAACAGCACCTTGCTCAGTCTGGCTACATTCATGAGAATGGAGAAATTGACATTGTTGCAATATGACTAGTAAATCTTTTATTTGGACCCTCTACTCATGCCCTTGTGCTCTGTGATCAAATTCAGGGTGTGACCGTTATTGCCTTTGGAGTGGGTCATTGCGTATCCATACTACCCCAAATCAAGTTCATGGTACCTCAATTTGCAGTTTCTTCTTTGTGCAGGCTTTGCATGACCCTCCAAAGTCTCCTACAATTAACCTTAACCCAAGGAAATATTTCCACTCGGTCATCAAACTGTGGGCCCTTCTTGATTTCAGATTTCTGGGTATCATCATCATCATTATCGTTGTCTTTGTCATCATTGTCATCGTCGTCGTCATCGTCATCATCATTGCTACCACTATCCTCTTTGACTGGCATGCTAACCCTTATTGGACACAAAAGGAAAGTACCTCTTCCTAATGACTCCAAAGACTCCAAATCAAATAAAGGCATATTTGATGATTGCCCAGTAGATAAAATATGAAGTGTATGGCTGATGAGGGTGGGAGCCGGTATGTGTAATGTAATTTAGAAGAACATTTTTTGCCAAGGCAGAAGGCGGTGCTGAGAGATTTACATTGACGGGACAAAAGTTCCCGAAAGCTGCGGTTCTCCCACGGCCTGAAATGATGTTATTTGCTGTTGGCAGCCACCTCTGAGTTGGAAAAAGAGAGACCACACTTGCAGATTGTCACTTCATGTTACTCTTTTGTGGCTTCTGTCCAAAGTGCTGAAGCAAGAATCCTCTGTGGAGGCAGCCTTTAAGAACGTTTGCCTCCTCTCCGCCCTGACTTTCTACTTTGATTCCTCTGGTTGCCAGAGGCCAACAGGAGGCAGAGACAGAACCACTGGGCCATCATCTGACTGCCCCCCCTTCTCTCTGCCTCTCTTCTCTCTACTGGGAGGGTGCTAATCACCCCTGGAGATGAGCATAATTTTGCTCTTTTGTTTGCTTAGTGCTTTTAACTTCACTCCCTTTGGTGGTTTGAATGAGAACGCCCCCTATAGGCTCTTCTATTTGAATACTTGCCTCCCCCCACCCCCAGTTGGTGCAGCTATTTGGGAAGGTGTGACCATTGGGAGGTATGGCCTTGTGGAAAGAGGTGTTACTGAGGTGCGCTTTGGGGTGGCAGAAACCCACAACATTCCCAGTTAGCTATCTCTGCCCTGTGCTTGTGGATTAAGATGTAAGCTCTCAACTACTCGGCCACAGCCTGCCTGGCTGCCTGCTACCATGCTCTCTTCCATGGTTCCCATGCAGTCTAACACTCTGAAACTATAGGCCCCAAATAAACTCTTTCTTCTATTAGTTGCCTTGGTCAGGGTGTCTTATCACAGCCACAGAAAAGTAAATACGATACTCCCCAAGGCTGCCTGGGCCTCTATCCTCTTGATTGGCTTCATGGAACAAGGTTCCAGGATTAACCAGCAGTTGGTGCCTCAGGAGTGTGTCTCAAAGAACTAAGTGGCTGGGCAAGGACGGTGCAGAGTCAGAGTGTAAGATGGTGCCTATACTATCATCACACAAACAAAAGTAATGGCAAACACTGGCGCTGTTGTCATTCACATATTTACTTCAGGGCTACCTTAATTATGGAGTCCTCGGGATGATACTATGATTGAGGCGTTAATTATTCATACAAAAGAAATTTCTCAGAGAGGTAGGATAATCAGCCAGAAGTCAAATCACCAGGGCCATGCCACGTGGTTGCACAGGGAAGTTCCATCTAAGTGGACAGCGTTGGCATTGCAGACAAATTCTAATGTCAGCATATGGTGGGTATGTTTCTAGACCTCCCAGGCCTGTCCTAGAGCAGCCAGTCCTTCCAAAACTGACCCAGACACCATAACAACGCTCCCTGTAGAACTTAAGAATGACTGTTCTTCTGTGGACACAGACATGTGGGGGCACCGGGTCCTGACCATATGGTGGTGTCCTCTGTGGTTGCTTCCATGCTTATCCTGGCTCTCTGGCTTTATTCTCATCCCTGATCCCAATTAATGGCTAAGTCTCCTAGACTGGGTCTCAGGAGGCCCTTTTGTGGTCTCACTTTCCTTTTCCTACTTCTAAAACAATATGATAATCACCCTACAAAATAGTGCCCTGGGACCTGAGCATACTGTTGAGCATGTGGGTTTTGCATTCAGGACTGCTTAGGGATGGACTCCATGCCTCTCCCCCACCAGAAGTGGCAGGCCTCTTCCCAGCACCGCATGTTGTAGGACCTTCCACCAGCCTGCTGACAGGACTCTTGCGAGCCCCGCTCTGCTGCCGTCAGCTGACCTAGTTTCATTCCTGTTCCCTTGAAATAGCCTCATCCCAGTTTGCTCTGTGTCGTCTGACAAATGTGTTTCTTTATTAGGGTGTACCAGGCCCTTGGAGGTGGCGGAGCAGCGGGTCGTGGGCTAGCAGGGTTGCCATGGAAATTATTCACTTTCAATGAATTATTCACTTGTGTAGCCCATCTATAATGCCCCTCTGGGCTTACCGCTGACAGACAGACACACAGACAAAGGCCCAGGGAAGATGGACTTTACACCTGTAGCTTTGCCTGAGAGATGCTTTACATAGGGACAGAGACCCAGAGTTCTGACCTCTAATTCACCCACCAGGGACAGTGCAGCCAGGGCTCAAGGCTCTTCTTCCTCTGTTTTATCTACTGGAAAGCTAGAGGAGGAAGGCATCTCTCAAGGCTGTTCCTGCATCTCAGGCTTCTACACATACAGCATGCCAGGAATGACTTGAGCTTGTATTGTGATGGGGCATCTAAGGAAACGCCCAGCTCAGATAGTCTCTGATACAGACATGGCACTGAATGGCATCTTCTCACCTGAGCTGCTCTTTCCAGAATCAGGAAATTCATTCCCTGCACACATATTGCCTGCTGCCCCACGGCAGTCATTACCCACACTGATAAACTGAGTATGTGTTAAAGACCCATAGGGCCCAGTTCCTGTCTCAAAGAAAGGATGGACTGTGCTCCTTTGGCTCTTCTAGAATTGGGAACTTTGATACTGTGGTATTAACAGCCTAGCAGGGCTTGTCATTCTCACTAAAATCACCACCATCGCCCACGCACGCTGGCCTGGCCTTCACACTGACACTCAATAGTGGAATGAAGGAGAAAGGACCAATGCTATTTATTTTTATCAGAGCTCTTTTTTTTTCTTTCTTTAACTTTTTCTATTCTGACCTGAAACTAGTTTTTAAGCGGCCACCTCAACAAATGTGTAAAGATATAAATGGAAAGATGTTATTACAGAAGTATCAGACATTGCCTGGAAGCCCTTTAGCAGGGCACAGACTATATATACTGTAGTTGTTATCCCATAACTCATCATCTAGATGCCAAGGAAAGTGAACTAGACATAAACTTACTGATGGGCCAAGATACACAAGCAACAGAGCTGAGCGCAAAGAGCTATGAAACAGCAAGCAATAGAAAATTCCACTTAAACAAAGCCCATAACATGCATATACATCCCTGGTGACTAGGGCCAGCCTACAACTGCAGATCTAAAAAGGCCTTGTCCAAATCCCCGCCCACACATTGAGGATCACTGAAGGACCCTTGGTGACAAGATCACGTCTGCCTCTGTCCCCTCCTGCCCCAGCCCATCTGCCCCTTCCCTTCTGTCGGATGTCCTCAAAGTCAGGACTGTCTTACCATCATCAGTACTTCTCTTTGCTCACACACCATAACCAACCAGTAGGCACAGAGAGTCAACCCTCTTCTTAATCCTTTCCTGAGCACTCATAAGCCTTTGCGTGTCAAGAATGCTGTAGAGGGCTTGTGAAAGCCTGCTGCAGTCTTTCATAGCAACAAAGCAAGCACCGTGTAATCCAGTCATTAGGCATCCCTGTTGAAGTACTTTAACCACATCCCCCCCAAGCAGGGTACGACCTCTTGATTGGCCCTGGGAGCTCCAAGCTCTTCTCTCTTTATGAAACAGGGCGATTCAGTCACTCTCCTGCCTCATCCAACCTCCACACTGAGGCCACTCTTGTGTGTGTTCAAGTCCAAGCCCATCCTGAGGCTCCAGGTCAATAGTTGTCTACCTTGCTAAGGCTGAAGCCCTTTAATCTAGTTCGTCCTGTTGTGGTGACCCCCAACATAAAAGTCTTTTCACTGCTACTTTGTAACTGTAGAGTTGCTACTGTTATCGATTGTAATATAAACATCTAATATGCAGTTTATCTGATGAGAGCTCTCCAAGAAAGGTTTGTTAAGTTTCCCCAAAGGGGTTGTGACCCATAAGTTGAGAATCACCACTTCAGGTCAATTCCCAACAGCCATTCCAGCACAGAACCTACCTTCCTTAGATAGAAGTTGGCAAATAACAATGCTGTCCACAGAAACACATGCACACATGAACACACACACACACACACACACACACACACACACACACACACAATCAACCTAGAATAATGTTACCCAAATGATAACAATGGTTGTTTCTCAGAGATAACTTGGTTGGTTTGATTTTTTTTTTTAATTTGCCTTTTCTTATTTGTGTTATTTGAACTTTCTAAAATAGGTACAGGGTATGTTTCTAGTCTGAGCAGAGAAAAGACAATATCCTCTGTGGTGCAGATATCCAGGTCAAGGGCTTGCCAAGAATCCCTCACCGTGTGCCGTAAATGAACCCGTGCCCTCTGCGCCCAAGCGGATCCATCTCAGCACATCTCCCTGCCCCCATCCTGTGGTGCCACAGTGGCAGGCAGCCAACATTCCAGCCAGGGTGGCCTTCTCAGACATTCTGCTCACTGGCATTTGAAGAGTGGCTATAGTAAGACACTCCCATGAGCACCGAAAGCCAAGGAGTCCAAGGACTAAAGTGTCCCTACCCTACCCTTTTCATAGAAACATTTTCACTGAGCCATGTGTCGAATGGCTGGCTTGCCAGAAGCAGGGCTCAGCCTCTCTGGCATGGTGAAGGAAGCCTTGGTTCCAGGGTGAATACTTGGAATGCCACCCCAGTAGGAAAAAAGGGGGAATCACTGGTAGATTAGAGGAGCACTCCAAAGCCCAAAATCTTAGCCTTGATGACACATGTGGTATTGTTCTTGTCACTGTGACCTTTCATGACTTGCTACCATTACATACTCTGCTGTGGAAATGACAGGAAATGAGAGCTGTTTTGTTGCCCAGAAACTGATGCAAGAACACGTGAAACCATGGTCCAGAAGAGCAGATGCAATCCCATGGTCAGCACTGAGACTTGGCACTTGGGAGAGGAGGCTTCCCACTCCCCTCTGCTCTGACCCTAACACGGCCTGGGTTTCTACCCAGTGACCTGTCCTAGACCAGTATTAATCATCTAGCAGAAATAGAATTTTAGCTCTGACCCCTGTCAAAGCCTGGTAATGAGTCACTTGTTGTGAACACATACACCCACCTCTCACAGAGTGACACTTGTGCTTCTCAAATCTCATTTATGGGGAGTCCTTAGCAGAGTGGGCTCCATGCTGTGCACTTTCTTACACCATAGGCCATCAAACCATAGTACAAGGGCTGTGAGGTAGGTGGGAACGTCCATTTCTTACAGATGCGAAAAACCTAGCCCACTGATTCATATAAGCAACTAATGAAAGGCCCCGAAGTCCATTTGTCAGATATTGTGGCCATAATGTCATATAACAAAAGACTCACAAGTTCAGGAAATGACAGCAGAAGTCTCCTCATTGGCAGCTATGGCCCCTGTGGTTTTCATGCCAGGCTGCTGTGGTTCATTTCTGGGGTCTCCTCTTCTTTCCTCTGGAATGATGAGCATAAACTTATTCCTCAGAGCAGATGAGAGACGGCAAGATTCCATGCCAAGACAGGCAACTCCATAACAGTGCTGGCCAGGATTCCTATCAATGGAAAGGAAGTCAACTCCAACCTCTTCTACTGGGAAGTCTGGTAATGTCACGTGGGAAGGGACCAGGTGTTCCATTTGACCACCAGGAGTAAAATGAGAGGAATGGGAAATGCCATACACACACACACCTTGCTACCCGAGAGGAAACACCAGGGTCCAAATTGATCCCAGCTTCTTGGAAGATGCCTTATATCTGGGACAAAGTGACTTTAAAATATGGTAGTAATTCCCCCTCCCCCCACAGTATTTCATTCAGGGTGCCAATATCTATCTACTTTCTATATCCGAGGTTCAAAATGTTCTGAACTGGCACACCAACTATAGGAAATAGCCATTGTCCTGAGTATGGGTATGGGATCCAGTGTTCTGAGTTCTGGTCTCATGCTTTTGCTCATTCCCCGGCCTCGATTTTCCTGTTTGAAAATGGGCTCAGGCCACTATATCTGTCCAAGAACCTTCCCATCCAGGAAGTTCCCAGTCCCAGGATGCTGGCACACCACAGATGGTTCTAGACTCTGTTCTGCCTATGTTCGTGCTCAAAGTTCATGGATCCAAAACACTCACTGTCCAGACAGAGTACTCAGTCTGCTATCACTGGGGAGGAGGGGCACCTAGAAGGAGTGGTAAGTGTGGGGGAAGGGCCTGTTTAGCTCAGAACTGTCAGACTCCAGGGCTTTCCACACCACCTCATGCTAATCTTGGAATTGGAGACTCCTCAAGAATCCTGTTTGGAGCCACAAACCAATGATCACAACAGCCTGGAGTGCACTATGAACACAGGCACTCAGGTCCCTGGAATCCTCAGTGGGAACTACATTGAACAGGATCTCCAGGCCATAAGGCAGGCTCTCTCTCTCTCTCTCTCTCTCTCTCTCTCTCTCTCTCTGTATGTGTGTGTGTGTGTTTCTACATACTTCTCCTAGCTGCCTTCATTCCCAGCAGCCCCACTAGGGTCTCTTTGCCAGAAGGCTGCCCTGGGGCTTCTGGAGGCCCCCTTTGCCTGTGGCACAGACAGCCTAAGGGCTTAGAAACTTACATCCACTCCGGGGCAGCCCTTCACCCAGGGCTTCCCAAACTTTCCCAGTTCACTGAAGCCCAGGTGTCTTAGTCATTTCACAAAGAACTCATTCTGAGGCTGAAAGCTCGACATATAAACAAAATGCAAAAAAAAAAGCCAGACTATCAGTTGCGTCTATTTAGTAGCATGGGTCAAATAGCTTTAACAATATTTATAGCCTAATGCTGCAACCACCACTTGTAATGATACATAAAAGTGAAGGCAGAAAATAACATGTCAATTTTACCCATAAATAACCTCGTTTGTGTATTGACAGGATGCGCGTGCCTGTTTGCCACTGCCTAAAATCTTCCATGCTCAGAATCTGGGTGCCGGCTGCCCCCATTCCCTGTTCCAGCTGATTTCCACCAGGTCCGGGCTTTTGATCCCAGCTGCTGCTTCACACCCGGCATCACAGAGATTTGACGTCATTCAAGGGAATGTAGGACAATCTGATGCTTAAATGGAACTGTCTTGAGAGTAGGTGTCTGGCAGCTGATGCCGTGTTTTCCTCTGAAAATTCAAATATCTGACAGCAGCTTGGGTCATTTGGCTCAGGGATTAGAAGGCACAATCCAACCTTTAATTGATGTTGCCTATATCTCGGCACCCAGCTTCTTCACCTGGTTCAAATCAGGATGACTCTGAGCAAGACCTGAGCTGTTCACAGTGGCACCCAGAGCCTCGGGTATAGCAGATTAAGATAGAGCTATTACCTGACCACCTTTCCATGTGTTCTCTTTCCTGTCCAGTCTCCACTCTCCACTCCTGGATGACTGTGGGAATATTTCCTAATAAGGACTCTCTATCTCAGGGTCTGCTTAAGGGTACCCTGCCTAAGAATAAGGTGCTCTGAGAGGAAGCCTGGAACTAGTGCAAGGTGGTGTCATTCATGAGAGAACGTGGCTCCCTCTACCTTGAACAATGATAGTGGAGGGAAAACTGAGGGCCAAGTCCAGACATAGTAGGGGAGCAGAATGACCAGCACTAGCCATAGGCTAGATAAAAAACAGCGAGAGAAGTGTGTATATCATCCGGCTTAGTGATGTCACAGATGGTCCTGGGAGTAAAGAGCCAGAGATGGCAAGAACATTTGGTAAGTTCTCATCATTCCCACATACCAATTACAACCTCTGAAATCCCAATTGTAAGAGAGAGAGAAAGTTGAGCAGGCAAACTTCTCCACCCACTTTTTAAAAAAGGTTTTGTTTAAATGCGTGCTTGATGTGCTGCTCCCAGCTTCATTAACCTCCTAATAATTATACTAATTATGCCACGATCTCTGCATAAGGATGTGTTTGGAAGCCCCGGCTCCCGCTCAGCTACAAATGGCAGACAGCCTGTGCCTGAGCCGCTGTGTTTCTGTTCCGCCCTGAAATGTTTTAAGCAAACAGAAGCAGCACCTGTTGAGCACCACCCCGGCTGGGGGCGGCTGAGCTTGAGCAACCTGCGCATGCGCACAGCAGGGCCACAGGCTGCTGAGTCTTGACACGTAGGTTCCACTTCCACGGAGGAGCAGATAGGGAGCGGAGCGGCCTGCCACGCTCCCAGGGCCCATGGTGGGGACAGGAACTGTACTTGGTTACTTCCCGAGCTGTTTCTCTACACCTCTGACAACCTGGAGCTATGAGCACTGCCACCCCCATTTTACAGGCAGGAAGTCCTTAGCCACTGATCGCATGCATGTTTTCATGGTACTGCCCTGGAGTCTACACTTTACTACTGGGTCCATTTATCCTAGGGTTGGTTCTATTACTTTGTTTTTTTTTTTTTCTTCTCTGTAATAACCCAGGATCTCACATTTAAAACACTTAACAAACCTAAAAGGAGATTGCCTTCCTCAGGTCTAGCAGACAGCCCAAGGTCCCAGGTGTAAACTCACCAATCTAGAGTCTATTAGCCCTCATCCACCAAGCCATCAAGCCATCAAGCCAAAGATCCCTCAGGGTAAGTCATCTTAGGACCAATAACCATGCAACTTAAGGTGTTCCCATATCCCCCAACCCACTGGAGTTGATGGAGCTAGCCAATCTTGAACTGTTCTCCTAATCCCATTGCTTTTCCTGTGGGTCGCCCACAAGCACCATACGTATGCATGTGTCCTTGCATTCTGTCCCCTGGCCAGCTCTAACACTTCCCCTGCATGGCCCTGAGAGGGAAATGCTCTATGCTCTCATTTCTATGTGTGATGGTTAATTGTCAACTTGACAAAATCTAGAATCACCTAGAAGATGTGTCTCTGAGAATGCCTGTAGGAGAGTATCCTGATTATATTAATTGATATGGAAGAAAAACATCTTGTGTGTGGAACCATTCCCTGGGTAGGGGATCCTAGACTGTTTGTTTGCTTATGTATTTATTTTTTTTAAAAAAGCTTCAATTATGTGTCTATGTGAGAGGCAGGTGTGCACGTGAGTGCAGGTGTCTGAGAAGAAAAGTTGCGGGTGTCAGATCCACTGGAGCCGGAGTAAGGGCATTGTGAGCATCCTGAAATGGGTTCTGAGAACCTGATCTTCAATCCTCTGTAAGAGCAGTGCTCACTGTTGACAACTGAGCCTCTCCGGGCCTGTACGTAGCCTCTTTAAATAAAGAAAGTGAGCTGAGCACTACCCCTCTATTTCCTGCGTGTGGATGAAATGTGACCAGCTGCTTCAAGCTCCTGCTGCCTTGACTCTCTCACCTTGATGGACTGGCTATCCATCTTGAACTGGGAGTGGAATAAGCCCCCCACCCCTTCAGTAGCCTTTGTCAGACCATTTACAATGGGAAAAGAAGCTGAGACACTAGGGAACCACAGCAGCTTCAGGACGTCCTGCTGATGGCTGAACCTCCTGAAACTGTTAATCAGCCACATTTACAAATTAAGACCCAGGCACCGGGGAACAGCCCCTTTCATCACCTAGAAGGGAAACAACTGCAGCAAGTCTTCTGAAAATCCCAGGAACCTCAAGAAGGAAGGCAGCAGACAGTGGCTGGAAGAAGGCCCACCTCAGAAGACAAGCAGAGGAGACATCAGCAGGATTCAGAGCAGCCGGCCCCAGTGTCTGGGCTGTCACCTTGAGTTCCACTCAGAGCCAGGGCACAGCTGAGACTGGCCATGGAGAGAGCCATAGGCTTCATATCTGAATCTCCACTATGTTCAGACCAAAACAATGTGTGCGTATTTGTGTGTGTGTGTGTGTGTGTGTGTAAGAGAGAGAGAGAGAGAGAGAGAGAGAGAGCCAAGTTTTATTAAGAAATATAGCATTTTATATACAGTGTTCTTGAAATTAAAAATGGGACAGTGTCAGCAAAGGACTCTCATACAAAGGGAAGAAGTCAGTGGGAAGCTAATAAAGTAGTGTTGAAGAAACGGAAATCCAGGTATCTCGAAAGTGTCACAGAAGAGCATACGGCAGCCCTTTAGGGTGGGAAGAGCTGTGTTCTCCCCCAGGGCCCTGGCCCCAGGCCATTGCTGCCTCTGCCAAGCCTATAACTGGTTTTAGATGAGAAGCTGTGTTTCTTCTTTGCACATCGGGTTCTCAGGGAAAAGCTCCCGGGGCCATGGCCACAAGCTGTTCCTAGCTAGGCTAAGCATAGTCCTGGTTTTAAGAAGGAGCTATGTTTCTTCTCCATACATCAGGGCCTCAGGAAATGCCTCAACGGACCTGGCCCTCAGCAGCTATCAAAACCACTGGTGACCTTGAAAAGGAATATCTATTAAACAGAATGAACATTCGCTGATCTGAAACACTTCCCTATCATTAACTCTTGCTTTAATCATCAAGATACATCTCTAAAGCAGTGCACATTACAATGCCATGGGGCAATACTCACTCTGCCCCTAGAATGACTGAAAACAACCAAATTCATTTTCTCTTCATTCTTAGCATGCTCAGTTTATACTATGGCACTTTTATCTTGCGGGTAACCAACGATTATCTGATTAGACTTGAAATCCACCAAACTGGAGGAAATTCATGCCTAGTACTGTAAACGTAGTCAACTCCCCATGCCCGGAGAGGTCACGGAACCCCGAGGAGAACCTACTACTGCCTCATTCCTAAATCAGTATGGTTTCTAGCTACATTCTAAATACTTGTCCTGATACTCACAGCTAAGCATAGCTCTCCCTCCCTCATCAGAGAAACTTCTTTTTGAGGCAGATGGAGACTATTCTAGAAAGCCATAACTGGTCAAAATGGAAGAAAAAAAAAAAACTAACTATGGAGTGGCCAACCTCATTCTGCTCCCCCCCACACACACACCCCCTTCTCTCTGTGTTAAAATTTTTTAAAGATAAAATTAGTTTGTTTTTTTTTAAAGCCAGGACGTTATGAGACAAGGAACCTCTAATGCCATGTTGAATCCATTTTTGTTGATCATCTAGTGCTGGGCGTACAGCCTACCTCAAGAGTAGTTTCTTTCCCCTGAGATTCACTTGGAGAAAACTACATTTTCATTTGTAAATGGTTACCAGCTGGAGGGAGCTGTCCACCTCTCCTTTCAGTTCCAGGGTCCCGTCCAGTGCAGACTCATGCAGGCTCTGTGCATACTGCCTCTGTCTTTGTGTATTTGATTCCTATGTACACTGATCAGATGTGATTTAGAGGGTCTTATTTCCTTGGTCCTCCATCCTTTCTGGTTCTCACACTCTCTCTGCCTTCTCTTCTTCGGGGCTCTTCTCCTGAGCTACCTTGTCTCAGGTTCTTGGCCATCCAAGCCATGTTGCCTATGGGTTCCATCTCATGGAGTGGGCCTTAAGTCAAATCATATATCAGTTGGATACTCCCACGAGCTTTGTGCCTCCATGGCACTAGTATAGCTTGCAGGCAGGACACCATTGTAGATCAGAGGGTTTGTGGCTGTTCACATTTTTCCTTCTGTAGACTACTGAGTAATTTCTTGCACCAATGATGCTAGCACGTAGGGTGAAGGCTCTATGTCAGCACCAGCTGGACATCTCCGTGGTCAATGAGTTGTAAGGGTGTTGTCTTCAGCAACGGGGACTTGATGTCAGTTTGTGGAGAGCAACTTATAGTCTTGGTGACAGCCTGGATTATCTGGGGATTCCCATGCGACCTTTTTGGCCAATAACTCATTTAAATGTAACCCAATTCCAGTACTGGAAATTTCATTTAGTTACAGAGATGTCCTGCCAGGGCTCTGTCTGTCTTGTGATTTGGCAATGTTGTTTAGAATCCATTCATGTATAATATGTTTTACAAAGCTTCTATTGTATTAGGTTTTCATACTACCTGCCAAATGGCCCTACATTTTAATTATCTCCCCCATATTTTCTCCTTCTTCCTCTCCTTCCTGCCTTTATCCCACTTGACCCTCCCATTCCAGCTACCCTCAATCCATCCACAACTATTTAGTCTATTTCCCTTTCCTAGGGAGATCCCTTTACTCTGTACCTACTTCTGTGGACTGTAGCTTGGTTATCGTTGACTTAACAGATATTATCTACATGTAAGTGAACCCATACCATATTTGTCTTTCTAGGTCTAGATTACCTCACTGAGGATGATTTGTTTCTATTTCCATTTACATGCAGATTTCATAATTTCATTTTTTTTAATGGTGAAGTAAAACTCCATTATGTAAATGTACCACATTTTCTTAAGCCACTCATCGGTTGGGGACATCTAGGTTGTTTCAGGTTTCTGGCTATTGTGAACAGAGAAGTAATGAGAAAAGTGTCTCTGTGGTAGAATGAAGCTTCATTTGGTAATATGTCCAAGAGTAGTACAGCTGGACCTTGAGGTAGATCAATGCCCACCTTCCTGAGGAACTGTGACACTGATTTCCATAGTGGCTGTACAAGTTTGCAGTCCCATCAGCCGTGGAGGAGTGTTCCCCCCACTCTCCATCCTCACCAGCAGAAGCTGTCATTTGTTTTATTGATCTTAGCCATTCTGATGGGTGTAAGATGAAATCACAAAGTAGTTTTGATTTGCATTTCCCTGATGACTAAGGATGTTGAACATTTCTTTAAGTCAGACCAAGGCAATTTAAACAAAGTTTCACTCCTGCCAATCCAGGAGAGTAGGGCAGCTGGCCTGACCCAGAGATGCTAATAAGCTCATCTGGGAAGCTCGGTGTCTGGCTTGGCAGTAGACCTTCCTATGGCACTCCGCATCTCAGCATCACCCCCGGGATATGGGAAGAGGTGTGCTCAGCTGCCGCAGCCCAGGGAAGGCAGAGTGCCTTTGTGCCAAATGGCTTGAGGAGACTGTCTAGAAGACAGGTTCTCAGAGTCACCCTCTGAGAAGACACAGCCTCTTGGGGCAGTATTTGCCAATGTAAAGATGGCTCCTCCACCACACACTTGCTAAAGCACACACACACACACACACAGAGAGAGAGAGAGAGAAAGAGAGAGAGAGAGAGAGAGAGAGAGAGAGAGGTGCATGGAGCAGAGTGTGGGTGTAACACAACTTGCCCTCATCCTTTCGGGCATCTTTGTGGAGACTCTGCATGATTACACACTGGCAGCCTTGTCTCTGCCTACAAGAAGCAAGCACCCCTGGTAAACCAGAGCTGTTTACAGACACATCGATGAAATTCACAGGAGAGCCTGGGAGCAGCTCCTTCAGGAAGCTGAGGCAGTTCTTGGCAAGTGCAAGGCCACGGAGCTAGTGGATGCCAAAGTGCAGAAGTGCCTGGCACACCCAGCTAAGTGCTTTTCCCATTTACCTGTGTTTCTCTTCAAAGAGAATCAGAACCCAGCTTCCAAGAGAAGCCATTGTCCTGGCCCCCTCTACTGAAGTCCCCATTCCCAGGAATTGAGAAATGGCCTCATTTGAGGCAAAGGCAGGTGCTAGGCAAGGATCCCAGCTATGAACCTCCATTACCTTGCAGGTCTGTGCTCCCTTTCCAGACCCATGCACATAGCTGTAACTCTAGGGTATGCAGTGCCAGTAGTACCAGAGAGACTGAGAAACTGAAGCTCCTCCTCACGACCCAGCTACAAGTAAACAGCTGGGGAGGGGCAGAGAGTACACCAATCCGCTCTAGAATGTCCCCTGTGATGAATTTGATGCTGGAAAAAAATAAATAAATCTATGGGTGTGTTTCCCCTGGAGGAATGGCCTTGACAAATTTGCAATGAATGAGAATGTTTCTGGGCTACGTGCTGGAAAATTAGCGCGGGCTTGCATTAATTGAAATTCAGCTCTTTATGTATATCAATTCCCTTTGATCCTTCTGGGATTCGCAGTCGCAAGAAAGACACAGAGCAACAGATTAATCCAAGTGTTGTCAGCGACAATGATAAATTGAGGTGTAAAAGCCCACATTGAGATAAATTGCCATTAAAAACCTGGCTGCCCCTCTTCTGTTAAGTCTGCAGAACCAAGAATTTGTTAAAATGGTGAGTTGCCTCTCATGAAGAACCTTTACCGTGCGTGTTTGCATGTGGCTCTTTCAACACCTCAGACTGCTTCCCTGCTCTCCCTGTTGTTTCTGGGTCCTACCTGGGTCATTTAGTGTCTTCTCACTGGTCCTCTGCTATTAAGTCCATTTCAGTCACACAGCACACACACCACTTGCACACGCATGTACATAGATACGCTCACACACCATTGTTACGTGCACGCGCACGCTCACACACACACAGAGACACAAACACAGACACACACTCACATTCACCTGAGCTTCCTGGCCATCTCCTGAAACCTCCCATAACACAGCCAAGACTTACTGCTCCATCTCTGACAAAACGTACTGTGAATCTGAGCTCCCACCATAAGCTGTTTCCCCAGTCAGAGCATCATTCCAGACTTCTCCCTCCCTTTTCTCCAACCTGACCCCAACCACTCGGTCCTCTGGTAATAGCCCTCTTTTAAGAATCTCGGTGGTCCAGTCTCAGCCCCACGGCCAGCCATATCTACCTCCACTGCACCAAACCCTTGACATTGCTGGAAGATGTCACACTGTTCCTTATGCTTTGACTTGGCCCCCTCTTTCAGCCTTCTTCATCAGGGGCCCTCATGCTCATCCTCAAAGCTCAAGCTCAGATAGGATGGAGCACCCACCCCAAGGACTGGTGTGTCTCTCTCTCAGGGTGCTGTGTGTACCCTGGTTTTTTGTGTTTTCCATCACTCTCACCATCCTGGAAGCCTTGAACACTTAGGCTCACACAGTCTGTGGTCAGCTGTGCTGTGTTGGAGGTGTGAAGATGAATAGCCATCAGTCAACTAGACATCAGCAAGATCCACTGGTACCAGGAGGTAAACACTGCCTTTGGGGACAGTGGTGGAGCTTGCCATAGGCTTCTATCACAAAAGCAGAGCCCCGCGGGACCCTGGGACCTAGACTCATTTCCTCCTGCAGGAACCCCAACAGACATCCCCAAGGTATTACCTCGGATTATCCAAATCAACAACAACACTTCAGGTACAAATCATCAAACTACCAGTGGGAAGGGAGGCACAGGGAGGAATGAATTCATAACTGCTTACTCCTCAGACCAACGTAAGGAAAGCTACATCCTTAACATTACACGCTGCACACACCTCCCGATCAATCTGGACAGCAAGGCACTTTCCACAGACAGGAAGCTGTTTTAAGATGAAGATCTTAATCTAGCTCTTCATATCTGGTTTTGTTCTGTGGGAGGGGTGCCACTTCATTCCCTGTCCCTCAGTTCATTCTCCTCCTTTTTCCCTTCACCCCCTCCCCGCCCACAAACACTGCTTCACACAGGCCACCAGCTATTTCCCAAGTAACAATAGAAAGGATGCCCTTGTAGTAATCAGCCTCTGCAATTTGGGGGTGAATATTCCATTAGTTCCAGGCCACGGATTCCTGATCAATATTGCCTTCTCAAGACCAACCAGTGTAACAAACCCTCTTATTAAGCAATTCTAAGTCCTGATGCTGTTCCCCATGGCTGACAGTCAATCTGTGCTTTAATTAATGCCTGCCCCTCTGTTCACTAAAGCTGTGGAGTCCCCTCACCTCCCCCCACCACACACACACACACACACACACACACACACACACACACACACTCCCCAGTACTACTGCTGGGAGATCAAGGAAAAGTTCAAAACCCAGCTTAACTTGGTCCTTTGGTGATAGACCCCAGGGCTTAGAACTTCAACATTCAATTTGCAAGAAGAGTGGTCTCTTCCCATCCCCAACCCCAGCAGTGGAAGGAAGAAAGTCTCTTCGGCCCTTTCCACCTCCATACACATTCTCCTCCCATCAAACTCCAAGGTAAGTATGTATCTGTAGCAAGACTCTTCATCCTCTCTTGCATAGGTTCAGTGATAAGAGACTCACCCCCTGTGGAAGACCCCAGCTTGTCTCTGGACATTGCTGGGATCCAATTCCTTTTGAAATACATTCTATCTCCTTGGATCCTGGCTTTTAATTTCAGGTGCATTGGTTCCTCCTTTCCCTCCATATTATGTATCACTTCCTGTGCCCATAGTCTAGCTATTCCCCTTGTGAAAAGATTCCCTAGTGGTTGATATTTAAGGTCACGTGCCCTGAGATAACACGGGTGTTAACATCATAATCAGCTGAGCATTTTCTGTGTCACCCCAAGGCTTAATACAGAGTACTCTCGTTGTGATTCCATTTTCTAACACACTGAGTTTATACAAGAAGCCTTTCCTAGACCTCCTCAAATTCCTCACTTATGTCAGGACCTATACTCTGAAAGGTGAAAGTTAGTTGTGCCCTGTGTCTATGGCTGATGCTAATGTTAGGAATAGAAAATGGAGCCTGGAGAATGTTTAGAAGAATTAGTAAGATAAATTCTAAAATACACTTGGCCCATGGCTGACCTGGATGTGAGTTATATGATCATAATGTCACTCTAGTAAGGTCACTCAGCACTTACTCAAGCTGAGCCGGAATAGCCTTACTTCTAAGGAACAGAACTCAGAGCATAGTAAGTGGCTAGTTACTTAGCTCCAGAACCAAACATACTCATCCTTCTGCCCCATGAAACCTGAGGGATCCCTGACCCCTGCCCATGGCAGAACCATATGGCTTTCCCAACTTCCCATCCATCCTATTTTGTCTTACTATCTCAGGGTCCTCTGTATTACCAAAGGTATCTCCTCCCCCTCTCCAACATTAATTAATGGGGAACAGAGGGCATCTGGGTGATTTGCTGACTCTATGGAATGGCCTACTGCATGAGTAAATGGTACCTTGGAAACAGAAGCTTCATTCTCCAAAATGGCTTCCCTTGATCATCAATGCCTAGTTCCCTGGCCTTCCCATGTAGACACTGCATCAAACTGACTTACGGCATGACTGATGGGGTGGTGTGTGGCTTCCAAACTCAGATCATGGAGATATTCTCTCAAATCACTCTGTCTGGGTAGAAGCAATCACCATGAATAATGTTTAGTTAACTGTCAACTTGATACAACCTAGAATCATCTAGAAGAGAGTTCTAATGGAGAATTAAAAAAAACTGGATTAATTGGAGTAAGAAGACCTATACCATGATCTCTATAAGAATAGAGATCTACGTTCAAATACTCAATGCCTACAAATGGGGCATTGCCAGGGCTAGGGGGTGGAGGGGTGGTGGCATGAGGATGATGGTGGCTTGCGTGTCAGCTAACCTAATAAAAAATAGTGGGCTTCAAGTTTAGTGAGAGACTCTGTCACAAGTGAATAAGACAGAGAGAATAAAAGACACCCAATTGTCCTCCTGTGACTTATATGTGTCTATACACATGTACGCATACCCTCCCACCACACACAGAGAGATATGCCATACATAACACAGATGACACATATATAAACAAAGAGGAGGACAAGAAGGAGGTGAGCAGGAGGAAGGGTGAAGAAGCAATAAAGAGGAAAAGAATGAGGAAAAGGGAGAGGAGGAGGGAGGGAGGGAGGGAGGGAGGGAGGAGACAGTGAACAGGAAGTAGGGATAGGCTATCAAATTTCAAGGCCTATCCCCAGTGACTCACTTTTTCTAGCAAGGTTCCTAAAGTTTCTATAACCTTTCAAAACAGCCCCATGAGCTGCATGCCAAGTATTCAAACACATGAGTCTCTGAAAGCCGTTTTACACTGGTTGAGGGACACTACTCCTAGGGAGACATTACCAAGCATCTACTCACCTCAGAAAGGGAACCAAAGACAAACCAGAGTAATGATATCACCAAATATGACTTGATAAGCCAATGTGTTTGCTGGGGTCACATACAGCAGTGAGTGTGAGAGGTTAATTACAGAAGCAGCTATTCAAAGGCAGCTACGTTACCTAAATGCTAACAACTCAGCAAAGCTCAAACACTAGAGCTCTGAACAATTGAACAGGGTACAGCCTCTCTCTGAAGCTGGTCTCACTGCTATTTGACCTGGGAGTTGGTGGTGGTGGGGGGGGGACTTGTGAGTCTAATAAGTTTCAGGAACTCTTTGAAACATGTGAGTTGTTTACTTCCTGAGACGAAAAGAGCTTCTCTCCAGTATGGAATAGTTCAACCCTTAATTTCAGAAGAAATTGCTACACAATAACACTCAAATTACAACAGGCAAGAGGACTGCCTGCATGAGAGACACAAGGTAGTAAACAAATAGCATGAAATTCATGGTAACCTAGTATCCACCTTTTCCAGGGCGTGAACCTCTTAGCCTGGCTGGGCTGGGCTAATGCCTGTATACCATAGAAGAAATGTACTGAGACCTGGCCTGAATTTAGACTTGAGCTTGAAGGTGCTAGGTTGTGTTCAGCAAGGTCATTTGGGACAGGGAATTCTACCTCAAGTTTACTGCCATGTGTGAGAAGTGGTTTCCAGGTAAAAGCTGCAAGCTGCTCCAGCTTTTGAGACCTCCTGGTCTTGGATCTCATACAAGCCTTCAGCTGCCTTACATTCATCAAATCTCGCGCTGCATTTTGCCAAGTACACCGTGTGTGTGTGTGTGTGTGTGTGTGTGTGTGTGTGTGTGTGTTTTAAGGGGAAATTAATGCATATGCTTCTGATTCATCTTATGTGGAAATGATCAAAATATTGTGTCTAAAGAAGAGTAACATCTAGGAAAGGCTTTGAGTAGTTTTGCCAAGTTTTCATGTCTCTTGAGGGGGCTACGTTCTAGCCTCACTACCTGCCAGCCTTATCAGGAAGTATAAATACCACTTCCTCCAGGAAGTCTGCCATGCTACCCCACCATCAACCTCAGAACACATGACGACTCCAGTCAGAGGCAGTCTGTGAAACTGTTCTCCTTATAAGTCACAAATCCGTCCCAAACAAGGAAACTGACCTGTGTGGAAGCCAGACACACAAATTGATAGACTGAGACCATGACTCACCTTCTTGGACATTAGAAGTATGTCTAGCATCTGGCCAACCCTATGTCTATGCCAGGTGTGCCAGTAAATAAGGCCATTTAGGGGAACCTGGACTGGAAGATAGGGAAGTTGAAAGGTTTGGGAAAACAGAGCACTGAGATAGACGCGGTTTGGTCTCTGAGTTCTTGCTTTCTCTGCTCGTAACTTTCCTTAGCCACATGCGCAGCAGTGACACCCAGGCAGAGCAGGCTACCATTCAACAGCCAGTTTCCATGCCTCTCCTATAGTACTATTGAGTTTTCCTAAAGGAAAATAGGGACATTGACCCTGACCTGGCCATGGGTAGATCCTGATGTAGGCTGCAAATTAAGCCCTGATCCTGGCCAGACAAGACCCTGACCATGGTCTTGAATTAAGGTTGGTCACCCTAGCGTCAGACCAGTGTGGCATAGCCAGAGATCAGAGCTGATCTCAGCTTCAGACTAAGCCCATAGCCCACTCACAGCCTGCCCACTGTTCCTGCCCCTGAGCTGTACCACCCCATAACCCACTCACAGCCTGCCCACTGTTCCTGCCCCTGAGCTGTACCACCGTTATGTGTGGTAGCTTGGCACAGCCTTGGCCCCTATCAAGGCCGTGGTGGGCTATGTTTCTATCCCCAAGCCCTCACTTCTCTTTACCCAACTGCAAATGCATTAGGAGTCTAGCTAGCGTCTGCCGTCTCCTGGCCCTTGCAGGCCACAGAATTCAACAGTTCTACCTGAGGGATAGGTGGTAAGTAAAAGTTGCCATCTGCACAGGAGGTGACCTGTTTCTTCCTTCCCTAGGTTGCTGTATACTAAGTTTGCAGGTCACGGCATTCTTACTTTGACTTGGCTCTAATAGTTCCCCGGGACCCTCCCCAAGTACTCTCTTTCTCCAGGTGGCTGCCCTGACCTTCTTTCTGATCATGGTAGTTAGACCCCAGCACCAAGCAGGGAAGACCCAGATTATGACTGTCCTTTACAAAATGGCCAGGAGTTGAACTCCCCTTCTCTCTAGCCACTACTCAGTTCCTTGTGGGTCAGCCTTATACAATTTCCATAATTCCAAATGGTATTGTTTATAGCAGCTTTTTTTTTCTGCTGAGATTGTCCTGTTATTTCTTGTGTGAGACTCTTCCTGAGGAGATATGAACAAACATTTATCCACACCCCATATAAGGAAGCAGCAACACACCAGAGTACAGATACCACCAAAGTATAACTTGGTGAAACAGTAAGCTTTAGTGAAGTTCTTGCAGGAACAGAAATGACATAAACAGCCGAATCACCAAAGCCCATCCCAGCACAGATGACAGTTCGTGAAAATCCGGGAACATTGGAGCACACTGCACAGCCTGCAGGACACTCAACAGGTGGGAGAGTGAGAGAGCTCTTGGCAGGTCCTCAAGTCTGTCTGAGCCTTTTCCTGACAGTTCAGCTTGTCTCTGATTCTTCTAGGCAATTTATCGTGTCTGAGAATCGTTTAGGTAGCATGATTTACCTGAGACTGTCTCCCAACAGTCTTTACTGCATATGTGGGGGGGGGGGTAGTGCATCTGCTCAGGGACTTCCTGAAGCCATTGAGCTTAAAGCACTCTCCTCCAGGATGGAATGTTATACTTTCCTTTAGAACACCCTGTGGTTACACCTCCCTGGAACTCTCCTGTCACCAAGCATCCTGTTGTTTCACCTCCCCCTCTAACATCTTGTGTTTTAGTAAGTTTCCCTCTCAGGTGGAGGATTTTAATCCTGTGGGGAGACTACGATACAACACTCCTCTAGAGCAAAAGTTCAGGATCATTTCCTGAGGGACAAGAACCTACTGTGAGAAAGTTAGCTGCACCATTCAGTGCCATTCAAGGGAGCAATGCCATTGTTCCCAGTATAAGTCCTCCAGACAGTCTGCCATGGGGATGCATGGACAACAAGTCCTCTTATCAGTGTGCCAGGTGTGTAACACCTGCACAAAGGGTCAATGTCGATCTTGTGTTCTGTCCGGGACAGGTGTGCTACAGAAAGATCTGGCAAGAGGTCTTAGGAAAAGTTCCACGGTGAGAGGTGATGAAAAGAAGACTCGAGAGGGTCTTCTCCCATCGGGACTTAGCTTCCACACAACCCACCAAGCACCAGCCAGCCAGCATCCTGTCACCTTTGCAGAAGAAACAGCTCAAAGCTCACATCTTACACTATGCTTACTATCAAAGATCCCTCGGTAGCTTCAAAGAGCTTCAGAAAGGGGATGGCGTAGTGAAGTGAAAGTTTCTGTTTTCTTTGGAGGCTGGGTAGTGTCATGTGATGTTTTTTTCTGGAAGCTGTGGAAGGGCATATGATGTTTTGCTGAAGAGGACAAATGTGATGTTTAGATATAAATATAACCCCACAGGGAGTGGGTGATGGGGCATGCTCTTGCACTGGTTCATCTTGCAATGCGTTGCTGGTCTTCATTTGTAGTGACGGCATAGAGAGAAAAGTGCCGAAGAACTTCTCGTGGTATTCCGGCAGAGCCTCGTGGCTCCTTCCAGATTGAGTCACTGCTGCTGATTCCTGTCTGATGTTCTTGATTGGACTGAACTGCTATTACTGATTCATGTTTGGAATCACCCCCAAAGCACTACTTCTAAACAGGTCCACTTCCCCCATTTCCTAACCTTTCTTCTCCCCCTACCTTTGGTGGGTGGGCTGGGGAGGTTGAACTGTATAAGAACCTTATTAAAGTAGGTTTTGAAAAATCTGAGCCTATAGGGTAGAGATCTCTTCTTTTCTGTACAACTAAATGTGTAGATAGAATATGCACAGGGCAAAAAAAAAAGTCTCTGTGCATATAGATAAGCCTTGGAGTAGCCAGGAAAAGTTAATCACATGCCTTATTGCCTTAATGGAATGAAGTGTTTTAGCCACGAGAGGAGGTGTGTCACTGGAGGAGGGCTTTGAGCTTTCAAACGCCCATGCTATTTACAGTTAGTTCTCTATCTCGTGCTTACGGATGAAGATGTAAGTTCTCAGCAGCTTCCCCAGTGCCATGCCTGCATGCCTGCCACCATGCTCCCCACCATGATGATAATGGACTCTAACCCTCTGGAAGAGTGGAGCCCCAAATTAAATGTTTTCTTATATATGTCTTGACCATGGTGTTTTGCCCTGGCAATAGAAAAGTAATTAAGATACACCCTAAAGCAACCCCTCTGCCACAAGTTTAACCTCTGCAGCTCTCTCCCTTTGCGCATGAGTGGGGCTGGCAGCATGCTACTAACTCATTAGAGTACTGCTAAATTAGGATAAAGTCACTCCCAAGGTCACCTTCCCAGGCAAGGCTTGAGTGGCCTCTAACTCCAACAGTCATCCCCACCCAGCACCCATTGAGAAGCTGGGGTGCCTTGCTACATGGCTACGTGGAGATGTACTCAGGGGGACACTGAATGAGCTAGGATGGGAGGGTCCACCAGATGAGATCTGGTGTGGCATCTGCGAGGCCCCGAGCAAAGAACACAGGAGGTGCAGTCTCACTGTGCAGAGCAAACAGAAAGAAAAACTAAGCCCCTCATTCCTCTAAGCACCCATAATGGTAGTCACCCCTGAACAGGACCTAGCTCTGAGCTCCGGGACCCTTGGCTGAGCTCTGCTTTAAAAAAAGATCATTGTTGTTAACAGTGATGACACTTGAAAATTACTGGTGTAATTAGAATATTAATAAAAACATAAAAAGGAAATAGTGTTTGTCCAGGCATAATATCCTTTTATACACACAGTAGCCTGGAGGGCTTTACTTCCACTGTGCAGAAAAAAAACAGAGACCAGGAGAGGGGAGCTGGCTTTTGCAGATGCCACTATCTTGTCAGCCACTGGGTCCACAGTGTGACCTTTCCCTGGGCTGTTGTGCTACTCCTGTGCCTGGGAGGTAAGGGAAGACAGTGTGGACCTTGGAAAGACAGCCACATTAGTGCTAGGAAACACACGTGCAGGCTCCTAATCCCCTCTGCAATGGACAGAACATCTGTGCCCCACACCAAATTCTTTTGTTGAAGCCTGAAGTCCAAGTTAATAGGACCATGGAGAGAAGTTAGAAGAGAGTGGACCCCTGTGATGGAAGTGGTGACTCATAAGGAGGAGACAAAAAAAAAGACTTCCTTCCAGTAGGTCAGAGGCCACATCTAGAAAATTCCATTCTGAGTATCTGTGGAAATTTATAGTTCATAAGAGTAACTGAATCTGTACACATATCCCATGGGTAGACAGAGCTCAAGGGAAAAGACCCTGCTTAGCATAGGTGACACCCTGGGTTCTCTCCCTAGTACTGAAAAGACAAAACACCATACAGCTTACACTGATGTCAGTCTGTAGCATATGCTACCCTGCCCAGGGTACAGAGGACACATGGTTCCCCACAAAAAGAAGAACAGTAAAAAGCCATGGAGTTGTCAAGGGAGTTTCTCTGCTAGAGGAGGAGGTTTGAGGCCTCCATGCCTCCAGCAGCCTCTGACTCGGTCTCCTGGGAGCCACCTTCTCTCCCCGCCTGGCCCAGAGTTACTGTACTCTGTGTCATTCACTTCTCTGGGGCCCCAGCAGCCTGCATTGTTGAGAACATCGTGTTTGACTTTAATCAGAGCTGCTGTCAAGCATTCGCCCCCTCCTTTTGTGCTTCATTGTCCTCAAGGGAGAAAAGTTTCTTATGAGCATCATTTTACACCAACCTCCCAGACACAATGAGATTCTGCACTTCCTGAAGCTGCTCCGCTGGTTTCTGTTCAACCTTGAGCCTCTTGCTATCTAATCTCAGGGCTGCAGGTTCGCCATATATGCAACCAGGGGATGGAAATGATCTGTAGGGTATTCCATTCTGAGCATCTGTGTAATTTTATGGTTCATAAGAGTATCTGAATCTATATATGTGTCCCAAGTCTCCCAGCATCTGACCATCTCACCTACAGTATTGACTGAACTTTCTCTGTGCATGCCTGAGCACTGCATTCCCCTGCTCTGACAGCCTCTGTCTTCCTGGTATTTAAAGCTCTCATCACTTGGCCTCAATACTCCATTCTGCTTCATCTCCTATCCCTGCCACAATGCTCCATTGTTGCTGCCAGCAAGAAACCCCCACCAAGGGTTCCTTTGCACAACCTTGATTTTATAAATCTTGTTCCCTCCACCTGGAGTGGCCTTCTCTTTATCTGACTTTGTCTTCAAAATCCACTTTAGAAACCAAGGTCTTGGGGATGTACTAAGCATGACCTTAACTTGGCATTAGGATCCCCTAACCCTGTACATTGACCTAGGCCAGCATTCTCCACTTTGTGGCCAGTGTCTCTAGGGACCAGATTCATCCAGGATAGAGACAAGTCTGTTTCCAGTGTTGAACACTGGACATCCCTGTCAGCTACATGATGGGGACACATGGGGATGGACAGAATTCATCTAAACAATGTCTCTCTCTTGTTCTGATATTTGACATTGTGACTGTTGTTTTCATATCATCTCTGCTGCTGGTACATGACTTGATGTGTCTCTTAGCTAGTAAGGTGGGCATGCTTGCCTGACCCATCAGTTCCTTATGCACATTCTCAGCTGTGATCTATGGGCAGGCTCTGCTCTAAAGGGGAACCTCAGAGATGGCAAAGAAAGTAGCATATGACATAAGGCAGGACCTGTGTACATAATGTCTCCCTTGTAGCAGTACTCTACCACCATCTGGATCTGCCATAAAACGTCCTTTCCCAGACTCCATGCCCCCAACTGGTTATCTATTCATTCCTCCACTTATTCTCTGTTATGGTTTTATTTCTGTTGCTATGATGAAATATTCTGTCAAAAACCAACTTAGAGGAAAAGAGTTTAAGTTACAATTCCACGTTGAAGAGCATCACTGTAGGGAAGTCAGAGCAGCAGGAGCTTGAAGAAGGTAGTAACATCACACCCATGATCAAGAGCAGAGCAAAGCCAATGCATAAAGAGTCACTTGCTTGCTTGCTTGCCTGATTTTAGTTCTGATGCTCTATTTTATACAATTCAGGAAGTGCTGACTAGGGAGTAGTGCCTCCCACAGTGGACTGAGTCTTCTGACTTCAATTAAACTAAGACAGTCCTCCACAGACACACACACAATCCGCCCAATGTAGACCATCCCTTATTGTGATGGTCTGAATGAGAATATTTAAATGTCTGGTCTCCAGATAGTGAGTTTATTTGGGGATGATTAAGTGTGGTTTTGTATACTTCCTACCATGGCGATAATAGACTAACCCTCTGAAAATATAAGCAAGTTCCCCCAAGGCTTTCTTTTATAAGAATTGCCTTGGTCTTAGTGCCTCTTCATGTTAATAAAACAATACCTAAGACACTCATTGAGATTCTCTTTCCAGGCTATTCCAGGTCATGTCAAGTTGACAAAGCTAACCATCACACACTCCCATAAAGCTGTTATAAGGATGCAATGAATGAACATAAAGTTCTAGAATGTTCTTGCAGTGTGATAAGTTCGGCAGGAGCATTTGTTTTCACTCTTCTATCATTAAGTACTCCGGACAACTTGATGGTGGCCATGAGGCTCATTGCCACTCATGAGGCTTTTCCTACTGGGGCTATTCCTTTAACTACCCAAAGAGGACTTTGGGGGCCCAACTCCATCCTTCCCTCAGAGCCCATAGCCTTGGTGGGATTTCCCCAGGCAGCTCTGTAGGTATCTCATGAGCTCCTTGCCTGGCTGCCTTTTGCATCACTAAGCCTGTGATTCCCAACCCCCCCTTCACTTGCTTTTTACACTAGGGAAACAGGCAGGTAGGGAATAAAAGCACCTAAGGATAAGTCTAGGAAGAGGCACAGAGGTTAGAAAGCAACATGGGACTGGTTGGTAGAGCTTTATCCTCTCCTCTGCTTCAGTGAAGGGCTGAGACCAGGCTAGCTCAATAAGAACATCTTATTACTCCTCTGGACTCTCTATAGCTTTCCTCCCCCCCTCCCCCCAGGCCAACAACTTGGCCAGAAAGAAATGAAAATGGAGTTAAAGACAGCATCACCATCCCGGGTGAGAATCTGATCTGGCGTTAAGCATCCTTCACCACACACAACATCACACACATGCATATGGGAAAACTGTCTGTGGGCCACAGCTGTATTTTAGTGGCTCCTCCATGGAACATTGTTTAGAGGCACTTCCCAGATGTCCCAGCAGTCCAGGTCTCACGCATCTGCCCATCTGTCCTCCAAACAGGAGCTGGAGGGTTTACAAACATCCAATATGCTATTCTCAACATTTTCCAGACTATGGTACTGTGGCTTGGTGGCAAGGTTTGCTCAAGGACAGTGAGGAAGTGAGTGGCCAAGGCAAAATAAGAACCATGTATTCTGATACTCTCTGGTATGCTCCCCCTTTTTCAGCTAAGTTTTCGGTTGTGTTGAGTGCTCCCTCAGGAAGCAATGAACATACATACCCACAAGGCTTTTCCTACTGGGGCTATTCCTTTAACTACCCAAAGAGGACTTTGGGGGCCCAACTCCATCCTTCCCTGGGAGCCCATAGCCTTGGTGGGATTTCCCCAGGCAGCTCGGTAGGTATCTCATGAGCTCCTTGCCTGGCTGCCTTTTGCAGCACTAAGCCTGTGATTCCCAACCCCCCATTCACTTGCTTTTTATTCCCTCTAAAGGTGACTTGGTGACACGGTTCCATGAGGCCCCACCTCAAGCTTCAGTTATTTGTGATTTAATGAGGAGCCTTTTAATTATAACATCTGTTGTTTTAATTACCAAAGGAATTATAATGAGGCTCCCGGAGGAAGCCGAGCCAGTGCAGAGGCTGGGAAAGGATGCTCAACACCAGAAGGCCCGCCGGGTCCTTGGCACAGTGACTGCCACCAAGCGTGACCCGTCACAGAGAGTACTTCATCTTCATTTTAATTAAGCTTCAGGGGTGAAGCAGGCAGCCTCCCCATCTCAGGGAGCAGAGCAGTGGGATCCAGAAGAGGCTCGATTTAGGAAGCCTTTGGTTCTATGGAGGATGCAAAAGACAGCCCCACCCTCAGTTTGCTGAGGCTGGGGAGGCAGCCATCTGCCATTCTGAGGTGGAATGCAGAGAAGCCTGACTCTCCCTACAGCCCAGCTGTGGGACATTAGCCAGAACCGAAAACCTGTCAGATCTCAATTTCATCCTGTAGATGGTAAAAGTGATTCACCCATGTTGTAGGATTCTCTTAAGGATGTATGATGCCTGTTCACATCCATCACATGTTGCGACATAACAAGCCACCTTAGATAGAAGTCCACTAAGGAAATGGGGATGCTGGTTCTGTTGATAGCATAGATGCCATGTTCATGGTGCTGACACGGGATGTAACTCTAAATGTGAATCAGACCCATTCTTTTCCCCCTATATCCAAGGCCTCTGAAGCTCCTCTCCTGAAAAGGGGGAGTCCATCTCCCGCACAGAACTCAGGAGTTCTTGACAGTTTGCCGTGTTCAATCAAGCGAGTGCAGAATGATGCTGTGCCTGTCCAAACCTCCATTATTTCTATTCTCTCCTCTTGCTGTCTGCTATGATGCTGAGAACAGGTCTGGGCTTGCCTACATAGGATGGGTTTCACACAAAGGAGAACAGAGGCCATTTAAAACTAGTTGCCATTCCACCAGTGTTGACCTCAGGCTAACTTAGTCCACATTGTGTGAAACAGTGGCTTCTGAGGCTGTGCCTTGCCCTAAGAAGCTCCATTTTACAAGCAGCTTTTGACTCCATTTTGAGTGCCAGCGCAGAGAAGGGATGGCCCTTCACCTTGGTGGATACATCTGTTCAGCACCACCTACGAAGCACTGACTGATAAACACCTATTCCCAAAAGTAAGAAGAGTGCCTTCTATATACTAATCAAGATAAATTGTAACCATATGAACACACCTATGAAGCCAGAGGACTTCTCAAACTCATCAAACCAAAGAAAGACTGTGATACCTCTACATGGACCCCATGAAGAGGAAGACAATATATGTAGGCTTAGATTTTTCAAAACCTGCTTTAATAGGGGTTCTTAAACTCTTCAACCTCCCTTCTAGCCTACCACCCACCAGAGGTAGTAGGGGAGGAAAGGTTATCAGGACATGGGGGAAGTGGTCTTTTTAGGAATCGTTCTTTGGGGCAATTCCAATCATTGTTGGTAGGATATCAGCAGGATATCAATAGACTGAACTATCAAATAGTCCAGCCCTCTGGGCAATCACTACTCATGAATCAGCAACAATGGCAGTTCAATCCAGAAGAAACCACAAGGCCCATCGGCCCAAGTCCACAGAAGTAGCAAGAAGTGGTCAGAGTATCACAAGAAGTTTTTTGGCGCATTACTCTCTACAAAAATCATGAGCAGCAAAGACCAGCAACGTAGTGCAAGGCCGGCCAGTGCCAGAGCATCACCAGCAGAGACAAGGAGGTTGTGCAAACTAAAGCACAAGCCTTGCCCCAGAATCTGTGGTCATATTTATATTCTTTCTAAACATCGTGCATCCTGCTTCAGTGAAACATCCTCTCACCTGTGTCAGCCCCAGCAAAACATCACATGACATAACTGAGTTTCCAAAGAAGCCAGAAATTTCCGCTTCAAATATATCATTGAGATGGGCCCTGTCAAGCTGTCATCTGGCCACCCAGTATGTGTATCAAGGGACCAAGAGAGAACTCCTGACTGTCCAGGGGTTTCAGCTTGCCTCTGACCCACTGTTGATGTGACCTACTTAAATTTCCACTCACTTGTCTACCCTTTCATTCCCCTTGACCTGATCCGGCCCTTCAGCTCTATAGCCTCTACAGCCATACCCTACCTACTTCAGCAGCTGAACTCCACCACACGGCTTATCTCAGTTCTGTCCCTTGGTCCTCACTTTGTAGATGTACCCCCAAAAGACCTCCAGCATGTTTATTTTCCAAATCCTGTAGCTCCTCTCTGCATCCCTCTCAGGTCTCCTTGTAGGCCTCATCAGAACTCTGAACTTTCCTGCAGCCTCTTTAACCCTTTCTGTAACCTATGGGCTTATGCAATGTGTGATTTAAATTAATATTCATGTTTTAGACTAAAGTAAAAGAGCTTGTGTTTGCCTCAATCAGCTAGTAAGAAAAATAGACACTACTCAGCAAATTAGAAAACAAAACTAAAGTAGCTTATGAATTTATTGTCATTCAATAAATTCTGAGATTGGGAGAAGATACAATTGTGTCTGCTTATATTTCTGGCGTAGTGGGCTCATCACAACCAGCTTTTAGTCATAATAAGGAGTCCAGCCAAGGTTAGTAGAGTTCTTGGATGGCTGCAAGTGGCCCATGAGCAATAAACACAGTGGTTGACAATTCCAGAAAATTTATAGAACTTTCATGTACATTAAGTGGTTATGTCATGTATACACTCCTCTGGGCTCTGAAGAAATTGAGAAATAAATGGAAAACATATAAGAAAAAAATAGCTTCACCCCCCTATGAGATGTGGAAGAAAGATGGACTTGAAATTTTGACTAAAATTTGGTTTTCTAACACAATTGAAGATTGTAACACATGGCGATCCAGGTGAGGATATTACAAGGGGGGGGGGGGATGTTAGGGGGTGGAGAACAGCCTTCAGCCATTGTCAGGCTAGACAGCAAAGAAACTGTGGCCAGAGAGACCAAGGTTCTTACACTCAACCATTTAACCTCACTTCATACCTAGTGAGACCTTTCTCCCTTGCTGAGGCAGCAAGATCGAGGAAAGAGAAGAGCTGAGGACCTACCTGCCCAGGAGATGATGGTGATGATGGTGCTGATGACGATGATGATGCAGTAGATGGTGGCGGTGACGTGAGACTCTTCCTGGAGAGATATGAACAATTGCCTGTTTACTCAAGGCACTCATGACAGACCACAGAAACAGTTTCACTCAAATCTAGCTTAGTGATGTGGCAAGTTTGTTGGTGTTATTTACAGAAATGTGAGTGAGGGTTTACACGGGAGCATGAGTGACTCAAAGGCAGCTGCATCACTAAATATCTGCTCCAGCATGGATGACAACTCATAAAGACTGAATGCCTGATTGTGCATAGGTGCAGGCAGCTAGGCTATTTGGAGAATCTCTTATTCGCAACAATAGTTACTGCTTTTATAATCTTTTGGAGGACCCATGTGAGTTTTGTTCATTGCCTGGGGCTAAAAAGTCTCCTTCAAGGAGAAAATGTTTTCTATTCAGAAGAGATAGATTCCCATTGGGTAGTAACGATGGGTAATAGTGGTGATGGAGAGATGGTTTTAATGCAAGGAAATGGTTCTGATGGAGAGGTGGTCCTGATGGGAGTGAGAGTGATGATAGTTGTGATGGGAGATTGTGGTGATAGGAGATGGTGGTAATGGTCATGACAGAGTGATGGTAATGATGGTGATAGTGTCAATTGGGAGATGATGATAAAGGAGCAGATAATGGTAATGAGGATGATGAAAAAAGTGAAAGTGAAGATTGTGGTGATGGGGGTAGAGGAGAAGGTGATGGTGTTGCCAAAGATGTCCACACTTGTAAAAATGCTTTCCATCACCAGATTCTACCAAAGAGCCTGCCAATTGGTGGCTCTAGTGACAAGCCAGTCATTCTGCCAGTGAGCAGGCTTTACATGTTTACTCTTTGCCAAGCAGGGGTGGTGGGTCTGTGCTCCCCCACCCCCCAGAAGTTTCTCAAATATGCAAGGGTCTTTAGAACCAACCTTATATCAGTGTCCCTTCTGTATGCACGTTCCTCTCTACATTATACCCCAGTGTCCCTTCTGTATACACATTCCTCTCTACCTTATACCACAGTGTCCCGTCTGTATGCACATTCCTCTCTACCTTATACCACAGTGTCCCTTCTGTATGCACATTCCTCTCTACTTCATACCACAGTGTCCCTTCTGTATACACATTCCTCTCTACATTGTACCCCAGTGGCCCTTCTGCATGCACATTACTCTCTATCTTGCTCATCAAAAGAATTCACTTTTCTTTCCAGACTCAGCTCAAACATCTCTTGACCCGTGGATTCTTCACTGAGTTTACTTCATGGCCATGGGTCCTCCACCTTTAAAGCACCACACACATGCACCAATCAGAACACACATCATATTCTCTTGACTTCCTGTTTACTTACCTTCTTCTGCCCCTGAGGATTAAGAGCATATCTTACCATCCAGTGGATATATGCCTGCTTATCATTGAACCTGACTCTTATCAAGTGTCCCTGAATGGTTGGAACAATCAACTCATTCAGTCCTACCATTGCCAAAGAGGGACAGAGGCCTGTCTGGGGGCAGAGGGGTTGGTTCAGAAGAGCTTCAGGTGTCACGTCAGTCCACCTGGATGGAAATGAAGCCACGCAGGGCAATCAGTGCAGAAACGCTGACTTATCAACCTGACTTTCTAAGAATTGACTTGTTTCTTTTTAAAAAGAAGTTATTTTAACAAAAAGAGGAAGAGAGGCCTCACTCACCAAGGTATTGACTTTCTGTATCACGTTTTATTAAGACTTATCAGAGCTGGAGGTCTCAGAGTCTTCCAAGGGGCTGTTTGCGCAGAAAGCAGAGTTACGGAGAAATTACACTCAGCAGCTGTGTCCTTTGAAGCTTTTAAAGCAGCCAAGGCCAGCCAGCTCCCCCAGTGCTGGTGGTTGGAGGATATAGATATGCTTCATTCCCGCCAGCTATCCAAGCACAGAAAGATCCTTCCTAATTAGCCACATTAGGTAAATATTCTTCCACTAGATTCTTGTTTAGAGAATAGATGGATGCTGATAAACATGGTAGACAGATGCTAATGAACACGGCCTTGGAGTGAATTGGTGCTGAGCCACTGTTCTGTGTTTAATGGCTTGCAGGATTTAAACATACAGATAGATACACGCATGCCCTATATAGACAGACAGACATGCATGTGGTGCTGGTGCCACACAGCTGGGGAAATTGAGAATGGATGAGAATCCCCTCAAAAAGATGCAAATCTAAAAGAAATAGGGATTTGGGTAGTGGTAAAATGGATGACCTGTTGGAAAACGAGGACCAAACAAATGTGTCATTACCCTGGCATTCTTCTGTCCTCCCTCATTAATCCTAACGCACACCCTGGTCACCAGGATATGTCTTTTTTTTTTTAATTATTCTGTGCTTTTAACTAAATTTTAATTATATCATTTCCCCCCCTTTTCTTTCCTCCCTCCAACACCTCCCATATACCTTCTCTTGCTCCTTCTGGAAATGTGGCTTCTTTCTCATTGTTACACACACACACACACACACACACACACACACACACACACACACTATTCAGTACATTTAGTGCTACTCATTTGTATATGATTTCAGGGTTAACTTGTTTAGGCAGCTATCTTGTTTGGGTATTATGGCCAGGGCGCAGCATCCCATGATGCTCAGGTGAGGGCTGCAGCCTGTTCTGCACAGCTTTCAGACATCAGCATGTCCCAGGATGGCAGCCCAGACCAGAGACATCTGCCTGGTGGTAACAGATCCTTGCTGCTGCAGGACCACAGACTCTGGCATGGCCCCTGGTGGCACCATAGTCCCAGGTAGTATCACTAGCTACTCACATCAGGCTACTCATATCGCCTCCTACCCTCGAGTCTCCAGTCTTGCCTCTCATCATTGTGCCCACATCCTTCTGTTTCTCTTTCTCTTCCATCTCTCCACCACTTCTTACTTGTTCCTCTAGTGGTACCTGGGGTCTCTGAGTGTCTGGGGGTGAACTCAGGAGTGGTCTCAGGAGTGCTATGCCCTGCTCATGCATTATGGTTTGGGGCAGGGGTTATTTTGTCTTTGGTCTGTGCCCTCAGGCCTGCATGGTGCTGGACTGTGGTCATCTCAGCCTAGCTCTCTGTCCAGGCCCCATGGTGCCAGGCTGGTGGTCATCTCTGGCTCCCTCCTTGCCCAGTCTGCATGAATGTCCCTCTGCCAGGGTCATCTATCTCAGGCTCACTTCTGCCCAGGACCCACGGTCCCAGGTAGGGTTCTTCTTGTTCCCAGATAACTCCCCATCCTGGGAGCCCGTCTGGCCCTACCTGGCACCTGACTGGTGGTCACCTCAGGCTAGCTCCCTGTCTGGGACTCCTGGCATCAGACTAGTGGTTGTCTCAGGCTAGCATTTGGGGGGAATGTTAGGCTAGTATTCATTCAGATGTTTGTAGGTCAGAATACTGAGTATAGACACAGCCTCTCTCCGCTCTGCCACCTACTGACACACATGTGATACAGCAGCCACACTGCAATGCCTCTGGGGGCAGGATGGTTAAATAATTGCCTGGGAGCCACGCAGTCATAAAAGTGATCAATGGCACTTATACTGACCTTTTACATGGCAGGTATCTTCCCCTAGCGAAGACTTCCCATCCCCACCCTTTTTAATCTACTGATCTCTCGCTTTGCAATCTGACCATTGTTCCTCCCTGATTTCCTGGTCTCACCTTTTTCTAATCACATTCTCTGGCTTTGTTTTTTGTTTTTTGTTTTTAATTATTTTTTCTTTATTAGATATTTTCTTCATTTACATTTCAAGTGTTATCCAGAAAGTTCCCCATACCCTCCCCCACCCCCGCCCTACTCCCCTACCCACCCCCTCCCACATAATGGCCCTGGCGTTCCCCTGTACTGGGGCATATAAAGTCTGCATAACCAAGGGGCCTCTCTTCCCAATGATGGCCAACTAGGCCATCTTCTTCCATATATGCAGCTAGAGACATGAGCGCAGGGGGAACTAGTTAGTTCATGTTATTCTTCCACCTATAGGGATGAAGACCCCTTCAGCTCCTTGGGTACTTTCTCTAGCTCCTTCCTTGGGAGTCCTGTGTTCCAACTAATAGCTGACTGTGAGCATCCACTTCCGTGTTTGCCAGGCACTGGTATAGCCTCCCACGAGACAGCTATATCAGGGCCCTTTCAGCATTATCTTGCTGGCATATGCAATAGTGTTTATTTTTGGTGGCTGATT
>LR749765.1:1443347-1470890 GCA_902729485.2 Mus minutoides
ATTCTTCTTGAGTTTCATGTGTTTAGTAAATTGTATCTTTGGTAGTCTAGGCTTCTGGGCTAATATCCACATATCAGTGAGTACATGTTATGTGAGTTCTTTTGTGATTAGGTTCTACTTGGTTGAATCCCTTTTCTCATGATTGAGCAGGAAGTCCCAAGATAAAAAAAAAAAAAAAAAGACCGCTCTTGTCCAGACTGTGAAGTCAGTTCTGTAACCTCTTCACATCTCCATGGCATGCGCCCAAAGTCCTATGCCGGGAGCCAGGGGAGTCCAAGTAGAATCTAAGAGACACTCTCCAGGTCTGCAGCATGTGGCATTTATAGCGGCTGGGACATATCTGGTCTCCCTGTAGGCTTTCTTCGTCTGCATATAGTTCAGTTCTATCCTTCAGCTCCTCTTCTGGACCATCTTAGGGAGGTTTGTTAAGACGCGGCCTTGGGAGCATCTCACTCCTGCTTTTGTTGCTGTGCTGCTTTCATGGTTTATGTGGAGTTATTTGTTTTGTTCCGGGCTGTTGTCCTCATTATCTTTATTATTTTGTTCTTCCTAGTTTCCCTTTCTCTTTAAGATTATTGAGTTGATTGCTTGGGCTGTGGGTGAGATGCAGCTGTTCTAAATTCCCTAATAACTCCATTCTGGACTATAAATTACTCCATCAGGAGGGAAGGAGACAGCCCCAGACAAGCCTGGTGTGCAATGCTTTAGTAATTTTCTACACATGTTTTTTGTTGTTGTTGTTGTTGTTCGCTTCTGTTGTGATTTTTTTTTCTCTAACCCATGGGTAATTTAGAAGTGCACCTTTTAGTTTCCAAGTTAAAGTTTAAACCATCTCTTTGTTGTTGATTACTAATTTTACTGTGTGCCAGGGGTGGGGAGAGAGAGAGAGACAGAGACAGAGAGAGAGACAGAGAGAGAGACAGACAGACAGACAGACAGACAGACAGCTAGAGACAGCAAGAGACAAGGACAGACTGTCAGAAATGAGGATTATTCTGAATGTATTGAAACCTCTTCTGTGGTCTGTACCCAGACTATTTCCCCAAATATCTTCTCCATTTCTCTGGTAAAATAAATGTGTATATGTGCATGTAATCAAACGTTTTCCAGGCAGGTTCTCATGCATAGCCTGGTTGGGTTTTTGTAATTGTTGTTGTTTTATTTTGCCTTTGGGGTTTGGTTGATTTCGCTTTGTCAGCTTGACAAAAGCTAACGTTATCTGGAAAGAGGAACTCAGTTGAGAAAATCCTTCCACTCCTTTGGACTGTGGGCAAGCTGGTGATGCATTTTCTTAATTATTGGTTGATGTAGGAGAACCCAGCTCACTGTCAGCGGTGCCACCACGGCTTGTGGTCCTGGGTTCTTTGAGAAAACAGGCTGAGCAAGCCATGACCATGAGAGGCAAGCCCAGTAATCAGCATTCCTCCACAGCCTCGGCATCAGCTCCTGCTTCCAGGTTCCTACGTTGAGTTCTTGCCCTGGCTTCCCTTAGTGATGGAGTGAGTGTGACTTGAGATTTAAAAGATCAAATAAACAGCTTTTCCCCCAAGTTGTTTCTGGTCATGGTTTTCTTTTTATCATAGCTCTAAAGCCCAAACTAAGATAGTAATTGGTACAGTTCATGAGATATTGTTGTGACATATTTGATCATATACTTTTGGAAAGATTGGATTAGTCTTTGAACTTGGGGCTGGAAAAGCTGGTATGAGTTTAGAAGTTAATGAACTATCATGGATACTTAGAAGACATTACTGAGAACAATGCACACGACTGTGGCCAGGCTTGTGGAGTTGCAGAAGGAAGTTCTGAGAATCTCTTAAAGACTCTCTCAGGACTATCATTGATTTTTTTTTCAAGATATTTTTATTGATTCTTTGGGAATTTCACCTTATACACTCCAATCACACTCACTTCCCAGTCCTTCCATGTATGCCTCCCCAACCCTTGTGTCCCAGCCCCCAACAAAACAACAATAACAAAATCAAGTCCAATCTGTGTTACCTATATTCTCATTGGAGCATGATAAAACTCCCAGTAACCTGTGCCCTAAAGGAAACTAAGTCCTTCTCCACCCTTTACACCTGCTGGAAGCCATCAGCTGTTGGGAGCTACACTTCAACATCCCTATCACAATTTTTTAGAGTTCTCTTTGATGGCTTCTCCTTTAGGCTGTTGTTGTTGTTTTTTTTTCTTTTTTCAGGGTGGAGGGTGGAGTGGGGAAGTGGAGGTTATCACAGAATCCACCCGTGTCATCAATGTCACTGCCAAAGTAGCTTCCTTCCTCTTTACAGTCAGCTGGAACTCAGATCATGGGCTTCCTCATGGATTCTGGTGACAACACAGACCACGAAACAGGGCTAGCTGCGATAGGGCAATAGACCCAGATAAGGACCTTGGAAGCAGCCTGAACCATGGGCACCACCATGGCCTTAGGTGGCAGCACAGGCCACTCACATCAGTATGTCCGCTCTACCTTGGCAACAGCGGGGATCACAGACATCAATATGGGTTCAGATTGCATCATAGACCATTGCATCTGCATGACATTAGGTGGTAACATGGGAATTCCTTCAAGGAATTCCAATCCAGAGAGCAAACCATTCCTCATCTCGGCCTCTGTCATCACCCAGACCCAGGGTGTCCAGGGACTGAGTCCTCGTCTGTGTGCTGCTGTGCACAACCCCACTGACCACACAGACGAATGACCTGGTCCACAGTCCTGTCTCATACACATCACCCATCCTGCCTCTCTCCACGGTGCAAGCACTGCTCCACTCTTCTTTTTTTCTCATATCTCCATTGCATATCCGTTCATCGTAGTGGCACTCGCCAGCCTTCATGCCCCAACCACTGACATTTTAAAGTAACAACTACTAAAGCAAAACTGTTCCTTTCCTAGGACAATCAAATGCTGACTAACTAGAGCTAGAAAAATGAACAATGATTAAGAAGGCACCAGAATCACTGATATGAAGTCTTCTGGAAATGTTCCCTCGGGGTCAGCACACAGGAGCTGTGATCTTTCGAGGTCTGAGGTGGGCAACTGTATCTCGTGCTGGCAGCTGAATTTGGTAATGTATTAACGTTTCCAGGTACAACTGGTTTTGAAGACATGAAGGGGTCATGAAGGCTAAGGCTTGGCACTGTGAGAGGCCAAAAGAGGGCCTTGTGAAAGTGCAACCTCAGTTGAAGTAGGAGCCCCATGATTGAAGGTGTCATGGAGAGAAGTTGAGGCTTGGCAGAATCAAATTAAAGTAGACACAAATTCCAGCATTGTAGGGTCAGTGTCGGACTCCTGGGACTCACAGTCTTCTGGTTTCCAAAGGGCCTGGTCAGCTCCACCTCTCCAGCTCTGCAGTCTGTAGCACACACAGCTTGTCTCCTAAGCTCGGGCCACCTCCACTCCAAATTTGCTGCTGTCCTTAGTGGCTTTCCACCATGGTCCTGGAATCGTCAGGATGCTGGGGTCTCTCCTGCAACTGGGCTTCACCTTTATCAATACCATCTCCTGGGCTTTCTTCAGAGACTCTCTTGCGGCCATGTGATGCCAAGCAAATTAAACCCAACTTGGTCATGCTGCAGTGTTTATTCTGGTGGTCATGGACACTGGGGAGGTGGCTTATGAGCCTACTTTGACAGCTTGCTGTCTTAGAACCAGAGCTCAATCCAGTCCACACAAGGGGTCCTCAGAGCACTTGGCAAAGACAGAGATAGTAAGATCTTCATCTTTCACTGCCTCCCTTCAAGTCCTGATCCAGCCACGCCTGCCTGTCAGACACTCCACATCACTTCTTTTCCTCTGAGAGCACCTTATAACAACTAGTCTTCAACACAATGGAAACAGGATCACCCCAGCAGACATCGACCTCGTCACCCCCTTCATCCAAGAAGATGAAACCCTGAGCTAGAACTGCATTCATAGGAACCTACCAGAAGCTGGCTTGAATGCTCAGGGCATGGAACATGGTGACACTAGGTTCTCAGACTAGATGCTACCTTTTACAACTCTGGAAGAGGCGGATGGAGACCAAGAGCCAAGGCTAAAGAACAGAATACAAAAACAGGATGGACTGGTCAACTGTTCCCAGGTAGTCCGTTACAATGTCTTCCTGGTTCCAACTGCAAATTGTAACAACTGCTGGTCGGTATTTGGTGGTTTCTCCTGCATGTCACTTAAGAGTTGGTCCCGTTGCAAGTATGACTACCCCAAACCGTCAAAGCTAAAAAGATGCATGTCTCTCCTGGAATGGCCTATCCTCTGAAGTCCAGATTACTTCTCCAACTTCCAGTTGGCCCCAAGATGTGGTTCTCATCTTTTTGGTATAGGATGATGCTAGAACCTCTTGCCATTACATTTCCTCCTGGACAGTAGGTCAGAGGGGACAGGGGCAAGGGAGGGAAGCAGAGAACATGGCTTCTTTTTGTTGGCATATATTTATTGGACATAGTAGTGATTGTCATAATCACGGTTGCATATAATTGTGCCATGTACCTTGATCGTAGTCCATGCCCTCCCTTTTCTCCTCCACCCCTCCTTACTAGTCTCCTTTGTCCCTGGTTTACTTCTACCCTTATTCCATATGTATAGAAGTTGTGTTCCCTTTAGAAACCCAGGATTCACAAATGAGAGAAAGTGAGTGGCATTTGTCTTCCTGAGTCTGACTTATTTTGTTCAATATGATTGTCTCCAGTTGGATACATCTGTCTCCTTTAGAGCTGAATACAACCCCCCCCCCATGTATATATACCACATTTTCTTTATCCATTCACTGACTGACACCAAGGACAATTCTACAGCTTGGCTATTGTGAATAGTGCTGCAAGAAACCCCACAGATGCAGGTATCTCTGTCTGTGATATGTTGATGCATAATATTTCTATAGCATTCCCCAGGAGTGGTACACCTGATACCTTGGTCATCTGATAGGTCTATTTGAGTTCTTTTGCAAACCTCCATACTGATTTCTGTAGCAGTGGGGTTAATTTACATTCCTATGAGAAGTGTATAAGAGTCCCCTTTTTGCCACTTTCTCCCCAGCATTTGTTGATATTTGGAGGTTTTTTTTTTTTCTTTCTTCTATGACAGTCATTCTAACTGTAGTGAGATGAAATTTCAATGTATTTTTAAGTTACATTTTCTTGATGCCTAAGGCCATTGAACATTTTTTTAGTGTGTTTATCAGCCATTTGGACTCCATCTTTTGAGAACCACCCATGCCTTGGCTCATTGATTCATGACAGGAGAGGCAATATTGCTCTTCTTAAGGGAAATTTTCTGGGAACGTCCATATGACACTTCCCTTTCAATTACAGTGGCTGTTGAATGGATATACAGTGTGCCTTGCTTCAGGGAATGTGGCACATGTAGCATTTCTCCTAGGTGATCATGGATCCTCCCAAAGTCTTCATTGAATATGAAAGGAGAGTAGGATAAGTTCTGAGGCCAGCCATTGGTCTCAGCCAGTTCCACCCAGCATCTCTCTACCTGGCCTCAGCTCTGGACATTAGGTTTCAGATTTTATGGATTATTTTTCTATCCCTTTCCTGGTGGGTCTGCCATGATAGTATCGTCAGCCAAGAAGATTTGGAAAAGCCAGAGGATAACCCAAATTAGGCTCATAGAATTCACCAGCAGGGCCTTTGGTTGTCAGCTAGAGAGCCAAGGGGTCAGAGACTAGAGATACTTTCTTCCTGAACCTGGAGCCCTGAAATGATGTCCATTCTCTACTGCTCACTCCATCCTTGGAGCAGCTTACTGCCCTGTGTGTTCCAAAGCCTGTGCTACAGATTAGCCTTCAATCCAAAAAAACCCTATTCCATATCCTTCCAAATGGTTCCTTTTTTTTTTCCTTACCTTTACCCAAAGTTCATCCCTGAGTCTTAGAAATGGATAATGCTGACTGATGTTCCTCCAGATGTCATTTGTCTTAGCATTTGCACATCTGTGTCTTGAACTAGAAAAATCCCTCTGAGAGCACATTCGTTTATCTCAATGCACCTGCCCTACAAATCAACGTTGCTCCCTTCAGAACTCTGTCAATGTTTGCTGAATAAATAAATGAGAAGCTCTGGGTGGTTCTGTGTGGAGGGAAGAAATCCGCTGAACATCGGTGCTTCACTATCCCCAAGGGAATTCGCCATTAGTGTTATGGAGTGATAGTGAGGAAGATGCTCCCCATGGATCCCTCATTTCTCCCCTCATCTCCAGAAATACCAAACAGGAGGTCCATCTTCTAGGACAGCAGGATACTACCACTGCTACAACTATCGCTGGTCATTCATAGTTGCAGAAGAAGGTATTTCTCAAACTTATCTCCCCACCTGGATTTAAGAGTCACTAGATTTGTCTCAGTCATGTGACTTTTTCTGGGAAGATATAAACAAATTCTATTTAAGCCAGATAAGAAACTAATCACACACACACACACACACACACACACACACACACACACACACACAGAGAGAGAGAGAGAGAGAGAGAGAGAGAGAGAGAGAGAGAGAGAGAGAGAGGGATTCCACCTAAGTCTATCTTACTGGATCAACGAGTTTGCTCTCGTTATCAACAGGAACATCCCCGAGAAGACCACTCCAGCATCATGATAATTCATGAGAGCAGCATCCCTGGAGCTATCCTTGAAGTTCCCTGCACAACTTGCAGGCAGCTCCACCAAAGAGTCTCCCCTTGCCTGGCAAGTGTTGACTGTATATGTAAGCTTAAGAAGGAGATATATGAGTCAGGTAACTTCTTAGCTTCCTGAGCCTATTCGCTTAGGAAGTTCCACCAGTCCTTCTGGGAGGAAGTGTTTCCATTTAGAGAAAATAGCTTCAGAGACTAGAAATACTTTCTTCCTGAACCTGGAGCCCTGAAATGATGTCCATTCTCTACTGCTCACTCCATCCTTGGAGCAGCTTACTGCCCTGTGTGTTCCAAAGCCCGTGCTACAGATTAGCCTTAATAGTCTCAAATAATTAAGCACCACCTGGGACCCAGGATCTATGAGCTCATCCCCTCTCTCACCACCTGTACCTACTCTGGGGTCGGTGGAGTCATCCTACACCAGTCTTAGCCAATGTCTCAGCTAGTTGTAGGAAAATGGCAGCTGACCCAAAATACACCAACCATTTCCCACTACCGGGAGCCTGTAGTTGCAAGTGACTGATGCTGGTGTCTTAGCTGCTGGCAGGAATAGAGACTATGTAAATAAGATGAGAAAAAGGAAGCCATTCTTCCTCATGACCACTACTTAAAGTCACGAGGAAAGTCAGTCTGTCTGTCTATAGAGCAGATGAGAATGGAGAACAAGAACAGACAGCAAGAGAAGCTGTCCTCCTTCAGGTGACTTTGTGAGTATCAATTCTGGTTTCCTGATCAGGTCAATGGTATGCTCTTCCCTTCAGTTGGCTCCGCAGGACACTTGTGAATGCATGTACAGAGGGATACCAGAAAATGAATGTCCAAAATTCCCCTCTATAGTCTCGAGCCAGCCTAACACCAGAACTTACTGTCTACAAAGACACTTAGTTGCTCAGGTCAAGCCTCAGCTTCATTCTCTTACTAATTATGTGTATGTCTGTGTGGGTTTGTACACATGGAGGCCAGCAGAGGGCATCCGAGTCCCCAGAGGCAGAGTTACAGGCAGTTGTAAGTCACCTGGTGTGGGCGAGGAAATCAAACTCAAGTCCTCTGCAAGAGCAATGCACACTCTTAACCACTGAGCCATCTCTCCAACTCTTTCATCCTCCTTTAAAAAAAAATGTATGTTTTTAATTGAAATTGAATTACATTACTCTTGTCCTCCATTTCTTCCCTTTAGCCCCTCCCAGCTGCCCTCCCTGTACTTCCTCCTATTCCCTCTCAAGTTGATAGCCTCTTTTCCTTTTATTTTTATTGTTGCATATATACGTATATACGTATATGTGTGTGCATAAATATGTAGAAATACAACCTACTGGGTCCATCTTTTTTTTTTTTTTTTTTTTTTTTTTTGCAGGGACTCTCTACATGGCCCTGGCTGTCCCGGAACTCACTATGTAGACTAGGCTGTCCTAGAGCTCAAGTAGATCTTCCTGCCTCTGCCTCCCAAGTGCTGGGATTAAAGATGTGTGCCACCACGCCTGATTGTTGATCCCACTTTGTTGTTTGTGTATTTATGGGACTGATCCACTCTGCATTGGACAACCAGTAAGGGAACGCATCCCTGGGAGAGGCTAATTCGTGAGTGGCTTGTAGTTCTTCGTCTTGGGGTGGGACCCTGAGAGATTTTCTGCCTTCTGCCTTACCAAATCATTCTTGAACATTCTTGCTCCTGCTTTGTCCTTGGTTTCTGCCTCTGACCTGACTCTACCCCAATTCATCATTTACCCAGGCTTCCAGGCAAACCTCACTACATCAGTGTCCCTATATGGAGAAAAGAGGAGCGCTTTTTTTTTAGAAGCTCTGCTGCGCCCCTAGATGTTCCCATGATTCCTTGCTTTTGCATGAGTCCATCCCAGAGACCTGTAAACTCTGTACCCTCCCATGCCTTCCTCCAGCTGAGAGATTCACATGGATCAAGCAGAGTCCACTCACAGGAACATCTCCAGCTGTCTTCATGCAGCCCGAGTGTGAGGCAGCTTCTGGTTCCCACCTCCCCAGCACAGTGCAGATTTCCTGCAGCTGAATTCTTTTGACATTTTCAATGGTAAAATAAATTTGATTTGCAGAAGCCATGGAGGAACCGAGGCGATGTGATTTCCAAAATGCACTGTGTTATTGGATATGATAAAAGACGGAATGAGTCAGTAAACGTAGCAGTTTAGTAACTGTTACAAAAAAAGGAAATCAATAGCCATGCCATCTGCCGGGGCGGAGGAGGAGGCCACATGAGTGGCGGGATGAGGGAGAATGTGTGGCTGAACTCGGGATGTGATCTAGCCTGAGTCCACAGTTCCTTGATCCTCACTGACGTGCAGATATGTGGATCCACACCCCGAGTACTGTTGTGTGCAGAAAAGTCCTAGCCTCTCCAATGACTGTCATGACTGGTGCCATCATCGCTGGGGACTTGAAAATGTGCTGGGTGCTGCTAGAAGCATTTATATATTCACATTTCTCTTTATTCATTTGCAGAGCCATGATGAGGTGAGCAGACTGTTTTTCCCACAGATGAAGAAACTGAGGGCCAGGGGTCTTTTTAAAACTTATCCAAAGCCATCCTCGCTGGCTAGCAAGAGAGCTAAGCTTAGAATGACTTCAGCGTGAAGGGGTGCACCTTGCTTTCTGGTTTAGCTGAGATATTTGTTTTACACTAAGCCTCCTACATTTAGGATATCCACCTGATGAGCTTTGAGCTGTGTGCCCATATAACCATCTCTGTAATCTGGACCAGGAGCACATCCTGTACCCCAGGCTTCCCTGCGCTCCCTGCTCACCTTTCACTCTGACCCACACTCACGCAACCATACCTCTGCTTTCTGTTGCTACAGGTTGGGTGGTATCATCTAGAATTTCACACAGATGGAATTACACCTCATGCTCTCTCTGGTGCTCAGACAAATGTTGATGACCACACTACAGGAACTTCCTCAAGTGACAAGGCCAACTCTAAGACAATGCTCACACTTGTGTGCATAATGTCTAAAAGTCCTCACCCCAGGCACCCACATGCCACACCTCCACATACACCTTCTCGCTGTCTCCTCCATCCCTCTCCACGACAGGACACTCACGTTGCCTCCTCCTTTTCGAGTCTGTCAATTTACCTTCCTCTTCTGGGATCATTTTGCCACCAGTTTGATTCTCCACAGTCGGGTAGCAAAGCTTTTCATCTTGAAGTTCACATGACACCTCCCTGTACACAGACCCTGTTTCATTTCTCGTTTCCTGGCACATTCTATGAAGCACCTGCCCTCAGCACTGGTTATTCAGCCAAACCATATTCCCTGCCTGTGTGAAATGTAGTCACTTTCCAAGCCAGAATGACCAGAGAAGCCAGACTCATTGGGAGAAGAGAAAATCATCCTCCAAGGAAGATTGCTGAATGATGATATCAAGGTGCCGAGTAGAAACAGTGAGTTAGGAAGGACTGGGCAAGCCCTGTTCGAGAGCAGTGGTCAGAGACAACTGGTTCAAGCCCTTGGTTGGCCAAAAGTTTTGATGGAACAGGATGGGGGATTTGTATTGTTTAAGGCCAGGTTCTAGTCACTGCAAGGACAATGATATCCAGCCAGTTTTGAAAGCCATTTCTCTTGCAGCTGTCAATCTGATGCACCATAGGTTGCAAATCCAGAACATTTCCACTTCTGGAGACTTCCAGATAATTGTTGAGGAGGGAGGATGCCCTATGCACTTGGCATCTCGAAAGCCTCTTGGTGATTGAATAATTCGCTGTCAAGTTTGAGAGACACTGTAGTTAATTTTCCTCTAGTCTTAGGATAGTTACCACACAAAGCACCCAGAAGTCAGCTTCTTTCCCTTGCTGTGATAAAAACAACAGAAAAACCAGCCTAAAACAAGGACCACGAGGGCAGGGAGAGAGCTCAGTAAGCAGACTGCTTGTCTTGAAAGCTGAAAATCTGTCTGAGCCCCGCCCCCAACCCACATTATAAACCTGATTGCAGTGACATGGATTTGTAATCCCAGCAATTGGGTGAATCTCCCAACACAGAGAGACAGGTCCCTGGGGCGTTTTACCTAACCAGCCTATCTAAGCAGCAGCCTGTCTCAAAAACAGTGTCCACACACAGGCCTGAAAATACACACACACACACACTCACACGGGGGTGGGATGGGGAGGGGAGGGGAAGGGGAGAGCAGAGACAGGGGGGAGGGAGAGAGAAAGACAGAGACAGACAGACAGACAGACAGACAGACAGACAGACAGACAGAGTCAGCTTCCGAGGTCTCTGTGAACAGTCTCCATTGGTAGGTACCTATAGTGAGGATGCTCATGGTAGAACAGGAATGTTCACTTCATACTAGCTAGGAGGAAAAGTCAGAGTGGAAAAGGACAGGCTCCAATACCCCTCCAAAAGTATGGCCCTCAATGACCAAATTCTCCTCTGATGCTCCCTGACTATCAAGGGCCCACCATCTCTCAGTAGCACCAGAGGCTGAGAACTACACCTACTACATTTGAGCCTTTGAGAAACACTCCTGACCCAACTGTAGCATCCAAAACAAAAAAATCCCAGAGGCCCGTGGAAATGCTAGGGGCTCTGATCCCATCTTCCCACAAATGCCCTGACAGAAGTTTAACGGGATGACCTGTCAATTAGACGTCAGTGGGCTGTTAGAAGAGGGCAGCGTCTCATCAGGCGTAAATCACATTGTCACCTAATGAACTAGAAAAGCAGATAAATGCTCATGAATAACGGTGTTCTTACCAATATCAGATATGTAAAGTCTTTTGGTTTACTAGTAATTCAGTATCAAGATAATTAGATATCCATTAGGAACACGAAGCACCATTTACACTGGCCACTGTTTTCTCAATCTCCCTAAGTGTCTCCCCTTCCACACGTCCTCCTCTTGGTGGTCATGACTATTGCTTATTTGAGACAATGTATCTCATGCACTGCAATTATCAGGGGGAAGGAAATTCCCTAGACTGTCATGGAAACCAGGGGTTGCTGAGTTCACTTCTGCTCCACAGACTGCTACTGGAAGCAAAGTCTAGTCCACTCTATCATCTCTGGGGAGCTCCTTCACCCACATTACATCTTACTTCTCATTAATCGAATTACCTCATTATTATCTCAATGCCAACTCACAGAAACCAGATTATTTTAATCACATCACCCCTGCCCCCAACTCCCCTGTAAATGTTTCCAATGTGTAGGAATTATATGGAAGCCAGAGGCTCTTGGGAGTATTGTGTGGAGAAAGCAGTCGTCGATTCTAGCCATTAAGGTTTGATGAGCATCAATGTGAATCATGTGGCTTTGTGCAGTCAGAGAAGGAAGGGTCCATGCAGGCTTGGGAGAGACTTCATCATGGGAGTGAAAGGTTTGGGCTGGAAAATAGCCTTGATTCATAAGGAGAACAGCTCCACTAAAAATAGATTGGATTAGTACATTTGAAAACTACTAAAAAATAAGTATGGAAATGGAGGGCATGCATGGCAGGGCCAAGGGTCATTTGATGAGGACGTTAGTGCCTCCTAGAGATAAGCTAGACAGGGGGAGGGGCGGGGTTCGTCTCTTACAGGATTCCATAGACTTGGGTGGCTGAGATATCATGGAGGGGAGGGACCCTGCTTCCTATTCCTGGATACTAAGGCTTACAAACACTTAGTAGAAAGTCTGGGGAGTGAGATTCTGCTCAAGGGGAAAAAAAAATGACATCTGTGTGTTTGCTTCCTGGGATCTTGCATTGACTTGTAGCTGAACATTCTTGCTGTAGACTGGGGAAATGACCGTGGTGTGCTATATAGTAACACAGATTCTCACCGGTTGTTCTTGAAGAAAACTGTGAAATCACCATTAACCTGCCTACAAACTTGGAAAGTAAGGGTTCTCTGGGAGCTCAAGCTGAAGGGCACCCTATCCTGTACCTTTGAGAATCTCCTCCGGCTAGGCTCATCTGGGGAGGGCCCAAGAGGAATGGAGTGGAGGCTGCTGCAGAGTTCTACATGAACCATACTGTGAACTGAAGTATATCTTGGGGAATGAGCCCTGCTCTGGGCAGTTCTTTAAGAAGAACTGACCCTGAGGAGAGCAGGAGGATGCTACCAACCTGCTTCACCTCTAGAAAACAGAACTAGAATTGCCTACAAGGATCCTTAGAGAGAAGTAATAAGAGATTGGGGATCTTAAATCTCCTGCCACCCCACACCTATTAGTTGGGGTTTCCTTTGAAAGGGGTGTGTATTCCCAATGATAGCCATGTCATACTTAGTAACTGCTGACCCAGTGGATGATGGGAAGGAGTGCTGTGTGTGCGAGGGAGCCGGTCACTCTAAGCGGAATGGGACTTCTCTCTGATTGGACTGTGGGATTCCCAGGGAAGGTATGGTCCCTTGATGTCTGTGTGCAGCTGGATCCTCAGGAGATGCAGTCCCTCTTTGTAACATTCTTTGCTTCCTCTCTTCGAAGAACAAAGAGCTGTTAGGAAAGTGTTTCTTCAAGGTTACCATCTGTCTATCAAGAAATCCCTGATATGTCTGTGCTGGTGACACCAAAGTCTCCCGTAAGCCACTATATCCTAGACAGCAGAGGGTCAGCTGAGGCAAGCCATATGGAGCATAGTCCAAGAAGCCAGGTTTTCTTTAAGACATTTGCAATTAGCATTGGTAGTTCTCCAAATCTCAGTAAATAAGGACTTAGAGTTGACAGTAACTATTTAATCAAGATGTGACTTTTAATGGCCGTACTGACACAGGTTACTTTATGATAGCCGTGTGGCATTAGCTGCTATCATTTAAAACAGAGACTGATAATAGTCTCACCCTAGCTCATGGAGTCAACAATGGTAGGGTCAGGGTGGAAGTCTGTATAGCAAGACTCATCTCTCTCTCTCGACCCCCATTTCAAGCACACTGTGGTGTTTCTCCATCCACTGGCCTAGGAACTGTGGTGACAGGGCTGTGGTAGCAGAAGATGAAATGGGGACACAGCAGGAAGCAGCTATGGAACAGTGAGCTGCTATCCTTCTGCTCCTGACCGGCCATCTTCGAATGACCTATCAGAACAGTAATTGCTCCAGGCCTGCCCACCCTAAGTGTCCTCCAGGACAGGAGAGGGCCCTGAGGAAGAAGTCCCACATGAATCAGAGCTAACCTGTGCTGATCGCTGGCTCCCTAAATCAAGAAGCTGGCAGATTTTCTGGGTGAGAATCAATCTTGCTGTCCCTGTAGTAAATACCATAATCCTTTTTCCAGTGTGGTTCAGAGAATGTAACTGCCATGCCCATGATTTATTCGAAAATATTCTGCCAGGTTTCGTGAATGAGTGGGGAGTCAACACTTTGAAATGGGAGGTCAGGGCACTTCCCCCTCATGGCAGATGCTCCAGCAGGCTGCCAGCTCCCACCCATGCCCCTCACACAAGAAACCCGTAGCCACCAGGACAAGGGGGCATGGGAACTGAGGGTGAGCTCCTAGAGACCAAGATGGCCCTTCCTTAGCCACGGGCACAGGCCACAGGCAGCCAAACCAATCAGAAGGTAGCCAGGTCCCTCTGGCCTCCTTTTGGAGGAAGCCATTTCTGGAGTTCTACTTCTTAGATATTTTTATATTTTTTTCTTATTACTTGGAAAAAACAAACAGAATATGTTTGCATTATTTGTAAATGAAAAATCACAGAAATTTCCAGAAAAAAAAAAGAGAGAGAGAATTTCCCCTCAGCACTTTCCACCCACTTGATCTCCCAGACTTTTCTTCTACCAGGAAAAGCACTATTAAATACATTAGCACTTATAAATCTCGCTGCATTCAGAAACACATGTGCCTTTCTCATGTAAAGAGATTCATTTGTTTACTTATGAGTTACAATTTGTCTATATATACATTATATTATTTGTATATGTGATAGCATACACATATATTCATTTCTCGTGGCTGTGACCAAATATCTGACGTAAATATCTTATAGGAGGGAACTTACTCTGGCTCACACTGTCAGAGGTTTCAGTTCATCCTGGAGGGGAGCCTGACAGAAGAGAACAGTTCACACCACGGGTGCCTGGGGAGAGTGGAGAGAGAGCACATTTGTGAAAGTCACACCACCATGGTGCCTGGGAAGCAGAGAGAGAAAAGTGCCAACTCTGCAGGCCCTTTCCTCTTCTTCATTTATTCTGCCCAGGCCTCCAGCTTAAGCAAGGGTTCTATACACATGCAGGGAAACCTTACCCACAAGTTAATTATCTCAGGAGCTGCTCCTCGAGACCCAGAAAGTGTCTTATCATCTCTGAGACACTCCATAGTCCTGTCAAGATTGACTATTACAGTATACCACTTTATATATAATACAGAATATATCATATGTATATATACATATATACGTGTCTATGTAATATATTCATATATACATATATGTATATATGATTATATATGTGCATATACACATATGTGCATGTATATGCATATGCACATATATGTAGACACACACACATCTAGGTGGGCCAGGAAGTAGAGGGTAGTGAGCACTACAGCCTGGATCACTTTTCTCTGTTTCCTATCTGGACCCCAGCCCATGGAATGGCACTGCCTACTTTTAGGACAGATGTTACCCCTCAGTTAATCAGTACTGGAAATGCCCTCAAGATACATCCAAAGATGGACCTCTGGATTTAATCAGATTGTCAATCAAAATTAATCATCACATTAAAATATTTCAGATCACTTCCTTGCTCGCCTTTTAATCTTGTTGTGTCTTCCTTGTTCAGATATTATAAATAGTTTATGAATCTGGCTCTGACTGGCCAGATTCATTTATGACTTCTGTATTCTTGGGCTTCTGTGGAAAGCTTTGCTGCCCCGGGCTTTCTATTTTTTGTGCTAAAAATGTCTATGCCTCTCCATCTCAAGATCACTCAGCCTGCAGCTCTGCTCTTATCTTCATATTTGCCTCCAGAATGCACCCTCCATTCACACACAGCCCACAGTGCCCAGGAGCCTGGGGGAGATGGTGAGGAAAGAGAGAAGACCTGGGAGAAGGCAGGCTAATTCCTTCTTCAGGCAGAGGCAGGAGGCAGTGGTCAGCCATGGGAATGCAGGGCAGAATGGGCAGTTGGAACTGAGTGTGTAGCTTGCCGTAGAGTGTAGGAAGGAAGAGAGCCCTGCAAGCGGCTCCTGTAGCTTCTACCTAAGCAGCATCTGGATCCTTCACAGTGCGGTTAAGCTGGGTGTTCCCGGAAGCTGTGCCTCCTATGCTCTAGAAAGAAGCTAGGGAGTGGATAAGCCATGAACTAACAGATATGAGAGGAAAAGAAGGGGAACATGGCAAAGAAAGGGAACACGTGCAATTATTCACTGTTGCCCTTGTTGCGTTTCTGCTGTAGATAGTGTTGCTCTATTACTGAGGCTACAGCTGGGAGCACAATAAGACAGGCAAAATCCCTGCTGGTGGAACACACCACCCAATGAAGGAGATGATCCACAAGCAAGCAGGAAAGAGGCTGCGTTATATCCTGCTGGGCAGCAAGCTGAGTTATGAGGACAGTAAAGAGCCATGGCCAGCAAGTACTATGAGCTTATTACAAGCCTGTCAATGCACCCAGACACTAACTCTTCAAAGGATACCACTAAATAGAATTATCATTTGGATCGAACATGGAGACATGAGAGTAAATAACTCAGAGTATGGACCAAGTTGCTAGAACAAAGATACTGCAATATGTTGTGGCCCCAAAAAAGATGAAGTCAGTTTTCTCTTGGAGGGAGCTGTGGAGTCCAGAACCGGTGGAAATTTCCGTTCTACGGCTATTTTTCAGGAATTCTGGATCTTTCTTCTTTTTTCTCTGCATTACAAAAAGTTGGTCAAAGCCCGGCGGTGGTGGCACACACCTTTAATCCCAGCACTTGGGAGGCAGAGGCAGGCGGATTTCTGAGTTCGAGGCCAGCCTGGTCTACAAAGTGAGTTCCAGGTCAGCCAGGACTATACAGAGAAACCCTGTCTCAAAACACCAAAAAAAAGAAAAAAGAAAAAAAAAGTTGGTCAAAACTGGCTTGGCTCCACACTGGGAGGTTAGAAGAATACCAAAGATACATAAAAGTGGATGCTTCGATGTCACATACAGCACCTTTCCACCCTAACTGAGCCTCCTCTATGCAGCCTAATTAGCTCCAAGGGAGGCAGAGCAATGTAGTCTCTCCCAAAGGTGATCATATGGCCAGATCAAATCAAGAGATGGTCTAATTGCTGAAACAAATAAGGTGGTGGATAGTGGATGTGAAAGGGGAAGAGAAATGACCCCTGTCCCAGGGATATCTAGTCAGATTTCAGGACCAGAGAGAGATAAATAGAATAACCACTAAGTGTAGGCTTCTTTTCTCCATATGAAGTTACATGACATAAGATACTCAAAACAAGAAAAGGTCTAAAGAAGAGTGTTTGAGGAGAGACAGTAGGAATGACAGAGAGTCCACGGCATGCTTTAGAACTGAAAGGAAAGGGGCTGGAACATAGGAAGGAGAAAGATCATAGCTATAGACAAGGCCAGTGATGATGGAAAATCTTTTCATCCCTAATCTGGGGTCTGGGAAAATACTGGGGAGGTGTTTTTTTTTATTAATATAATAGATCAATTTATTCTAAGTTGAAAATTTACAAATAAACAATGAATGTATTAATCTTAGTTGTTGGAGCAGGTTGCCTAAATATGAACTTTGTTTTTGCAATGGCACAGTACCAACAAAGGATGACTTGTTTTTAAACTCTACAAAATTTCAAATAGGAAATATCTCATTTTGATCTTGTTATACATTAACATACAGAAAGTCCTATCTTAGGAGACATCTAACAAAACCACCATGGCAACCATATCTTAAGCACCAAATCTGAAAATATGACAGTATATTTAGGCTTTATAATATAGCCTTTTTTTTATATGTAGGGGTATTTTGCCTGTATGTGCATGCCTTGTGCCTGAGGAAGCCAGAAGAGGGAGTCAGAGTCCCTGGAACTGGAGTCCTAGATGGTTGTGAGCTATCATGTGTGTGCTGGGAGTTGAACTCAACTCAGGACATCTGGAAGAGCAGTCAGTGCTCCTAACTGCTGAACCATCTCTCTATCCCATTTTAAGATTAATGTTTTAGGTGGGAGTCTCTTTTTAAATAATAAAAGAAAGTGACCCAAAACAAGTGTTTCTTCTGCATTTCACAATACTTGTTATTGTAGTTGGGTTTTTTTAATTGAATATTTTACTTACTAATTGAGCACTGTTGTATTTTTAACTATTAATCTGGTTTAAATTTGTGAAAGTATGTAGGGCTAGTTTGTAAGGGTAGGACCTGGCGGAAGGAGAGGGGCTTTGATCAGGATGTAAAGTGAATAAATTAATTAATTAATGAAAATATTGTGAAAGTAAACAAAACCTATGAAAATAGTATGCTATCAGTCTTGTTAAAAATAAGTCACACCAATGGAGAGAAGCTGGAAGCAATCCCACTAAAATCAGGGACTAGACAAGGTTGCCCACTTTCTCCCTACCTATTCAATATAGTACTTGAAGTCCTAGCTAGAGCAATTCGACAACAAAAGGAGGTCAAGGAGATACAAATTGGAAAGGAAGAAGTCAAAATATCACTATTTGCAGATGATATGATAGTATATAGAAGTGACCCTAAAAACTCCACCAGAGAACTCCTAAACCTGATAAACAGCTTCAGTGCAGTAGATTGATATAAAATTAACTCAAGCAAATCAATTGCCTTTCTCTATACAAAGGATAAATGGGCTGAGAAAGAAATTAGGGAAACAACACCCTTCACAATAGTCACAAACAATATAAAATATCTTGGTGTGACTCTAACTAAGGAAGTGAAAGATCTATATGATAAGAACTTCAAATCTCTGAAGAAAGAAATTGAAGATCTCAGAAGATGGAAAGATCTCCCATGCTCTTGGATTGGCAGGATCAATATAGTAAAAATGGCTATATTCCCTAAAGAAATCTACAGATTCAATGCTATCCCCATCAAAATTCCAACTCAATTCTTTACAGAGTTAGAAAGGGTAATTTGCAAGTTCATCTGGAATAACAAAAAACCTAGGATAGCAAAAACTCTTCTCAACAATAAAAGAACCTCTGGTGGAATCACCATGCCTGACCTCAAGCTGTACTACAGAGCAATCGTAATAAAAACTGCATGGTACTGGTACAGCAACAGACAGGTAGATCAATGGAATAGGATCGAAGACCCAGAAATGAATCCACACACTTATGGTCACCTGATCTTCCACAAGGGAGCTAAAACCATCCAGTGGAAAAAAGACAGCATTTTCAACAAATGGTGCTGGCACAACTGGCAGCTATCATGTAGAAGAATGGGAATTGATCTACTCTTATCTCCTTGTACGAAGGTCAAGTCTAAGTGGTTTAAGGATCTCCACATAAAACCAGAGACACTGAAAGTTATAGAGGAGAAAGTAGGGAAAAGCCTTGAAGATATGGGCACTGGGAAAAAATTCCTGAAGAGAACAGTAATGGCTTGTGCTGTAAGATCAAGAATTGACAAATGGGACCTCATAAAGTTGCAAAGCTTCTGTAAGGCAAAATATATTGTCAATAAGACAAAAAGACCACCAACAGATTGGGAAATCCTAAATCAGATAGGGGACTAATATCCAATATATACAAAGAACTCAAGAAGGTGGACACCAGAAAATCAAATAACCCCATTTAAAAAATGGGGTACATAGCTAAACAAAGAATTCTCAACTGAGGAATACCGAATGGCTGAGAAGCACATGAAAAAATGTTCAACATCCTTAATCATAAGGGAAATGCAAATCAAAACAACCCTGAGATTCCACCTCACACCAGTCAGAATGGCTAAGATCAAAAATTCAGGTGACAGCAGATGTTGGCATGGATGTGGAGAAAGAGGAATGCTACTCCATTGTTGGTGGGACTGCAAGCTTGTACAGCCACTCTGGAAATCAGTCTGGCGGTTCCTCAGAAAATTGGACATAGTACTACCAGAGGATCCTGCAATACCTCTCCTGGGCATATATCCAGAAGATGGTAATAAGGACATGTGCTCCACTATGTTCATAGCAGCCTTATTTATAATAGCCAGAAGCTGGGAAGAACCCAGGTGTCCCTCAACAGAGGAATGGATACAGAAATTATGGTACATTTACACAATGGAGTACTACTCAGCTATTAAAATCAATGAATTCATGAAATTCCTAGACAAATGGATGGATCTGGAGGACATTATCCTGAGTGAGGTAACCCAGTCACAAAAGAACTCACATAACATGTACTCACTGATAAGTGGATATTAGCTCAGAAACCTGGATTACCCAAGATACAATATGCTAAACACATGAAACTCAAGAAGAATGAAGATCAAAGTGTGGACACTTCGCCTCTTCTTAGAATTAGGAACAAAGCACACATTGAAGGAGTTACAGAGATCAAGTGTGGAGCTGAGACAAAAGGATGGACCAACCAGTGACTGCTGCAGCCGGGGACCCATCCCATAATCAGCCACCTAATGCAGACACTATTGTATATGCCAACAAGATATTGCTGAAAGTGCCCTGATATAGCTGTCTCGTGTGAGGCTATGCCAGTGCCTGGCAAACACAGAAGTGGGATGTTCACAGTCAGCTATTAGATGGAACACAGGGTTCCCAAGGGAGGAGCTAGAGAAAGTACCCAAGGAGCTGAAGGGGTCTCCAGCCCTATAGGTGGAAGAACAATATGAACTAACTAGTACCCCCAGAGCTCATGTCTCTAGCTTCATATATAGCAGAAGATGGCCTGGTTGGCCATCATTGGGAAGAGAGGCCCCTTGGTCATGCAAACTTTATATGCCTCAGTACAGGGCAACGCCAGGGCCAAGATGTGGGAGTGGATGGGTAGGGGAACAGGGCGGAGATGGGGGAGGGTTTAGGGGATTTTCTGGATAACATTTGAAATGTAAATGAAGAAAATATCTAATAAAAATTGGAAAAAAAATAAGTCACACAATAGCATTATTTGCTTTGAGTCAACAAGAAAGACACACCACCTTCATTTGTTGAGATTTGCCATTTGTAGGAAAGATTTTCCCCCTGTACCTTCATTTTCTTTCAACAAACAAAGGTGTCTTTTGTAAACTGTGATAAAATATTCATGGCTGTAAACTGATCTACAGAACCATGTCACATTACAGGTGCACATCACACATCCTTGAAGTCCCTTTTTCTCATCTATATCTCAGCGGCTTCCTTAACACTAGAGCCTCCCACACTCACGATGGTGTATTTTGAAGACTGGGATGGTGATCCGCTACACCACATGGGTAATAATTCTCCAGATGGAATTGCCTCGCTGCCTTCATCACACACGCAAACACTGCTCCCTCATGTTTGCTGCTGCAGCAGTCACAGCGTGTACTGGACTCAATCCAAGCACACATCTTTAGATAGCGAATTCACTCCCCCATGATGTATTGTGCTTATATAGTTTCTGTTTTAAATAATAGTTGCTAACAAACATGTACTATGAGCAGTGCCACCACACTTTAATAAAAAGAGGAAAATAAACATATAGTGCTCCCTCATTGGGCAGGAGGGAGGTTAGTTGGTGCTGGCAGCCAACTGAATGGAAAGGGCTTCTTAGACCAATGAGCAGGATGCCCATTGCCTGACTGGCCTCCTGCTCAGGAGCTGCTGCTGGTGTTGGCAATGAGCAGGAGGCCCATTGCCTGACTGGCCTCCTGCTCAGGAGCTGCTGCTGGTGTTGGCAGCCAATGCATGTGAGTTTCCCAAGCAGCTCACACCAATCTACAGTTATCTAAATGGAAATATCATTTCTAACTTAAGTATTTACCTGTCATAAATGTGGACTGGTGTTTGCCTGAGAGAAACAAGAGCCCCCATCCTTCCCACAGACAGAGCAGCCCAAAAGACCATCAACAGAAAAGAAACTGGTTAATCCACACCTCAGAACATTACACAGCCCCCCCAAATGAATTATATACAGTACTGATGAATACTGTAAAAAGAGAGTGTTTTATGCTAAATAAAATAAGTCAGAAGGGGAAAATAGTGTATACTATATATCTCTATTTGCATAAAAGTCTAGAAAAGTCTAATAGTCTTGAAAATACGGAAAGGAAGATAGCAGTACTAGTAAATTTATATCAAAGATTTTCAACTTATATGTTTGTTACTTTAGTTAGTCTCTTATAGGATACACTGTGGTCTTCTGGTGTGGGATTAGAGTATGTATTAGCCCAATCGTGGTGGCTAGCATATTCATCACCTCAGGACTTCAAACAACGTTCCTCTACCTCCTTTGTAATAAGCAATGTGCTGTAAAGTTCTAGACCTCATTCCTCCTGCTTAAATATATATTGTGCCCATTAACCAGACTGTCTCTCTCCATTATCTTCCCCTGCTCCTGCAAACCACTAGTTTTGCCCTTCTCTTCTAGAAGCAAGATCATTAGAGATCAACTTGCCTAGCGTCCATACATGGTGAAGGGTATATGGTACTTATTTTCTGTGCCTGGACTATTTCACTTAACATAATGTTCTCTCACCCATGAATGTTGCCACAAGTAATGGGTATCTATGCTTTTTATGGGAGAATAGTATGTTCTTGTGTGCAGATTCTTCGTTCTCAGTTAATTACATTTGAACCCTATAAATCTACCCTATTTGTTGTTTCTAAATAAAGCTATAAATACAAAAGCACAAATGGATAGGTGTATAAATGGTTAAACAAATAAAGAATGAATGTAAAACAATTACAATTGACAAATGAGGAAGTTAGGATGGATGGTGAATGAGTAGATTGATGGATGGGTGAATGAATGAATAGGTGGATGGTGGATGGATGGATGGATGGATGGATGGTAGTCCTAGAATTTTAGGGAGTTCCTGAACATGAGACCAAATATTCTCTGCATCTCTGGATCTTAATTCCCCTTGCACAGGTTCCTGTGTTAGCCCTACCCCCATCCCAGGGATGCTGCTAGCACATGGTTAAACATTCTTGTGGCTCTGAAATCCACACCACCTATAAATCACACAAAGAGTGGGGCAGAGCTGTCCCACCTCTGCAGAGACTCCAGGGAGTTGGTGACATGGGTGTGAACTTCTGAACATCTTGTGAAGAGCCTGACTCTCCCAGTCTCCTCAAGGACTCTATGGAGCACCAGACCAGTGCAATTCCACTCAGTCTAGGATTGGTTGAATGAGCAAAGGGAATACTCCAGAGGGAGAGGAGAACCATTTGATAGGGAGGCAGCTAATTGGAGGGCACTGCGGGTGCAGGAGGAACAAGAAGGAGATGGAGGAGGAGTTATAACCAGTAGAAAGGTTGGGCAGCAGGGGTAGATGGCATACAGTAACAATTCAGCAGAAGGGACCTTTCTAGAATGCCATGAAGAAGGCTCACTTCCCAAAACTCCACATGGGATGAGTTCCAAGTGTCACCTAGAAGCATCTGCCAGGGACAGAATGCATGGAGCTTCACCTCTCCCATCCATATGCACTCAGTGTGGATGCACTCTGGGGGACGGGGAGGGGCAATGCAGCCGTCCTGGGAACTTAATCCAGGTTCAAGGATACCATACTTTCATTCGGGGACAAACCAGGAAAAGAAATTCCCAAGAAGGATGGCAACCCAGAAAGCTTCATCCGGCACTTCCAGCTTGTCCCCAGGATCCAAGAAATTGTATGCACCAGGATCGCCCCCCCCCCAACTCCCCCATCCTGGGGGCGGGGTTAGAAGCACTCTGCAGCTTCCAGATCTCTTTGTCAGTTTATGTGGAGAAGGGATTCTGAATGCATGACCTAACCGGAGTCAGGGAGTTAGTACTGGGAAGCCTCTGAGGTTTCCTTAAGTGTGCCTCAGGGACTCCCTGGGGTCCAGCTATTCTGAGGTATGGCTAGGATTCACCGCTACTTCAGCACTCCCAATCCCCAGGGACAGTCCAGCCTCAGGCTGACTCTTAGAGGCCATGTACTGCCTCTAGGCCCTTGCACGTGGGGCCTGCAGCTAGAGACTGAGGAAGACAAAGCATGGTTTATGAAGCATAGAGCCAGGAAGGCTCCTGACTTTGGATTCATGCTTTCTAGGGCTGAAATAGCAGGCGCTTCATAGTTTACTTAACCTATACAGGCCTGATGTGGCAGATCATATTTATGTCATGGAGATAAACTCAATAATATAGTGGAATGTCTCTCACCACTCTGCAGACCCTCAGTCATTGAGGAGGGGAAAGACTGTGGTGTGGGGAATAGTCTCCCTATGAAGGGGATACTATCAAGCCAGATGCCCAACCTACACACGATGCTGAGAGCTTACAGTATCCCAAGCCTGTATTAAGCACTCACTAGTGGTGATAAGGATGAAAGGCATGTGCCCTAGATCTTGGCAACCTTATGTGATGCAGGCAGAGTGGTCACTAGCCTGGATCAACAAGTGCAATCACCTGTCTCTGCAACTTGCTCACTGTGTGACCTCGAGTACCTTCCTTAGCCCCTCTGTGATCATTCCATGTCCCCAATAACAATAACTACTCAAATAGATTACTAAGAGAATTGACTTAATGGAGGCTTAGGAACGTGACAAAGGCAAATGCAGTGTACGGAATGCTGGAGCGGGTAATGTACAGGATCAGTGAGAGCACAGAACAGGGAGAATCCCATGGCAGGGGTCAGCCATGTGCAAAGAGAGTGAGTGTGTGGATAGGTTGAGCAGAGAGAAGAGACAGAGAGGGAGACTGGGGTGAGTGTTTTTAGGCAGAAGGCACGGCATCTGCAAGATGCCGATGGAGTACAGCGAATCTAGGAACTGTAGGAAGGGAGACAAGGAGTGTATGCAGCTTCTCATTTTGCACCTGGATCGGGAGTGCTCAACCAGGAATTCAGGTTGAGTCGAGACTCAGTGCTGTGAGAAGCTGTTTCTCAGAGCTTAGGTAGAACTGATGTTGAGGGCCAAGGCAACATCAAAGGCAGGGAAATTGAGACTCTCTGCTCCTTCCCCAAGGCATCCCAGGCTGTTCCATGGTTCTGACCCCTTCACTGGAAACTTTCTACCTCCCAGGCAGTTCCCCTTGGGAAGTATTCAAATGTGCAACTTTTTATAGTTCACATTCATTCTGCCGGGAAATCCGGCCCTGGGCTGCAGCAGTGCCCAGTCATGAATCACGATGTCCACAGTGTGGAGAAAATGCAGCCAGTCGGGTAGCGATGGGTGGGGCCCCGGGCTCTTGAGCCACAGAGAGATTTTTCAATTTTATTAAAATCGATAGGAGTTTTATTACAGTATAAATGAAATGAGAGCTCCTCGCTCCTGGGATAACAATTCACATCAGTCTCGCAGCTGGTGTGAGGGCCCCCACCCACGGGGCAAGAATCTGGATTCCTGCACCCAGGGTGGAAACTGACCCTTGGGATAAAGGGAGAAGAGCCAAAGAAATGTAAGTGGCAGAACTTTGCAACAATGTGTCATGTGCCACCTGTGCCCCTCCCCCCTTGTGCTCTGCTGGGTCCCCAGGACCCTGCACAAGCCATTAAAGGTAGTGGGCTGGCATCTCTGTGGAAACAGGGATGGAGGGAGTTGGAACATTAAGTTGGCTCAGCGCTGAGGCTGTCCTTCTGAAGTGGAGCCACCCAGCTGGAAGCCCTGTGCAAACAGGAGTGCTGTCTACCTGCTCCTGGGTTGTTTCCGCATCTGTGGCTATCATTCAGAACAATGGGTCTCTGGGTCCTATTGGCAGACTTCCAGAGGAGGGAAAGGAAGCAGAAACCGGAGGAAATGGGGCAAGAGAGGACAATCACTAAGTGCGAGAGAAATCGGAGTGAAGGAACAGCACACACACCACTTGTGCACACTGCACATTCATGCACACGTTAGACACACACACTTGAGCAACTCTGGAACTGATGAGCATGGAGAGGGTCTGTGAGCTGCAGGGCTCAGGCTGCCTGCAGGCATGCGTGGGGTGGGTGAAGCTCTAGTCAAATCTAGGTAGCCTGACACTCACATCTGCCTGACTTAGCAGGGTAGCTGCTAGCATGATGCCCCCAGCCCTGGCCCTGGCCCTGGCCCTGGCCCTGGCCCTGGCCCTGGCCCTGCCCCCAGCCCTGGCCCTGGTCCTGGCCCTACCTGAGATCTGGTACCATTCTATGCTCCCTCCTCTTATCTGGGGAGAAGCTGTCCGTTGGTCCTGGAAGCTCTTCTGCTGGCATCCAGTTTGGAGCAGAAGCTGAGGCCCTGTAAATATGGGAAGCAAATGGAATCTGATCCATGTGGGCACTGGAGTAACCACTTGTCAGGAGAATGACCTGCCCCTTGAGGGCTATGCTACAAGGATGGCCTGCTGGTGTCCCAAGCCAGGGACTTTTGCTGTTTCTGTTGAGCCCAGATCCAGGGAATCATCATGGCATGAATGGTGGTCCAGGGGACAGAGATCTCATCCAGGGAGGGCTTATGGCTGGAAAAGAGGCTGTGATGTGGATCCCACAGGCTTCAGAAGCCCATGTTCTTACAATGAAAACAGTAATAAGAAAGGTACCCTGGATCCCACTGAGCAAAACTGTTCTCATCTCTCTGTCCCCAGCCTCGTCCTTGTCTGCAGAAGCACACATTTTCTCTCTGCTGCACTTGTGTGCATAATTTGGTACTCCACTCAGGGATTTATTTTCCCGTCCAGTTAACAATGCATAAGAAACATTTTGCATGTTTTCACACAGCTTTTATAATCAAATTTAATAGATACAAAAATACAGCACAAGTGAGCTATAATTTCCTCAACAGCCCCTTACCATCAAGTTACAGGTTACTGCCAAACTTTTCTTATTGAATAATGACCTGTGAAACACTATCAAAGGAGCAGTGTCTGCCTTTCCAGAGTTGAACTAGAGGGAACCAAGGACAGAGATGATGTCCTTAGACTCTTCTTACCCAATGCTTAACCTTTCTTCCACCTCTGAGCATGACTGAGTTTGTGTCCCCACTCCTTCTCACCCTACACTCCACTCCTGCCACAGGGCTGGTGACTGTGAATTTTGGGGGGGGGAGGCTAGTTCAACAAGTATCAAACAGAATAATCATTGCTGTTGCTCTGATTAGCAGAGAGGCTAAATGCTCCCACAGGTGCTCAACAGCAAATGGGTCCACACAAGTGAGTAGTCTCTGTAATGCATTCCCCACTTATCTATTGAGTCGTAATAATTTTCCTTGCAGGCATTTTAATAAGGTCTTCCTGCAAGACAGTTATTAGCACTTTGTGTATCAAAGTTTTTCCTTCTAGAATTTTCTCATGCCCCTGATGCGTGTGTATGTGTTAATGTATGGTGTGTGTGTATGTGTATGTAGTGTGTATGGTATATGTGTGTGTGCGTGTGTGTGTGTGTGTGTGTGTGTGTGTGTGTGTGTGTGTGTGTTATGTATGGTGTGTGTGTATGTGTATGTAGTGTGTATGGTATGTGCGTGTGTGTGGTATGTATGGTGTGTGTATATGTGTATGTAGTATGTGTGTGTGTGTGTGTGTGTGTGTGTGTGTGTGTTTTCCTGTAACACACCAGAGTTTTGTTTTTGTTCTTGGCAACATCCATCAGTCATCTCCTTGGTGGGTTCCGTTTTTTCTTCAAAGCCAAGAGCAGTCTTTCTTGACAAAGATAATACATATTTCATTTGCTGCCAAGTTTTCTGTTTTTAAAACCATATTTAGCTCTTTAATCCATCTGTAGTTTATTTTCATAGGAGGGGGTTCTAAACTAAAATTCTTCAATTCCATCCACAGTCCAGCATTATTCATTTTTTTATTATCTTTAGATTATGATTTTTGATAACATTGCTGTGTTTTGTGGGTTATACTTTGCCACACCCTCTTGTTTCTCACCCTGGCCTCTGAAACCCTCCTCTCCTTGTGTCTCTGGAATCAGGTAC
>LR749765.1:1594250-1726750 GCA_902729485.2 Mus minutoides
ATTTGGGAAGCTGAATCACAAAATTTGAGTGGCCCTATCAATTCAGCTTCTGGTGAGGGCTCTCTGAATGTGTTACAACATGGCAGAGGAGCTAAAAGACAAAGACCTTATAAATGCAGAAAAACCCAAGCCTGTGAAGTGACCTCAATTTATAACAATCACTCTCTGGAACCGGAGCTACAATTGCTTGTGAGCTGCCACGTGGTTGCTGAGACTCAAACCCAAGCAAGAGCAGCCACTGCACCCAATTACAGAGCCACTTCTCTCCAGACCCTTAAACACTAACTTAGTCTGGGTTTGTATTCTTGCACAAAGCATCACGACCTAGGAGCAAGTTGGGAAGGAAAGGGTTTATTCAGCTTACACTTCCATACTCCTATTCATCATCAAAGGAAGTCAGGACAGGAAGTCACACAGAGCAGGAACTTGGAGGCAGGAACTGAGGTAGAGGCCATGGAGAGATGTTACTTAACTGGATTGCTTCCCCTGGCTTGCTCAGCTTGCTTTTTTGTTTGTTGGTTGGTTGGTTGGTTGGTTGTTGTTGTTGTTGTTGTTTTTAGAGGGTTTCTCTGTATAGCTACCTTGGAACTCACTTTGTAGACCAGGCTGGCCTGGAACTCAGAAATCTGCCTGCCTCTGCCTCCGGAACCCGGGACTACCAGGCCAAGGATGGCACCATCCCAATGGGCCCTCCCGCTTTTTGATCACTAACTGAGAAAATGCCTTAGAGCTGGATCTCATGGAGCCGTTTCCTCAAGGGAGGCTCCTTTCTCTGTGATAACTCCAGCTCAAGTTGACACACAAAACCAGCCAGTACAACTTTCTCTCAAGCTCAACAGTAATCCCTCCCAAACTCGATGATCTAATCACCTTAGCTACCACACCATTTCAACACCCACAGAATGGATAACAGCCCCCCTAACACCTGACCCCTGGGATACTAGCCACACCTACCTGTGTGGGATCAGTGGGGAAGAGCCTTCCAGAAGTGAAGACACTTCAAAACCGAGTACCAGAAAAAATAAAGCAAAGGGGAAACATGGTCTGAGAATCGGGACAAGCTATCTGAGAGCTAGTGAACTGCCTTGCATGGCTCGTGAAGAGAGGTTGGTGACAGAGGTGGAGATCCCTAGCCTACCAAGAGGGGCTAAGAAGTCGGGGGGTGCGTATCCACAAACCCTAAGAACTCTGGAAGAGCTTACAGTGTGCTCAGGCTTTTACATTGCAACATGTCTATTTTCCTGCCCCGTGTAGACACACATCTGGCTCCTTCCCCTGCATTTGGAAGTAATACAGATCGGTGTGCTCTAAAGGCTAGGCTAGAGGCAGCCTCTGAACAGCGTGCACACGTGCTGAGGAGAGTACCAAGGGCTGACTAAGGCTGCACTCCAGGAAACAGGAAGCTGGCAGAGGCAGGAAGTCCTGTGTGGCTGGAGCCCACTCAAAGAACTCTTCTCCTATCTGAGTCACAGCAAGACAAAGGCTGCTGTTGCCCAGCAACAGAAGCCCCAGCTCCGGGCTTGGATTCCAGCTGGCTAACCCTTCCTCTTCTGAGGAGGGGATTCTGATCTCCAGCTTTCTTACTCACCTTCTTGAACTCACCTGCACCAAGCTACCTGACATACAGCCTGTCCCAAAAAGCACCAGCTTGGGATGGAGGGTACAGAGTCTGCTGGGGCCTCGCCCAAGGGAGCACAGCTAACAAGTAGCAGACCCGAGGTGGGAGCGCCAGGTGATCTAGCTTCTTCCTTTCCTGTGTGAGACCTCTTTCTCCACCAGGTGCAAGCCGGAAGTGCCTATGGCAAAAACATTGACGGCGTAGCGTAGGAAAGAAAGATTGGTTCCAAAAGATGAAAAGAAAACCGAAAGATCAAATTGAATAAAATGTCGAAAGCTTAGAAAGTTGGCCACTGCACAGGATTCGTGAATGGAGCGGTATAAAATGTATAATTGAACCAGTCCCTTTTGACCAAGTCGTTTCTAAAGCAAAATTATTTAAAAATCATTTGGTTTGTTGTAGCAAGAAATAAACCCGCATCTAATGAGAGATAAATGTTATATAAGACAAGAGAAGCTTCCAGAATTAAGACGGTAACAACTCAGTGGAGGCTCTACACGGTACTAACCAAACCATCCTCCGGTGGACAGGGCTCTGAGTTAGAGCCTGAGCTAAAGCTGTCCCGGAGCAACTCAGTTCTGACGAACTCTCCTCTCCTGAATGCAAAAGCTTGGTGTATAGCTAACTGAGCTGCAGTCTCCTTCCCTGACGGAGCATGCTCACTGCAGCTCCCAACAGCCTGCAGAATCCGCTGATCCTATTACTGATAAGGGGCCAGGGAAAAGCCCAATCTCGTGTTGCAAACAGATTATGTTGATGGAAACAAGATAGAGGCTAGGTGCTCAGCTGTAGCGGGGTGCGTATAGTAACAGGTAAGCACACCCGTGCTGCCTGGGGAAACGGAAGATGAAGGTGCTGTAATCTCATTTTTAGTGAGATCATCTCCACATGCCGGAGGAGTCAGCTCCCAACCCCCACCCACCTTCAGAAGGCCTCTGGAGAGAAGTTTAGGGAAGCAGATATGGGGTAGAGGGACACAGGCTCAGGACCTGGAGCCCCGGGCTCTACTCCTGGATATGGTCAAACTAGCTGACGTCAGCAGATAAATAGTTCACCCCTCTGAACCTCAATTCTCTTTGTGTATTAGATGGCAGGAGGGAAAGAGATGGCCAATTCAACACTTACATCCAGCTCTAACAGGCCACGAAGGTTAGCTTCTCTCTGCATCCATGCAGTCTGGGTGCTCTGAGGTCTGAGCGATCCCAAAATCCCATCGGCCCTGCAGTAAAGGCTTCCTGGTCTCTAGCTCTGGTTGACCTCCTATGACTACTGGGGCTGCTGGTCCTATCCTGGATTCCATCACTTCAGTTGACATCAGTGGTGTTGGGGACTCAAAGTGTTTTTCCTGTTAACGCAAGAATCTACCTCGGTGTAAATGCTACCCACCCCTCCTCTGTGCTGCCCTGGTCATACATTCTCCTTTGCCGTGCTCGGGGACCCTCATTACAAGAGTATACATCTTTCTTGATGCAGTCTATTCTCTATTCCTTCTCACCATTGCTGGTGCCTCTCAATCCTCTTCTCTCTGAGCTCCAGTCTGTGGCTGTCCCCACTTATCTTAAAGAATTCCACTCAGCCTTCTGTGCCATGGGTGCCTGCTCAGCTCTTGTTCATCTGAAAATGGCTTGATAATGCTTCTTTTGCCTCTCAGCACACCAGCCACCCATGTTAAGTCTATGAAAAAGACCCCACTCGAGTCTCAGGAGTTCTCGCACACAAGGAACCACGAAAGACCATCTTGATGTAATACACATGAGGGAGGTTTACTCACGGAGCTCCGCGGGACGACCCCAACCCATGCAAGAGGTGGGAGAGTCGACCACGAGGCTCGAAAATTAGGAGCTTTTATAACAATGGGGTAGGGGGGTTGGGGAAATTGGCGCGGTTTCACATGATTGGCTAGTTCAAACATCAGCAAGAACCCTAGGTAGCAGCTTAAGGTAATAGTTAACTCTAAGAGACAAGGGGGCGCCAGGGTGGCCAGTTTTTCATCCTGGCCAGTTCTTCACCCACATCTCTGGTGTCTAGAGATCTCTGCTGTTTGGGTGGGAAATCCATTATCTCCCAGTGGTCCCCTGTAGTGAAGCTTTGTTGCCTCTGCTTTCAATGTCCCCCTGACTTTGTTTTTTTTAGGTAACTTGATACCGATATGTCCAGGTAGCATCTCCTTTGCATTTATCTAACTGTGGAGTTTCCTGACTTTCGTGGAGCTGTATTTCACAAAATTGGAGGAAACATGGGACACTGTTTGCTCTATACACCTCTTTGCCCAGTTCTCTGGTTAATTACACACATAGCCGGCGACTTTGTATTGTCACACATGACACTAAGGCAATGTTTGACTTTGTCTCAATCATGTTTTTCTTTACAAATTGGATAATGTCTGTGTTTTATCTTCAATTTAACACATCTGTTCAATTTCACTGCCTTCTCCAATTTGCTCTGAAGCCCATTAGTAAACTTTTTTTCCCCCATTTCCTATTTCACTTTGAGATTCTGAAATTTCTATTTGGTTTTTATGTCTTCCCTTTTCTTCCTGTGTGTTTCTCATGGCAATTGTGTCCATGTGTTTTGGTTTGGTTGTTTGTGAATTTGTTTGTTTGTTTTTAGATTTGTTAATTTCACTTTTTATATGTGTGAGTGTCTTGCCTGCTTGGACATATGTGCACCGTGCGCATGCCTGAAGCCAGAGGAAGCCAGAAGAGGATGTTAGATGCCCTTACAAATGACTTTTAACCACATCTAGGAGCTGAACACAAGATCTCTGGAAGAGCAACAAGTGCTCTTTTTTTTTTAATGAATATTTCAGAATATATTTTGAAAGAAGTGGGTTCTCCACTCCAAATTATATTTTTAAAAAAACCTAACAATTTTCTTAATATAATTTAATGGAGATTCAGGAAATCATTTTCTTTTTTGACTAAAGAAATTTTTTTTGTTTGCTTGCTGTTTTTTTTTATTAGATATTTTCTTTATTTACATTTCAAATGTTATCCCCTTTCTTAGTTTCCCCTCCTAATATCCCCTATTCTATCCCCCTTCCCCCTGCTCCCCAACCCACTCACTCCTGCTTCCTGGCCCTGGCATTCCCCTATACTGGGGCATAGAACCTTCACAGGACCAAGGGCCTCTCCCCCCATTGATGACCAACTAGGCCATCCTCTGCTACATATGCAGCTAGGGCCACGAGTCCCTCCATGTGTTTTCCTTGATTGGTGGTTTAGTTCCAAGGAGCTCTGGGGTAACTGGTTAGTTAATATTGTTGTTCCTCCTAGAGGGCTGCAAACCCCTTCAGCTCCTTGAGTACTTTCTCTAGCTCCTTCATTGGGGATCCTGTGCTCCATGTATTGGATGACTGTGTGGATCCACTTTGCAACAAGTGCTCTTAACTGCAGAGCCAGCCCTTCAGCCCCAAGTATATGTGTATTTTAAAAGCTTCTTTTAACAGATTTTTTTTTCCAACTAATTTCAGTTTGATTCATTTTTAATGTCTGTTTGCATTGACTTTCTTTTTCCTGTGATGCCAGTCCATCTCGTGCTTTTTATATCCAGTAATTCTTTTTTTTTATTAGATATTTTCTTAATTTACATTTCAAATGCTATCCCGAAAGTTTCCTATACCCTCCCCCCCGCCCTACTCCCCTACCCATCCACTCCCACTACTTGGCCCTGGTGTTCCCCTGTATTGGAGCATATAAAGTTTGTAATACCAAGGGGCCTCTCTTCCCAATGATGGCCGACTAGGCCATCTTCTGCTACATATGCAGCTAGAGACAGGAGCTCTGGGGGTTCTGGTTAGTTCATATTGTTGTTCCTCTTTTAGGGTTGCAGACCCCTTCAGCTCCTGGGGTACTTTCTCTAGCTTCTCCATTGGGGTCCCTGTGTTCCATCCTATAGATGACTGTGAGCATCCACTTCTGTATTTGCCAGGCACTGGCATAGCCTCACTTGAGACAGTTATATCAGGGTCCTTTCAGCAAATTCTTGCTGTCCTATGCAATAGTGTCTGGGTTTGGTGACTGATTATGGGATGGATCCCCAGGTGGGGTAGTCTCTGGATAGTCCATCCTTTCGTCTTAGCTCCAAACTTTGTCTCTGTAACTCCTTCCATGGGTATTTTGTACCCTATTCTAAGGAGGAATGAACTATCCAATAATTCTTAGGGGTATACCATCAGTGCGGGTAATATATTGTAGAGACTCCACATTCTTTGTTTTCTCCAAGATGAGAGCTGTTTTCTGTTCTAGCAGGAGGTCACGTTACTAGATAACCACGCTGAGGACCTCTGAGACAGTTTTAGATATCGTTAGAGTTGATTTGCTTTAGTTCTCCCTCAGTCATACAAGTCCCTAGTTACAGGCTCTCCTACTACAATTAAAACTCTCGGAAAGTCCAGTGGAAGGAAAAATCCAAGATTCTATGAAGCCTCATGATTTGACAGGATCCATACCCCACTCTTGTTTCCCTAAAAAAAATAAAATAAAATCTGTGTTCAACTGCTTTAGCCTGTTGGCTGTTTGTTTTTTTCTGAGCTCTAGACCTCGTCCCTGTATATTTCAAAGATTAGCCAGAGATTTGAGAGGAGTGCTTATTTTTATCTGGTAGCACCTCAATAGCACCTTAGCCTTCAACTGCCAGTCACTACCCACTCTGAAAGCCTTGAACTCTATGCTAGTAAGACAGAGATAGATCCTCAGGCTAAGTCCTGATCCCAGTCTGCATTTTCAAAACAGGCATCTTGCCCAATGTGTTCCTTCGTTTCAAGGCTAGAATAGCTTTCATTGTCTGCCCACTGCATGACACCCTGCAGCATCTCCAAGCAGTTTTTGTCCAGGGCTCATAATTATCATCTGCAACAGAGATGTGCTGACATAAAGCACCATCAAAACTGGAAGCTGGGGCTGGAGAGATGGTTCATCATGACGAGCACATATGCTCTTGCAGAAAACCCACATGGAATTGCTAACACCTTTTCAGGTGGCTATAGACGACCCCAGCTCCAGCTCCAGCTCCAGCTCCAGCTCCAGCTCCAGCTCCAGCTCCAGCTCCAGCTCCAGCTCCAGCTCCAGCTCCAGCTCCAGAAGCACCGAATACTGCTGGCTTCCACAGGCACCTCCTCTCGCATGCACAGACCTATCCACATACCCACAGCTGAAAATAAAAGTGTTTGCAAACTGGAAATAAATTCAAACAATTTTATTATAACTAATATCCTCTTTCTTTAAAAGAAACAAATAAATAAAATGAGGACAGTATCCATCGAAGGAGAAACCAGAACCTTATGGGACTGGTTTATATTTATGTTAGAGTTTGGTATTTCTTTACTATAAATTTGTCAATGCCTGTTACAATTTGAAACTGGAATGTTCCCCTGTAGGCTCATTTTGAACACTCAGTCCCCACCCAGCTCATGGTACAATACTGAAGACTGCAGCCTTTAAGAGATAGCAATAGGCCACTGGTGGGAAGGCCTTCGTAGATTAGACCTGAGCCTGGTTCTGGTTCTAAGAACTCTGCTTCATGACTGTCACATCTGAGCCAAGCCACTGCCCCACCCTCCCTCTGCCTCAGATGGAGTGTTTCCTCCCTGCCCTTTCCACCTCAACAGACTAAAATTCCCAAAAACTGTGGCCTAAGCAACCCTTTCTTACATTTCACTTAATTTTTTTCTTTTTTTTTTTTCGAGACAGGGTTTCTCTGTGTAGCCCTGGCTGTTCTGGAGCTCACTCTGTGGACCAGGCTAGCCTGGAACTCAGAAATCCACCTGCCTCTGCCTCCCAAGTGCTGGGATTAAAGGCATGTGCCACCACTGCCTGGCCCTTTCTTACCTTAAGCTCTCACTGTGGAGTATTTTTGCTAGATTGACAAGAAAGTAACTAATACACAACCCAAGTAAGGAGGCTTTACTCTGCCCCTCGTTCATCAGCTCAAGGCTTCCAGATGCCAAGATCTAGAGTTGGCAGGCTGGAGTGTGCATGACTAGTGGTGTGCATGACTTGACTGAAGGTGGCCTGTCTTACCCTGGTAACCAGGCCTGAGATTGTCTTCTGCTTTGATCTGGTGTCCTAGTTACTGTGATAGCATCTGCCTTAACCCAAGCCAGGTCCCTTTCATGGCTATAATCTAACTGTGGGGTTCAGTATTCTTCCCTTGGACACAAGTGTTGAGGTCTTGAAACTCATGGAATTCCTTTTAATGGTCTCTTTTACCCATCAAGTTGACTGGACTATGTGGTGCCCAGATATTTGGCCAAGTGTTCTTCTGGGTATTTTTGTCAGAGTGTGTTTAAAGGGGGTTTTATGAGTCCAGGTCCAGAGTCACAGAACTTATAGAATGAATATGTATTTTATATCTATATATCTATATCTATAGATATAGATATAGATATAGATATAGATATAGATATAGATATAGATATAGATATAGATATAGATATAGATATAGATATAGATATAGATATAGATATGGGATTTACTGGAATTACTTACAGGCTGCAGTCCAGATAGTCCAACAATGGCCAGCTGTGAATGGGAAGCCTAAGAAACCAGTAGTTATTCGGTCTACAAGGCTGGATGCCTCAGCTGGTCTTCTGTATATGCTGGTATGAAGAGGCAAGCTGTAATGCCAATTAAGGAATGGACTTGCCATGAGAATGAGGGCAAGCAGGCAGAGAGCAAAAGCTTCCTTCTCCCCTGTCCTTATACAGGCTCCCAGCAGAAGTTGTGGCCCAGATTAAAGATGTGAATTCCCACCTCGATGTTTGGATCAGAGGTGTGTCTTCCTATGTCAAAGGTCCAGACTAGAAGTGAATTCAACAACCACTTCCAACCAAGCAAAAAAAATCTCACACAGGTGTGCCCTCCGTTTCTGGATTGTAGTTCATTTCAGATGTAGTCAAGTTGATAACCAAGAGTAGCCATGACAGAGGTTAACATCTGTGCGGATCTCCTTTAATGAGCTGAAAGTCTGAGTAAGCTAAAAAGATTGACCTACCTATAAATTAGGGGGATTCATACCTGGAGGGCGGGCACTTCGTAGTCATTACATACTCTACCATAGCACCTTCCAGTACCCTTAAGATGAGTGTGCAGAAAATAGAGCCAGCCTACTGGCAAATGTTTAAAACTACAAAATAAAAATAATTTGTCACACACCCTATAAGAAACACAAGAAAGAGAAGCACTTTCTAATAAAATAACATGCATTTCAGTATGTAAATGCTTGGGCTTCGATGCCCTGGGAGTATCATGATGCAATCAAGCATTTGTGTTTATATGCCAGGTAGCGTGTGTGGGGTGACACAGGGGGTTACAATGGTGACTCCGACATTTATGGGCATCATTGCTATCAGTGATGATTTCAAAACGAAGATCAACTCTTAGAAATGTCAGAATAAAGCCAAACCTGAATTTCCCCTGATTTACATAGCTGTGTCCTCCGCTAGTCACACAGGCGGAAAACTAGACCAAAGAGCTTGCCTTCCAGATTCAGAAAACTGCGAACAAGTTGTGCACCCAAAGAAAGTCTACCTGGACATTGGAAGTTTAGCAAGGCAGGGGATCTTGAGATCACAGAACTAGGCATTCTGGGGATGGCCCGTAGGGGGCGCTAGTGACACCTGTTCACAGCCCGCCAGGGAAATGTTACAAGGCTATATACCATAGACCCATTCTATGGAAAGCTTCTAAGGCATCTTCAGAGATAATGCATCACCAAGCAGAACCGACAGTGAGGTTCGGGGGGTGGAGGTGGAGGGTGGAAGAGAGTGTCTCAGAGGCAATAGTCAGGAAAGACAATGAAAGAAGCAGCCGTAGACCCAAAAGGGTGGATGAAGAAATGTGCTTCCCACACAGTCAAGAGGGACTCAGCAATGTTGCCCCTTACTGACCTAGTGAGCCATGTTACCAAGGTGATTCATGGACCCCTATCGCGAGGTCATGAAGGTGTCGGGTGGGCAGTTGTTTGGAATCTCCGCTAGGAGAGTTGCCCCTGCTGTGGTAGAAGAAATCGGGCAACTCTGCCGAGAAAGTCTGGCCTGGAAATTACCTTGAGATTTAGCTTTGGAAGCCACAAGCTCTCCCCAACCCCCACCCACCTCCCTACCCACCCACCCACCCACACACCTCCAATTTTATTTGAGCAACAAGAGAATGTCCCAGCTTGATCTGATGATTGTGGGTGATGTTATTAGGGAATCACAGGGAGACAGCCAAGGTTCTGCCAGTGTCTGCACGTGGCAGGCGCCATCCCAGTGTGATCTATGGGTTGTGGAGTCATTTCTGTTAATTAAACTCCTTAATATAATTTTGAGGTAAGAGAGCTTGGCCCGTGTTCCAGACAGTCCCTGGAGGCCTGGGGGAAGTGGGAGAACATGCCATCTGGCAAAATCCCACAAAGCTTAATCGCCTAGGAGAAATCCGAGAAAGCTGTACCGGGGGAGGAGGGAGGGGGCAGATGGGCAAATGGACTTCTCTGCTCACCTGGCCAGTGATATTGGCTGAGATCAGGTTTCTGTGTCCCAGCAGCACGCCCTCCCGAAGCCAGCTTCTGATGCCCCTGAATCCCCAAGGAAGCTTCGGTGTGTTTCTCTAACAGGCTGTTCTCCGTCCTGTGCTGGCAGGATCCCTTCCTCACCTCACTCCTCTGACTTCCCCCTCACCCATCAAACCCTCTAATTCCTCAGAGTGAGTTTAGGTAGGGCCACAAAAGCTCCCCAGATTGTGTTTACGTAGGGCCACAAAAAGCTCCACGTTTACTCAAGGCTGTGCATCTTTTGGAAGGAAATCAATACATAATTATGTGTTCTGGGCTACACAGCTTGGAGCCAAGCACATCAGGAATTAACAAGAGGGGAATCCGAGTGGTCAAGGCTGGACCAGCAGGTGTATTCTGGCCAAAGGGGAAGAAGCTGGGGCTGAGGGCCAACTGCAGGTCTTCACTGTATTCGCTTCTCCTGACACATCTGTGTTTGCAGATGAGTTCAAATGGGACCACTGGCTGCACAGCTGCTCATCACCAGAAACCACAGCTGAATCTGCAGCAGCCTCCTCACCTGCCTCCAGCCTCCAGCCTCCACCGAGCACGGACATGCTTCTCCCAAATCATCTTCCCAAAGTGCAAATTAGACCTTATCACCACCTGCGGCGGCCATTCTTAGCACAGCAGCTTCAGGTTTAAAATGTCTCGCATGAATGAACGAAGTCACAGAGGCCCAAGTTTTGACTTGCCTGGGCCAGCACGATGCCAGCCCAGTCAGTGGACCCTTTGAGAAGTGGAAAAAAAGTAAGAATCCTGACTTGCCAACACTGTGTGTGAAGATCAGTGAGATAACATGGACCGAACGCTTCTTCCGGGGCTTGGAACGCTGTAGGCATCATGTAACTCATCTCTTCAGCTTTTCCCTTCATCCCTAGTCACCGCTCCTTAAGCCAGCACATCCTCCTCCTCCGAAGCCCTCCTTCAGGCATTTCCTTCCCCAGAACAGCGCTTAGAATACAGCTGCCCTCTAGCACCATCTCCAGAGGCTCCAAGGTTTATGGCCCCAGAACCAGATGCAAGTCATATCTCAGTGTGGGGAGACATTTCACTTGGGACATAATAATGGGAGGTGCTTGGGAGGTGAGGACAGAAGTGGTTGCACCTAGCTCCTGGCTCAGACGATTTGAGGATTTCCCAGCTCCATCTGGGTACGGCGTTTGGTCCAAGGTTAAAATTCAGACTGAAAAAAGACTCAGAACTCAGTCTATCTCTGGGGTGCATCTTTGACCTGCAACCAGAATTACAGCCCAGGCTGGGGCCAATGTGACTCTTGGCCCAAGAATAGAGAACATAGATTCCTGACATTGATCTTCTTGAGAACTTCTTGTGGGCTTCTTGAAAAACTTCTGTGAGTGCAGCTCATGGCCGAGACGCTGTGGACTTCCAGCAATAACCAGGCTACAGCTGAAATGCCAGCATTTCCCTGAATAATATCACTACATCTGCCAACCCCCATGCATCAGGATGCAGCTTTAAAAACAGGTAGGCTGATACTGGTCACGATTCTCTTAGTAAAGTCATATATTCTGCCACTAACTTCCCAAAAAGGCACCCTCAGTAGAATTACCTCTGTTCCCTATGGTCAGGATGGACAGAAGGAAAGAAAAAGAAAGCCTTCCTACATGCAGTATCCCACCCAAGAGAGGACAGGCCCACATGGCTCAGTTGACAAAGCGCTTGTCTTATAAGCACAAGGACCCGAGTTTCATCCTCAGGACCCAGATTCAAAAAGCCATGCAAGGTGGCATATGCCTATAATCCCAGCACTAGGGAGGTGGGACAGGCAGATCTCCTGGGCTTTCAGGCCAACCAACCCAGCCTCTTGGTGAGCTCCAGGCCAAGGAGAGACGCTGTCTCAAAACACAAAGTGGGTGGTTTCTGGATAATGGCACTGGAGGTTGTTCTGTGGTCTATGTGTGAACACACACACACACACACACACACACACACACACACACGAGAGAGAGAGAGAGAGAGAGAGAGAGTTACTGTCTATAACTGGACAGATATCTAAAGTGTGTAATTCTCAGGACCAAAAGCTACAAACTAGGAATATAAGAAGCAAGTAAACCACAGAGAACGTGCCAAGAGGTAACTCAACAGGGTTCCTGGGTGTGCTCAGTGATCTTCCTCTTTGTTTGGATGAGAGTTGGGATGGAAGGACTGATGCACTAAGACCCTGGGGCCCGGCCCCCCTTGTCTTCCAGGCGGGAGTGGATCTACCAGAACCACCTCTACCCAAGCAACTGCAAACCCAGCTTGGCCCACTTTATCCCCTGTCCTTTTCCCCTTGAGGATGACTAGACCTATCCCAGCACTGTCCTCTTTCTTTGTCAAGACAGAGTTCTGCTATGTAGACCGGGCTGGCCTTTCCCAAGTGCTGGGGTTAAAGGAGTGAGTCACTTCTCCCTCCCAGACCTTGCTATCTCCAGCACCCCGAAGTCCTGAGTCTCTATTTCATCTGCAGATTATTTTCACCAAGATAGTTCCAGAAGGCAAATTCTCCCACAGCATTAAAAAATAATTTATAGAAATAACGTTCCTTTAATAAAAGCCACACAGAATTATACAATTTTTATAGTGCATGACAGAATAGGAAAGGTCCAAGCTCTTGTAGAAAAAAAAAATGTATGTCTCCGGCTGCAGCGTGTTCTGAGTGCGGCTACCTCCTCAGGCTAGTATAACTTACTGACTTGAAAGCCAGCTACTCATCCCGCTGCCCAAACCTCATCCAAAGACAGAATATGCAGCCAGAGTGAGTCCGTTCTTTCTGTCCTCACACTATGAGCCAGGCCAGAAACAGAATATGCAGCCAGAGTGAGTCCGTTCTTTCTGTCCTCACACTATGAGCCAGGCCGAGAGAAACTGTTTCTGCTTTTTTAAAATATATAATTAAACAGTTAGTGACTAAATTGCATTGTAATTGATTGCAAAATTGCTTTTTTAATGAGATTTAGACACTAGAAAATAGCTCTCTCTCTCTCTCTCTCTCTCTCTCTCTCTCTCTCTCTCTCTCTCTCTCTTTCTCTCTCTCTCCAGTGTGCCCAAAGTGAACTTGGTCATTTTAACAATAAACTGTCTTCCTGGTTGTCTTCTAGACACATATAATTCTGAGATTAGCAAGGGGGGTGGCTTGTCTGCCTTGGAAAGAGAGGGCTAAAGCCAGGGGTTCCACTCTTACCCTAAAAGGGATGGCAGTTTGGAACACCTTCTTCCCAGAACTCTCAGAAAATCCCATTTCATCCCACTGAAAGATATATCAGCTGTCACAGTAAGGGGGATGGTCTTCACTTCCCACCACTGGCTGCTGGAGTGTCTCCTCTATCTTAATCCATCTTGCTGCATGACTGTCAACCTCAGGGACACATGAGGCACACATGAACCCCACCATGGGCATATGTAGCAGCAGACTGACATCCTCACACACAGTGGCAGGAGCTCAGGCTTTCCACAATCTCATACAGCAGTTCCCATGTGCAGTTGCTGAAAACACAAAGGCTCTTCACACTCTCTTGGGAATGCCAAAGCTGGAGACACTGATGGTTATAATAGTCCCCATTGTCAAATTCTGCTATACACCTGTCCAGGCATAATTTACCAATGTTCTATGAACTCCTTGGGATCTAGGGACATCGAGATGAGGCTGACAAAGGGAAAGGATAGACAAAGCACCTGGATCCCAACACGCACACACACACATACACACACAATCATACACACACACATACACAACACAATCATACACACACACTACCCACTCACACATACACATACATACATACATACATACATACATACATACATACATACACTATACACATATACACACTACATACACACATACACACATACATACATACATACATACATACATACATACATATACTATACACATATACACACTACACACACACATACACACACATACATACATATACTATACACATACACACACATGCATACACTCACATATACATACACTATACACATACACACACTACACACACACAATCATATACTCACACATACACATAAATACATACACTATACACATATACACACTACACACACTCACACATACACACACATACATACACACACTCGCACATATACACACATGCATACACTCACATATACATATACATACATACATACACTATACCCATACACACACACAAGCATACACTTACACATATACACACATAAATACATATACTATACACATACACACACTACACACACAAACACACACAGTTCTTTCTATCTGTTTGAAAATTGGGCTTCTACTCAAGAGACTGTGGGAAAGGTTCCAGTGACTTAAAAAGAAGTCACGGGGTAAGTAAGTGGTGTGATGATTGAGCACCGAAGCACAAAGCGGGTGTAGCTTGATGAGAGGGTCCTTAGCATAAAGGGGTGTAGCTTATAATAAAGTACTTAGCTGGCATGTAGGACACCTTAAGCTTGACCCCTAGAACTACCAAAGTAAAAGGCAAGACCCTTAGAAACATAGCCCAAGAGGGGAGTTCCAGTGCCTGTATTTTGTCACCAAATGGTCAGATAGGCAGGAGAGGGCGGGGGAAGGGCTCAGCAGATGAGTAGCAATATGTCCATCCTCAGCTACCAAGATACAGAATAGGGCACTTCTTAGACCCCTGCTGCAGTCCTGCACCAGTTGTGGGCAGCACAACTGCAAGGCGAAGCGGCTGCCATCTGGCAGGGGAGGACCCTTGAGGCAGATTGTTCTTGTAAACAGCCAGGTATTTCTATGTTATGCTGTGTGAACCACACAGCTTCTGTTGCAATGCTTCAACTCCACCATTGTTCTGCAAACCCAGTTACAGACAAGACAGAGATAAGTGGAAGCGGCCGTGTGCTAACAACACTTTATTTACCAGAGTGGCTGTTTATATATAGGAACACCCAGACACAGCGGTGCTCACCTGTGGGCTCAGCATTCTGGAAAAGGGACTAGAACAGCTGGAGCACAGGGTTAGAGACCAGCCTGGGCATCTGGGTAACACCCTGCTTTTTTGTCGTTGTTGTTGGTGTTGTTTTTAAGCAAGCTGAGCATGGTGGTGCACACCTTTAATTCCAACATGCCAGAGACAGACATAGGTGGATCTCTGTGAGTTCAAGGCCTGCCTAGTCTACATAGTGAGTTCCAGGCAGGATATAGGTACAAGGTAAGACTTAGTCAAAGAAGGAGGTGAAGGAAGGGGGAGAGGGAAGAAGTGGGGACAGAAAAGGAAGGACGGGAGGAAGGGAAAAAAAAACCAAAACAAAGCCAGTTTGCTCTGAAGGAAGAAAATTCAAGACACAGTCAGAGGGGGCAGAGCTTATGGCCATCAGTGAAAGATGCAGAATCCTTCAAGATTCAGCCCCAGGGAGGGCTTTGAGGCAGGGAAGGATGAACTGGTTTGTACCTGGAAAGGACTTCACTCTGGGTTTTGCCACAATCTGACTCAGTCTGTGTAAATAGGAGAACATCAAGGGAGGGCTGAAACTTCGGTCCATCAGCTAGACTCCAGATCTGCCTGAGGAGTTCCAGTCCCCTTGAGAGCTGGAAGACCTAACTCTAATGGATCTGTGTTGACAACAGCCAAAGGGTAATTACACGTGATTCTCCACTGCTTTTCAAGTGCATCTGTGGTCATAAACTCAGGCGAAACCTCGTGGATGGTGTTGGGTGGACCAGGCAAGCCCTTTGTGTTCATCGCTGTGTTCATTGCTATATTCATGCTGGGACCATGACGTCTGACAGACACAACTTCAGGCTCACAGTTTCAAAGGAGTCCAAGTTCATCCTGATGGGAAAGCATGGTAAAGGTGGTGGCAGCAGGAGTGTGGGACCACACAGGCCAGTTCTACGTCAGCTCGACCCAAGCTAGACACACCTGGGGAGAAGGGACTTCAGGTGAGAAAATGCTCCCACTAGACTGATGGGTGTGCAAGCCTGTGGTGCGTTTTCTTGATTGATGATTGATGTGGGAAGACCCAGATCACTGTCACAGTGCCACCTCTGGGATGGTTGTCCTGGATGCTCTTAGATGGAAGGCTGAGGAAGTTGGTAAGCAGGTTCCTCCATGGCCTCTGCCTCCAAGTTCCTGCTTTGGCTTTACTGAATGGTAGACTTCAAGCTACAAGACAAAATAAACCCTTTCCTCCCCAAGTTACATTTGGTCATTATTGTTATTATTGTTGTTGTTGTTGTTATTATTACAGAGTAGACATCCTAAACTGGGGACACAAAGCCCTCGTGTGGTACAGCAGAGAGCACAGAGGGTCACCAGGGTGAATGTAACCTCCTAAGACCTGCCCCTAGATGTCTATTTCCAGCAGGTAGACCCCTATATCCATAAGATTCCACTGCCTTCCACACATCACCACATATGAGCCTGTGGGGACCTTTCACATAAAAACCAAAGCACCCACTCTCTTCATATTACACAGCAAGACTGAAGGCCTGAGACGTGAAGTGGTCCCTCAAGATCACATGACTAGAAGACCTAGAGATCAGAGCTAATGCTGGAATCACTAAGAGTTCAGCATTCTCTTGGCCTAACTTGTGGTTCTAACTTGCAAACATTGTGGCCATTCAGTATGCATTTCTAGAATTTAATGCGCACCGAATCAGCTTGTATCTTCTCTAAAGAGACATGATATGAGGCATGTATGTATTTCAAATAAAAAAGGAGTTTCAATTTTTCAAGGTTTATGAAATGAAGCAGCCCCAAGGCATGTCTTGCAATGAGGTCAGATTTACGCAAAACAAGCCACCAAGGCTGGGAGACGCTCTCTTATCCCTTGACCTCTGGCAAGTCCCTTCCTCACCCAACAGTTTATTCTCAGCTGTTACACAACGAAGTGGGATCAATGCTCACTGGAGTCTCTCTCTACTCGAAGAAAAATGCTTTAATCAATTAGGTCTGGGCATTGGGCCAACATTTTCACATTCTCACCATAAACCATTCTGTAAGCTGTAAGAGGAGGCAGAGGTATTTGGAGTCCTCTGAAAGAAGGCTGAAGTCATCTCCCTCTAGACCATGGAGCCTCTGGATCTCAAGGCCAGCAGGAGCCAGAAGACAGGTGGGCCACTGCTGTAACTTTGCAGGTGACCAGTAGGCCCTTAAAAAATAAAAAAATTAAAAAATCACAGACTTCTCAGACCAACACACTGGGAACTGCTGGTCCCAACTCTGCATTTCACAAGGACACTAGTCCTAGACAGCATCTCTCTTCCTTCAGGGAGCAATCACAGTAGAGATGATGAGCTGCTAATACAACTTCCACGGGGAGCTGGGAAGATAGCACAATGGGTAACGTGCGCTTGCAGCGCAAGTGTGGAGACCTGGGATTGAGTCCCCAGAATCCACATAAAATCCGGGAGTGATAGGTCCTATCTGTAATCCCAGCACTCCTGCAATGAGATGGAAGCAGAGACAGGAGAACCCCCAGAAGCTGCAGGACCAGCAAGCCTGGACCACACAGCAGAAAACAAACAAACAACAACAAAAAAAGACTCTGTCTCAAACAAGAGAAAAAGCAAAGTCCAAAGTTATCATCCAACCTCCACACATGGGCTGTGGCAAGCTTTCCCCTGTACTCATACACTCACCTGTGTGTGCACAACCACACACATGCAAAGGATAAAAAAAAAAAGAGAAGAGAAAGAAAAGAAAGAAGGAAGGAAAGAAAGAAAGAAAGAAAGAAAGAAAGAAAGAAAGAAAGAAAGAAAGAAAAAATGTAAACATTAAAAACTAACATCTGGGGGCTGGCGAGATGGCTCAGTGGACTGCTCTTCCGAAGGTCCCGAATTCAAATCCCAGCAACCACATGGTGGCTTACAACCATCCGTAACAAAATCTGATGCCCTCTTTTGGAGTGTCTGAAGACAGCTACAGTGTACTTACATATAATAAATAAATAAATCTTTTTTTAAAAATTAAACTTTATAAAAAAAAAAAAAAACTAACATCCATGATCTGGAGGAACTAGAACAACCCCTTGCATATCTGTCACTCCTTGAGGGAAGCTTAGTAGCCAGTTCCTCGCCAGCAGTGGGTCCCCAGCTCACCCAGCATCTCATCCTGCCTGGTGACATTCTGAGCGAGTAGCAGAGCCACCTGGCTGGAGGGGCAGGAAGAAAGCAGTTCAGAAATGGGGCTGCTGGGAAGGAAGCGTTTGACGGAACTTCCTGGTTCCTTCTGAATAGTAATGAGTGGTGTGCAGGAGTCAAGATTTTTATTTCTTGTTTTTCAAAAGCCACATTGATGGGGAGCAGGCTCACAATACAAACAGTGGTGATTGCAATCACTTGCCGTTCCCATGGTAACAGACAAGATTAAAAGGGCAAACAACAGAGCTGGAACTCTCTTCAGATTAAACTCTCCTGATTTTAATTGCCAGGCAGCACGCTGACACATGAAATCCCAGACTCTGTTTAACAAAATCAAAACCTCCCCTCTGCTACCAACGGGATTAATTCAGGCTGACCAGACTAGTCCTCACTCTCCCCGTGCAGGGCTTGAAGCACCACAAAAAGTCAAGTCTTACGTACCTCCAGCACCAGAGGGTTCATTACCTGCAGCAGAGAATCCCTCTGTATTGCGCCAACTGCTAATCTCCATTAATAAGCTCTTGCTTTTATGGCCACCAGCGCCAAGCAGTTTTGTGCTTCCTGCCTTGCAAGTGAGGGAACTGCAGCTTGGAGAGATTAGAGTTAGGTGTTAGACACTCAGTACCATCCTGTCTGTCCCCAAACCCCAGATACTTTGCCACCCCCTCTGCCTCTGGAGGAAGGAATGGAAAGGTGTGGAGATGATTAGCTTGCAGGGGTGGCATGACATAGAAAGGCCAGAGACAGCTGGGCAGTTGACACCTGGTCCTGACCAAACAGTTCCCTGCTAGCCCTTGTCCCTCCCCAGAGAAACTGTAGTTCTAACTGAGAGCACAGCTCTACCTCAGTACCACTCAGCAGGGTGGTGGTGTCACAGTAATAATATTCTCGAGTTTTCTTCATTCCATGGTGCCTGCTTTCCCTGGCTCCAGCTTCTTTCTCTCCTGGGTGGTGAGTTTTCACCTCACACAGCTGCTTGGAGTTTGATCAAGTTGGTTCAAAGCCACCTCAGCAAGCCTAGGGAGAAAGAGCCCTTCAGAAACACAACACTGAAATAAAACCACGAAAGATTCACTGGGAAATGATGATTGAACAAGCCAAGCAGGGCATCCGCTCTCTAGCCCCAGATAAACAAAGTCAATCTCTAAACCATGTAGTCAGGCATTATTTACTGCTCAACTTCTTATAGGGCACCTACAGTATTCAAAAGGAAATTGCTACATCATTCAGCACAGAGATGTGTAGCAGGTGCTGACACCAGCATCCACAGAGCAAGATACAAAGTAGTACATAGTGCTGGACCACTGATGCTGAGACGTTATCCTGGCAGGCTTAGGAGTGTAGTCTTCTCATCACTTGTTCAGAGCAGCAACTTTACTGCTGCTCTGTGAGGGTGAATAGAAGCCTAGAAGGCTTGTGGAGAAGACAGTAAAAGATCAAACATACACCCATCCTGCTCCAAATTCCCTGGAGGGGCAAGAAGAGGGGAAATCAAACACAGAAACTGATCTTGGGATGAACAACTGGGCTGAGCTGGGAGACATGAGGAGTTAGGAGGTGAAGGGGTTACTGAGAAACAACCTTGGAAACAAGTAGCAAGAAGCCAGAGGAGGCAATAGCTCTTGAAAAGCATGTTGTTACAAAGATGCGGTAGGGACTCCACCAGCCAGTCTCAGGGACAGCCCTTGCTTTCTTGCTACTGGAAGAGGAAGAACATGGGAGAGAGCAAGCAGGGAGGAAGGGCTGCAAGCCAAGCCAAGAGGTCCAACAACTAATCCAGTGTGATAAGAGGAAGAAGCTAATGGGGGAGGAGGGGTAAAGAAGGCTTTTCTCCCCACTCCACCTCCCAAAGCCTCTGTCTAGCCAAATTGGAAGCCAAAAAAGTACATGACCTTTGTGACCCAAGACAGACAACCTCTGTCAGCCAGAAAAGGGGAGCTGAAATCACCAGAAAGGCAGCAACAGCTAATCCCCCACATGAAGGGAAGTGTCTCAGGGACACACACACTTATCCCACTAAAGTCATCCCTGCTGCTCCCCAAACCTTCTGAAATCAGCAGTCAGTGAGTGAGAATGGAGGAAGGTGGTGCTGACAGAGGACAGGCCGAATGAAGCAGTTAGTAAGGTAGGGAGACAGAAAGGCAGCGCCACAGTGGCCCAGAACAAGGGAAGGAGTGGGCTGCCCACCACGCCCACACACAAGAAGTTTCAGGAATTATATACAAAGATACCCCAGGGGACTTTGATCATAGGAACCACCCTGGACCAAACACAGGTGGTGGACAAAAGAAAGGATGTCCAGGCCTGCCAGGGGCCTTCTTCACCCTGGCAACAGGGTGCTTTCCATTTGCAGGTAGAGGTGGTTGATTAGGGAGATGCACACAAAAGGCCATCCGCAAGGAACGACAGCTGGTCAGAGAAGTCCACACACAAAATCCCAAGCAAAGCCTCAGCCCACTGTCCCAGTTGCTGCCAGCCACACATACTTTCAAGCAGGGCTCTTCATAACCTGAAAAGTCCAGGACAGGAAGCCTATAAGATGCAGACACTGGAAGACCCCAACCGTAACCCTATTCTATAATTATTCTATGGCCAAGCCCCTATTCCTGATTCCCTAGTCACTGTGAGCCCCCTGCATCTGCAGAAACATAGTCAACTGTTTAGACCTCACCCAGTGCCTGGAGAGTTGGCACAGCAGTGAAGAGTGCATACTATCCTTAAAGAGAATGTGAGTTTGGCTCAAGTCCCCACTTCAGGGAGTTCACAACTACTTGTAACTCCAGCTCAGGGGATCTAACGCCTTCTCTTCTGATCTCTGCAGGCACTGCACTCACATACACAGACAACAAACATATACACAGATGAAAATGATTTTTAAAATGTATCTCACCCGTGGAGCTGGAGAGGGAGCTTGGTAGTCTTTAAGAGCATGGGCTGTCCTTCCAGAGGACCAGGGTTCCGTTCTCGGTACCCAGACAGTGGCTCACAACCATCTGCAGCTCTACTCCAGGGATTCTGATGCCCTTTTCTGGCTTCTGAGTGCATTGTACCCATATGGTGCCAGACATACATGCAGGCAAGACACCCATGCGTATAAAAATAATAAAACAAATCACATATGGACCTTATTTTAAATGGGAAGATTACTGAATTACTGAATATGCAGGGTGTCACATCGAATTTTCTCCATGCAGAGTATTTAGAAATATTTGGTAAGAGCTGCCGATAGATTGTCTCCACGGCTCAGCCAATCCCTTCTTGGCCATCATTTGCCGAGCCCCTTCTAAGGGACAGACCCCATCCTGAGCACTTAGGGAATGTAGAGATACATAAAACAAAACATCTACCTGCATGTACCTTCTAACAAGCTGGGCAGTTTGGAAGCCAGTGGGGCCTGCAGCTCGTCAGAGCGGAGCTCTTAAATTCTTTCAATGCATGACCTCTTTTCACCCAGGAAACTTCAATAGGAGCCAGATCCATAGGCATGCAAAATAGGTATGCAAATGAGGCATTTAATGACGATGCACTATAAAGACATTTATTCTAAGGCAACTTATTGGTGTGTACAGTTTAAGCATTTGGTAACACAGAAGCAAGCTTGCACACTGATGATGGATGTGTGGCTTACTTTTACACAAGGAAATCTTGGCTGAATTTTGGATAGTGCAGGACACAGGGCATCTTCAAGATCTTTCAGAGTTGATCAGTGTTTTACAGTCAATGCTGAGAGTGACACTTTACATAAATACATAGCCCAAAATGCCAATATTTAAGGCCACTTCAAAGATTGTTGGGAATTTTGTCCAAACGAAACCAAACTTCATCCAACAACTTCTTTTTTAACGGAATTCAACTCAACCACTCAAAGAGAGAGTTGTTTTTTTTTAAGGTAAACATTCTAACTCTACATTCCAAACCACACTAGTTTTAGCACATGCTAAGAAAGAGGATCGGGAAATGTGAAAAGTCTTTGTGTTCTGTGAGCAAACCTCTGTGTTTCCATAAGAGCAGAGAGAGCCCTTTGTATGCACAGTTGAAACACTACAGTGCAGAATCTACAACAGTCTCAGATCTGAGCCAGGGGTGGAATAGTGTTGGTTGGTGTCATGGGACACTACAACACTGAATTGTGAGTGGGCCTCTTGTGTACTCAGAGCCAAGTCACGTGGGCAAGGCAGCTGAGCACTGCCAGGAGCATCTCAGATTCCATGAGCATTTGATTTTGAGCTAAACTTGACTGTTGACTATTCAGAAACTTTTATTGTTGCCAAACTGTTTGCAGCCCCCACCCACATTTGATTACAGGACCCCACACGGCATGACCCACAGTTCAAGAACCTGGGTGATAGTCAGAGGTAGTGTTAGTGTTAGGGGGACAATCACACGGGGGTGGGAGTGCCGAGGGGAAGATGGAGGCTGGGCTTCAAGGAGAGCAACCAGAAAAGGCAACTGGAAAAGTCCTGAACCCAGGGCAGGGAAGCCCTGTGGGTATCTTGGAGGAGTAGGGCAGAGTGACTGAGGAGGTTCTGAGAAGGGAGGTGTGGACTTTAGACTTGTAAACAATGTTGAGGCTGTGATAGATTATGGGAACTTTTGAAGTTGGACTGGGGGCATTTTTGTATTATGATATATCTACAAACCTATAGGGGCCAGGGAGTGGATGTTGGTAGTCATTGATGAGTGGCACCATTTAAGAGATATTAGAAGGTGTGGCCTTGTTGGAGGAAGCCTGTCACTCAGGTGGGCTCTGGGGTTTCAAATGCTCAAGCCAGATCCAGTGTCTCTCTCTTCCTGCTGCCTGAGGATCTCTTTGTTGACTCCCCACTACCTCTCCAGCATCATGTCTGCCTGTGTGCCGCTGTGCTCACCATGAAACTGTGAGCATGCCCTCCACAACTTGATGCTTTCCTTTATAAGAGTTACTGTGGTCCTGCTATCTTTTCACAGCAATAGAAACACAAACTAAGACAGGAGAGCACCCGGCAGCTCAGAACCTCCCCGCCCCGCCCCCGGCCCCGCCCCCAATGTCTTTGGCCTTGTGCGTCAGTGTGGAGACTCACATGGCCACAGAAAAACCCAGAGGAGCCGCTGTACTTGAACTCATTTTTCCAAAAGAACTGCTCAACTGCTGTCTTGAAATGGACCGTCGGGAGGAGTGAAGAGAGAGGCAGGCCAGTTATGGGGGCGCTCTGTGACACTGCCAAGGAGAGCCAATGGGACATGAACTGTGGGGGTAGCGGAGAGAGGTGGTGATAGACAGACAATGGGTGGTGTTTGCAGAGGCTGAATGGGTGTGTAGAGGGGCTGAGAGCCAGGGGAGAAAGAGCCTCCTCCTCCTGCCTCCATGCTTCTGCACAGCCAACAGATGGAGCTCCGGGAACTGGGGTGAGGAGAGCATCAGCGATTGTGGGCAGAGGATAGAAGGTTGTGTTTTCATAGTACTGAGATTGGAAACTGAGTAGATGGCCAGATGGGTGTGTTGGGTAGATGGCAGGATATCCACGCAGTCTGGAGACTGGAGGAGGAGCGTGAGCTAGAGATAGGCATGTGGGACTCCTCAGTTTATCCCGCTGTTCAAAGCTACGGAGACATGATGAGACCAAACGAAACAGAAGAAAGCCCCAATCACGGACAGGCAAAGAAGGGTCGCCCTGTATCTCTAGCTCAGAAATTAGTCATAATGGCACAAACAGGAAGTACCAACAGACAAAATGGTGACGCCGCTGCGCCAGCTGGATGGGACTGTGAAGGAGCTGGGAACTGGGGTCTGGAGGCAAAGTCTGTTCTTCTCACGGGACAGGAATAGACAGCGCTTGAAGTCTGCAGCTCCAAGCTTGATAGCAAAACTGACAACTGGCTTGGAGGAGGTTAAAATGATGCCCGGTGAGAGAGCGCTGATTCCTTACCTCCGTGTACTAGCTACCTGGCGGCTGCAGCCACGCCCACAGCTGGCCTGAGCCCCAGGAGAAGCTGGGGATCTCGAGCCTGGCAGAGGGTAGGTACATTGTTGGAGGTAGGGTGGTGTGTGAATCAGTCACTGAGCCAAGGCAGTGCTTGGCATGCTGTTCAGCTAAATGAGTGTAGAGAGAAGATGCTTGTCCCGTGGTCTGAAATCTCCACGGGGCCCACAGTGAAGCAATTAAATTAGAATTAATGTTTGAGTATCTGTTTATAGAGCTGCTTCATTTTAAACACACCCTTTCTTTTATTACACGCTAATTGCCAGGTAGGATATTTTAGAAATAAATGTAGTATTTTTTTCCCTGCAATTCTGCACTCTTTCAAGAACAAAGACTTCTCTCTCTCTCTCTCTCTCTCTCTCTCTCTCTCTCTCTCTCTCTCTCTCTGTGTGTGTGTGTGTGTGTGTGTGTGTGTGTGTGTGTGTGTGTGCGTTTTCCTCTGTCAATTCTCATCAATATTTTTTTGAAGCAGGTCTCTCACTGAACTTGAAACTTACCAATTCAACTGAAGCCAAAAACCCCAGCGATCCCCCTTTCTCCCCGTTCCCAACACTGGGGTTACAAGAGGGTACACACTGCTCATGGCACACAAGGCCTCACCTATGACTTAGGCTTCCATCATCCTGACGAAGGCCCGGCAGGCATTTTTGCAGGAGACACAGGCCTGTGATCCGCCCTGCTGTAAGGAACAGCAGGTATCCAGGTTCCTCCCTTCTGGCCCAGCTTCTCCTTCTGGCCCAGCTTCTCCTTCTGGCCCAGCTTCTCCTCCCTCTAAATGGTTCACACTACACTTAGTCATTTTAGTTTTTCTTCACACAAACCTGAATATGTATTCCCACCCTGAGTGGATTTTTAACGCCGCTGCAGCAGACTAAGAGAAAAAAAAAAAAAAAAAAAAAAAAAAACCACTGGCAACAGACGCTCCCTTACAGTGAGACTGGAGCCAAAATTGAAAANCCTCCTTATCCTTCTAATTAGATGCTTCCTCCCTCCACTCAGATTTACTTACAGAGCAACTTGGTTTTAATAGGAAGGTGCCCTTACTTCATCTCCAGCTTCTCTTCCTGCTGAGCCATCTCTCTAGCTCCCAAAGCTAAGAACAGTGTCAATAAACAAACTTTATACTACCTAAGGCAAAATGGTGTCATGGCTCTGACCTTCTGCTGACCCTGGGGTAGGCTGCAAGGCCTTGGAGAGCATGGACTCAAGGCAGGGGCCACTGTTTCTTGCTACCAATCAGAAGTGCTGACTGAGCACAATAGAATCCCCTGGGGAACCCAATGGCCATTCTTCTCTTGCTTTATTTCAAATGCCCTGAGTGCTCTAAAGACAAATGGAAATTAAGGTTTTAGACTGTGAAGGGAACCTGGATGACATGTAGGGGGAGGGGAAAGGTGCACAACAGCCTTCCTGTCACCCTGATACTGACACTTCTCTACCCTGGCTGACTGGGTTGCTGTGCCTGGCACTTAAGTGGCTTTGTTGATCTGAGTTTTTGGCAGCCTGAGTGCAAATGTCAGGACTCCCCAGAAAGTGTCAGGCTTGGATAGAGTCAGGAAACTCATGTTGGGGGGTGTAAAACAGTTCACAGACCTGGTGTGAGAATGCATGCCTGCATCCCAGCACATGACAGGCTGAAACAGGGGGATGGTGAGTTTGAGGTCAGAGCCTGAGCTACACAGAGAGAAGATGGCTTGAGCTCATCCCTGTCTTAAAAGGAGAAAGAAGGAAGGGAAGAGAAAGGGACAGCGAAGGGAAAGATAAAGGGGAGGGGAAGAGAGGAAAGAAAGGGAGGGGAAGAGGGAGGGGAAGAGGGTGGGAGGGGAAAGGAGAGAGAAAGGAATGGGAGGAGTAAGGGAAGGAAAGAGGGAGGGAGGGGAGAGGGAAAGGGAAGGAGAAAAAGGAAAAGAAAGGGAAAGGGAAGGGAAGAGAGGAAGGGATGGGAGAGGGGAAAGGAAGTAAAGGGGGAAGGAAAGAGGAAGAAGAAAGGAAGGAAGAGAGAGGAAAGGGAAAAGAGAGAGGAAGGATGGGAGAGGGAAAGAGAAGTGAAAGGAGAGGAGAAGGAAGGGAAAAGGGAAAGTAAGGAGAGGGAAGCTGAGGGGAAGGAGAGGGGAAGGAAGACAAGGGGAGGGAGGGGAGGAGGAGGGAAGGGAGAGGGGAAGGAGAGGGGAAAAGAGGGGAAGGGAAAAGTGAGGCGATAAAGATTCAGGGAGGGCAGGAAGAAAGGCAGATGTGTCGGGTAAATGAGAACGTACTGTTTCTGTGGTCCATGAAGGTAGAGACTCTAGAAAAGAATCCCTTGTGGGATGAGACTGAGGCAGCCTTTGCCCTGACTTGGCTCTGGATGCTGCTGGTTGCTAAGTGCCAGCTACACTTTGAGTCAACATCCTGGAAGCTCAGCGATAGACTTCCCCATCTGAGGTCCATGCGGGTTACTCTTTCTCCTCAGGACAGAAACCTCATACACTACTGAGACGTGTTGGCTTTCTGTGGCCGGTATAACAACTGACAACCAGTGGCTTAAAACAAAACACGTTTATTGTCATACAGTTCTGGGGCTCAGAAGTCCAAGACAGGACCCAAGGTACTGACAGTTGGGTTCCTGCTGGTACCTGGGTGTGCTGGAGTGAACAGACTCTTCCCTTGGTTGTCTAGCATCTAGAGCCTGGCTACACCCCTTCTCCATCTTCAAAGCCAAGTCTTTCCCATGCTTCCATATGACTACTTCTTCCTTCTCTCTTCCATTTTAAAGACTCACAATGCATGTTGGCCACAGTCAGAAGACTCGGGGAAATATTCCCATTTTTAAATCAGCTCATTAACAACTCAATACGTATTTTTTCCTATACATGTCCTAATTCACAGATACTAGGGATTCATATGTGGATAATGCTTGGACCTTATTCACACTCATCATTGAGTGTTTTAGTTAGAGTTTCTATTGTTGTGAAGAGAAACCATGACCAAGGCAACTCTTAGGAAAACATTTCATTGGGGCTGGCTTCCTGGTTCAGAGGTTTAGTCCATTGTCATCATGGCGAGAAGCACGGCAGCACACAGGCAGACACAGGGCTGGAGAAGAAGCCAAGGGCTCTACACCCAGATTGGTAAGCAGCAGGAAGAGAGAGTGATACTGGGCCTGGCTTGAGCATCTGAAACTTCAAAGCCCACCTCCAGGGACATACTTCCTCCAACAAGACCACACCTCCTCCAACAAGACCACACCTCCTCCAACAAGACCACACCTCCTCCAATAAGACCACACCTCCTCCAACAAGACCACACCTCCTCCAATAAGACCACACCTCCTCCAACAAGACCACACCTTCTAATAGTGCCANAGTGTTGTAACCCCCCATCCTTATGGTGAGGTGGGAGGTGGACACAGGAGAACAGCCCAGAAGCTCGTGGGCGAGCAGCTGCTTTCTACTTAGTAGGTCCCTTTTATCAAACACTGGTTAAAGATCAGATCACTTGTGTATGCCCTTCCTAACCCTACGCTCTTCTCCTTTCCCCGTTCCCCTGTCTCCCTTCCCTCCCCACAGGCAAGTTTGCCCCACACCGTGACTAGCTTGGCTGAGAACTCCCCTTCTCCATGGACAGATATCCACAAACCCATGGCCTCCTCCTCCCCGACTCCCTCCAGCGCTTATCAGCACTTGCACTCTGCCTCCTAAACCCTCTATCATTCTGACGTTGCTACAGATCATGCGCATGTACTGTGCTGGGAGCCCTGATGCCTCTGACTCTCCCTGGTCCTCATTTTTATGAATTCTGGATTTGGTTTTGCTATGTCAACCAGGCTGACTTCAAAGTTCCAATATTCTTAGCCTTGTCCTCTGATGGCTAGGATAACTGACTGTCTCGCTCGATAACATTTCTGAGTATGTGGCTTCATATAAAGCTACCTTCCCTCCAGATGGGGACTGCTGGGCAATTCACCTGGGCCAGTTCCCCATGGGATCCCACAGTCCCACTGAGACCAAGAAACAGTCTCCTTCTCACCTGTTACACCCAAAGCCTCAGTCCTAGACCAGATAGGCTATAAATATTACCTCATATAGGGGCTCCATACAAAATTCAGTGGGCAGAGAGCTTACCTAAAGTGCAAAAAGCCTTGGGTTTAGTCTGGCACTACCTTTGGCTACATAGCACATTTGAGGCCAGCCTGGGCTACATAGACTATCTGGGGGGGAAAATGACCTAACAATACATTCATTCATAAATTCATCCTTCTTGTGGTGACTTGGCTCTAGAGACTCACTGTGGTCCCTTTAGGAGAAGAAGTTGCTAGTGAGAAACCACCACACCCTGAGAAGGAGGGCCAGTCCATCACTAAGTCCTCTTGGCCCAAGTATCCCTGTGAATGCCTCACAATGTGGGAAGCGGCTGCCACCACCGTCTCCCAAACCTCCTGCTCTTGCAGGGCCAAAGGATGTCTTTCAGGATCTTCCCTCCCTCTGAACGTCAGGACAGTAGCCTTCTGGGAGCTCCTATGAGGTGGGCATGTGCACACACACACACACACACACACACACACTGTCAGCCAGAGCTGCGACTTCCCAGAACAGGAAACAGCGGTCTTTCTAAGAGACAGATGTGAAGTCACTAACAGAATGAATACCAAGCTAGGAGTCCATGTCACTTGTCTTGCTCTGAATTCCCCCAAAGGGGTCCTAAAGAGAAGCTATGGAAGAACTGAAGGCTGTGTACTGGCCACTTGGAATATTTGTCACACAAAGGGGACAATGGTGACAGGTTGCAAAGTGACAGAGCAGGCGGCGGCTTCCACAGCCAGGAAGCTGGAGCTCCCTGTCTCTGGAGCTGGCAGAGTAGGGAGCTGAGATGTTCACTCTCACCTAAAGCTAGGGAGTGGGGAGTACAGAGGGTACCTGAGAAGAGACAGGGCTAGGGATGCTGGGTGTGGCAAGGTGCGCTCACAAGTGACCCCCGGGGTGCTGTACCGCTGTGTCTATCACAAGGCTCAGCCTATCAAGGTACTTTAATGAAACAGCAAAAATCACAGACTCCTGTGTACAAAGGAGACAGCAGCTCAGAGATGTTAAGCAAATTGTACAAAATCACACAGCTGATTGTAAGGTAAACACACGTAACCATACATAACCATTATAGAAGTCAATATGGAAGTTTCTGAGGGAAAAAAAGTAAACATTTGTGTTGTGTGAAAGGGGAGTAAGTCAACATGTCCATCCTTCACAAGGATAGACAAGGCCCTTACACCTAACAACATGGACCCTTAGGCCTAATAACATGGACCAGCAAGGCACTGCTGTCGGCTTTGTGGTGCCTTTTGGAAGGGGAGATACAACCCCTACAAGTTGTCCTGACTGCCACATGTGCTGTGGCAGGTCCCTTCTTCCATCTGAAGTAAATACATGTTTTTAAAAAGCTAAAAATAGAACTATCACATGACCCAGCTATGCCACTGGGTGATCACACACCTCATCAGACAAGGAACCCGCTCATTCCTGCCCTCTTCAAGAAACGGAACCAACCTAGATGTGCATCGACAGATGATTGGATAAAGATAATGTGGCCCATATGCATGGTGGAATTTTATCCATCTGTGAAGAAAAATTAAATCATAACATTCTCTGGGAAAGGGATGGAGCCAGAGATCATTATGTCAATTGAAACAAGCCAGACTTGGAGAGGAAAACATCACACTATGTTCTTTCACCTTAGGAATCTAGATTTTAAATTGAGCATGTGTGTTTGTGTGTGTGTGTGTGTGTGTGTGTGTGTGTGTGTGTGTGCATGTGTGTGTGCGTATGCACATGGCCATACAGCTAGTAAATGCTAAGAGCTGGTTAGGAGCCCAAGCTTGTCTGACTGTTCATGACTCTTTAGCCTCTGTTCTATTCTGGCCCCAGATGTGGAGACAGAGGACAGGTGTCTCCGAGATGATATCTGAGGGGACCCCTGGCTGATCATTACCACCAGTGATTTATAGCCAATGTAACACAGACTGCCAACCTTGTCACAAGTGACCCCCTTGTCAGAGGCAAGGGGACAGCCAAGAGAAGCAAAGAGGAACAGTTATACACAGTTTTTGGAAATCACTGGCGTGTCACCATGCTGAGGGGAACGTTTGGGAGCACAACGCTATGTACAGGTCAAGTTGTGAGAAACCAAGGCTGCTAGGAATGACAGCTCAAGTCTGAAGCCAGGGAGCCTGCTGCCCTAAACCCTGGCTCTGAATGGGTTACCATCAGACCTCTTACTGCAAAGTGGGAGATACATTGTAAAAAAAAAAAAAAACTGAAAAGATAAAAATCAGCTGAATAGTGACAGTTCAGACTTCATTGAGGTCCGAAATGCCAGCATGCAACAGTGCCCCCTGCTGGCTACTTGAGGAACACGATGGAGTTGGGTGGCTCAGCAGAAAAGCTGCAGAAACACAATCATCCCGTGAATAAATGAGCTGCTAAAAAGAACACATCTTCTCAAACAGAAACTCGAATGGTCCATAACGACTGAAAATGCGTTCTGCATCCTCACCCATTAGGAAAATGATCATTGAAACAGCCTCGAGAATCCTTCTTGCCCCAGTCAGAGTGACTGTCATCAGGCAAATGTGGGAGTTTAAACCTGTACAGAAACTACAGAAATCAGTATCGAGGTTTGTAAAAATAAAATATAAACTAGAGAGAGGAGCAGGAAGCCTGTGTTGCAGCTGAAAGACGAGCCTCTTCTTTGCCTAAAAGACAGAACCCCAGGAACCTTGACAGATTCGTCTGTCTAGGACAGCAAGAATGAAAATCAGTCCCTCCAAACATGTCTAGATGTCCAGCTCAGAGGACACTTCCCGTCCTTCTACCTTAACCAGGGACCCCCTAGCCCTAGCCCCTTTGTTTTATAAACTGCTTTAATGAATAGTGTTCAACTGGAGAGAAAGGCACAGGGTCCCAAAATCATCTGGCTGTCACTGACTCTGTCCCCTGGTAACTCTCTAGAGTCAGAACTGGACGTCTTCAAGTCCTGTCCTTCAAAATCAAATCCATGGGATTTCTGAGATGACTGGAGGCTTCTGACCTGGTCAGCATAGGATCTATGCAAATCAGACAGAGGTACCTTCTTCAATCCCTTGCCTGCCACCTGCTGGGAACTGGTAAGCACTGCACATATCTAAAGTAGACACAATGAAGGCTGGGATTCTGCCTGTGGTGTTGTGTACAACTGTCAACAGTCCGTTCCAAGCCTCTCTACCATGTTAGCTGCACCCACCCCACCAGTCTCCTCTCTGACAGCACTGTTTCTTGCCTGAACTACTGCAGGAGTCTCAAAGCTTGCTTCTCTCCTTCCATACAAGCTCAAACTTGCCACAGAAAGATCTTTCTAGAAAGCTGATTTGATCTTTTTTTTTTTCCCTTCTCAGAGACTCCTCACTGGTTTCCAAGATCCTCTGGATACGGCCCTGTCTGAGCACCTAGCTTTTCTCCTAAGACATCCTGGTCTATATAGGTTTCTCACCCCAACCCAACCCTGTCCTCACCTAGACAGACCATAGACCGGCCCCATGCCCAGTCTCCTCTGAATCTAATCTGTCCTGTTTTGTCCCAGGCATCATGAAAGACAAATGCCTGGTCTGGTGACAGTAACACCCTCCCAGGTGAGGGCCTTCAGAATGCTCTAAAAGGAAAGTGTGGAGCCAATGGTATGTCTAGAACTCAAGACAACTGGTGCGTGCAAACACACAGGAGATGGGCCCTGGACAAGATCGATCTTCTTAGTCTAAACCTTAGAGGTTTCACCCACTGATACCTTGATAGTCAGCATCTAGCCTCCAGAATTGATAGGTGACATTCTTATATCAACTTAAATGGGCCCTCAGGTGCCCAGACATTTGGTGGACATTATCCCTGGCATCTATATGAGGGCATTTGGGATGGGCTGACATTTAAATTAGCCAACTGAGCACAGCACTTTATCTTCCTCCTGTGGGTGGGCCTCAGCCAGTCAGCTGAAGATCTGACTAGAACAAGCAAATCCACCTCCCCTCCTACTTGCCTGCCTCAGGCTTGGGCCATAGAACCTACACTCCAGCTGGCCTGACTCCCAGGCCTTGGATTACACAGCAACTCTCCCGGTTCCCAGACCTTCAGTCTTGGAGCAGCTCTATACCCCCGGTTCCTCTGCATCTCAAGCTTACCTCCTTTGTCATGAGGAGAGTCCTTGAAAATCACAAAAACAACTCTCCTTTCTTGGGTGACAAAAAAAAAAAGTCTGAAGAGAGGGAAGACTCAAGATAGATGCTCAGCAAAGAGGGATGGCCACGTCAGCTCCTGCCTGGACTGTCTGCATGCTGGCCTATGAGAAGCCTTGGCGAAGGACATCTCGAATCCTACAGCGCAGAATCCAGCTGAACACAAATGGAGGTAGAGCAAACAAAGCTCCTGGCCATCTGATTCTGGTACCTGTGTCCTTCCGAGGATGGTGGGAAGACACTTAAGTTCACACTTCTTTTTTCTTCTAATGAACATGAATGCATCTGTGGAGAGCACACTGATAGGCTGAACAGCTGCAGAAATTGTATTTACAGCCATCTGCAGAAAGAGGGAGCTATCGGGTTCCATCCACCAATTTGTGGAACTCAATTAACCCAAACCTCCACCTTCTTAGTGATGGTGCACACCTTTAATTCCAGCAGGCAAGAGACCAGAGACAAGCCCCCCAAGTTCAAAGCCAGTCTGATCTACTGAGCGAGTTCCAGGACAGCTAAGACTACACAGAGAAACCCTGTCTTGAAAAACAAAAGCAGCCTCTGCCTTCCCTACCTAGGGTCTGGATGCCTCACTGGCTATACCAGAAGGAGCTAGCAGGCCTGTCTGTAGTCATGACCCCAGCCAGATAGACACTGTGTCTCCCTTTCCTGCACAGCAGCAGGCTGGACTACTAACTTTCACCAGGCAGCATGGTTATGAATTTTTCAAGGGGTACCCATGGTTCACACTGGGGGGAGACAAATCAGTCACATACACACACACACACACACACACACACACACACACACACACACACCACCTCTACCCTGCAGACATGCTGACGGTGGGAGCAGACAGCCTTGACATGGCTGAGGAAACAGAAGCACTCAAGCTGATCCTCAGATGATATTTTTATTGGTGGTGAGAGGGAAGGTGAGATTCCTTGTTCATCACAGTCTCTCACTAATGAGAACAGCAGAAGGAACGGAGAGGTCGAAATTAGGCCAGGAGCTGCGCAGACTCGGGGCATGGGAAATAAGCCTGAGTGCTTGCCTTCAGGGAAGAGGTGAGAGGGGGAGGGAGAGCTCCAAATGGCCTCTCAGACAGACAGTCTGATGCCACCACTCACAGACCAGTGGATCAAGGTTCAACGTGGGGCCTCCAGCTACAAATCCAGGCAAGGTTCTGGGAGGGAGAGTCTAGATACCTGCTTTCAACAAAGATTGGACACTAACCAGCCTCCTCAAGACTGTCGAGATACTGTGATGATGCCAGGATTTAGCAGCTTTGCATGGGAAGATCTAGTGGTGTGTGTGTGTGTGTGTGTGTGTGTGTGTGTGTGTGTGTGTGTGTGAAAGAGAGAGAGAGAGAGAGAGAGAGAGAGAGAGAGAGAGAGCTGTCTCCAGGTTGGATGGGACCAATGCCATCTTGAATCTGAACTGTGGTCACTCCCAAGAGACCTTCACAAGATTGGAATTGTTAGCATGTTGGGTGGAAAGGGACTCACAGACTTCAGGAGATCAAGGGTCCCTCCCTTCCCTGAGATAAACAGTTGAATGGAGTGAGACTCTTCAGTGGTATAGATGCCCAGGGGACTTCCCCATAGAGTAGCTGCCTTTGAGGGCCCCTTGCTATCTAAGTAACCTCGGAATGCTCATTTTGGCCTACAAAGCAGAATCCTCTCTTTTGTCTGCCAGTATTGTCTCTATTTGGGGTGAATAGACATTTCTTTATGCACCCCAGAAAATCATGTAACAATAGTTACTATAGGTAAGATACAGCTCGTTCTTGATTCTCCAGCCCTAAGGTGTGAGAGGAGGAGAGGAAAGGGGAAGTCTGGGGCCATCACTCCTGGCCCTTCAATAATGCTCCTTTCTAGATCCCTTAGCCACTTCAGGGCTGCCATGCAGGTACTTGGTGGTGTGTACCATCCAGGCTTCTCCTGGGGCAGCACTGCTGGAGGAGGTGGTGAAGGTCTTCTGTCCTCCCTCCCACTCCACAATTCAAGGCTCTATGGCCTCACGATACTCCCTCCTGAGCTTCTGCAGGTCCCTTCCTCTGTCTTCTCCTGCCTCCTGCTCACCCTAGACACAGGTCATCTACAAGACTCAGACCTGAGTCAATTTTTAAAAAGCCCAACCTTTGCTCCGGGGCTTGGAGGGCTGACACTGAGACCTAGATGCCAGGAGCATCGTCATTACGGGTGGCCCGGGGAATCAGGGGATTGAAGAATTGGGAAAACTGCAATCAAAGCCTGCCAGCGGGGAACACACCCGCACAGCCACAATCATGTAAATGTTGTTTATTGATTTTTTTCAGAGGTTCCAGTCAACCTGAGCACAGCTCGCAGACCTCATTTGTTTGCAGAGCTCGGGGTGGATGTTAACCACCAGCATGGTGGAAGGGAAGTACACCCCGCCCTCAGGGAGAGAGGTGCACAGGATGGCTGGCAGGAGTCCCCAGAGCCACCAAGGTCAATGACATTCAGAGAAGGTCTATCGATGGAGTGACAAAAAGGAACCAAGAGACTCAGAAATCCCAAAATACAGCTACCCAAGCCCAGGAAAGAGTGGAGCCCCATTTGTAAGCAACACTGATACATGATACAAGTGGCTGCAGCGGAGACTTGTGTGGAGAGGGAGAGGGAGAGGGAGAGGGAGAGGGAGAGGGAGAGGGGAGAGGGAGAGGGACTACTAGAAAAATACAAATACAAATGGGCATGGTAGAAAGAGTAGGGGGAGAATTTTAAAAAAAAGAAAAGAAAAATTAATTTTGTTTGAAAACATCATAATGAAAATATTGTGGGTGCTAATTAACAATACTTTTAAGTTGGGGCTGGAGAGAAGGTTCAGCAGTTGAGAGCACTTGCTGCTCTTCCAGGGGACCTGAGTTTTGGCTCCCAACGCTCAGGTAGGGCATCTCACAACCACCTGTAATTCTAGGTTTATAGCATCACACGTCCTCCCCTGGCCTCCTTTGGGTACCTGTACACTTGTGGCAGACACACAGACACGCAGACACACACAAATAAAATCAAATAAATCTCTTTTTTAAAAGTTTGTTTATTACAACTGAGCTAAGGAATGGTAGTTGTCCTGTGCCCTTTGTTCATTTGAGGTTTGGGGGAGGGGCTTTGATTTTCCATGGGCATCTATCACTTTGATCTCACAAGATGCATTTATTTATGTGTGCATTCTATTTATTTGTGTCAGAAATCAACCCCAGGGCTCCAGGTTTGCTAAACAAGCTCTCTACCACTGAGCTATATCCCCAGCCCTAAGACATTAGTCTTAATGTGATTTAATACGGATATGCGCTTAAAAGTGACATCAAAGTCCTGGTTAATTGAACCAGGGACGCCCAATCTATGCGTGCTGCACTGGTGGCCCACAGGCTGTGGGAACGCAAGGAAGTCACTGGTAGCCTCCTGGTAGCCAAGAACACCTACCCTGGGGCACCCTGCAGCAATAGGAGCAGTATGGGTAAAGAGACCCAGTCCATAGCCCCAGCCCTCGCCCGCAGCTCCCACCCAACCTAACCCAGACCAACTCAGTGGAATCCCGCCCAGCCTAGCCCAGCATGCTCCGGCAGCGCTGCCGCTCCTCCTCCTGCTTGTCCGCCAGGCGGCTCTCCAGCAGCCGCAGTTCCCTGAGTACCGCCTTGCGCATGGATGGCTCCAACTCCAGCACTTTCTCCAGGTCCGCCTTGGCCTCCTCAGCGTTCCACACCTCTGCGTGAGCACGTGCGCGCATATAGTAGGCCTTCACGATCCCTGCGGGGAGAAGTGCCCAGCACCCACCCAGCTAGTCCCAGAAAGCGCCACCCAGCCTCGGTTTCTTCCCAAATCCTGTGACCAATTTCACTTTCAGAACTCTACTGTTGTTCCCACGGAGGACGCAAGCTTTGTCACCATCAGACCCTGTCCTCACACCTGACCAGTCTGCGTGACTGTGGCTCCCTGCCATAAGGGTGGAGCTGCTTGGAGCCTGTGTGCACTGTTAATCGTTCTTAGCGTTAGTTAAGCACCTTCTCAAATACTGCCAGAGACCTGTTGAAAAGTGTCAGACTTCATATTTTTCCCTGGATTGCTGGCCTCCTTTCAAAGCCTGGCTTCTCCTCCCAAATGCATGGAACACACAGCCATATGCACATTTGAAGAACATAAAATACATACGATTTTAAAACCACCTCCCTAAAAGGCTGGTATAATGGCACACACCTGTAAAGCTCTGGAGGCTGAGGCAGGAGGATCGCCAGTTCCGAGTGAGCCTGGACTAGATCGCCGGCCTCAGTCAGAAGCAGACACCTCCCTCCATAAAATATCACCCACCCAGAAGCACAGACAATGCAGTTGCAGGCTTGTGGGAATCCCCTGGATGAAGACAAGCCTCCATGCCTCACGGGGTGGGCAAGGACTACTAAGGGCTCCCAAGGTGCCTGCGGCCTGGCTGCCCCATCTCCCCAACCCCCATCCTGCTCCCCCACCCTCACTCCTACCCCCCTCACTCCTGCCTGGGCTGCACCTGGGTGGTGTCGCAGAATGTCGCTGGTGTGCTCCAACACCTCGTAGTACTCCTCCTTCTTCAGCAGGCACTGGCAGTAGTTGAGGATCAGGGTGTTGATCATCTTCTCCAGCTTCAGCCACTCAACCTCCCAGGGCTTCTCCTGCAGGAGGAGGAGAAGCTCAGCCACCTGCTGCTAAAGGCTCGCCCCAGCCCACCCAGCCAGAGGTAGCCTCACACCTTGGTCTGAAGGTTCCTCAGGCACACAATAGCCTCCTGGTACTTGGTGGCGGCCTGATCATAGCGGCCCAGCTTGTAGAGTCTGTTGCCTTCTCCATGAAGAAGAGGTACCGCCTGCATCCTCTCTTCATTATTCAGGTTCCATGTCTCCCTCTGGTACTCATTTGGGGCCTCCACCTAGCCCAGGAGCTACAGGTTAGCCAGGCGAAGACCAGACACGATGACCCCCCCCCCCAGTGTCCTTCTGAAGGGGTTTCCTATGTCCCACAGTGAGGCACCACAGCAGAATAAGGCTTGCTGGTTAAGACCTTGAGGACAGGGGCTGGTGAGATGGCTCAGCGGGTAAGAGCACCCGACTGCTCTTCCGAAGGTGATAAGTTCAAATCCCAGCAACCACATGGTGGCTCACAACCATCCGTAACGAGATCTGGCTCCCTCTTCTGGAGTGTCTGATGACAGCTACAGTGTACTTACATATAATAAATAAAATAAATCTTTAAAAAAAAAAAAAAGACCTTGAGGACAGAGCAAAGAAGCAACAAAGCCCAGCGCTGCCCTAAGCAAGCCAGTGCCTTTGGGCAGATTATGAAAATGCTCCTTTCTTTAGGAAAGTTTGCTTTCAATAGTTGGAAAACTGTCCTGCGTACTCACTGTGTTAGCACAAGGCACTTTTATTGCCATCTGGTGGGAATTTATCATCATAATAACACAAACACGTAGTCTCTACAGCGAGCATCTTGGAAGGGATGCTCTTGTGGAAGGGATGCTCTTGCTCGGTGCACAAACACAATTGTTCTTTTTACTTCCCCACAGAGCCCTCAGGTTGAACCTCAACCTTGCTCCTGAGCTGAGTCCTGACCTGGCCTTGACCTTCAGCCTGGTTCCTCTAGATCCATTGCAGGATCTCTTATTGTGCCAGAGCCACAAATCACAGGGACCAAGGAGGAGGCCACAACTCTAAATCTTGCAGAAATGAAAGCAGATGACCAACCGAATATAAATGCTTCAAAAATGAAATTAAATGCGTTTTCAAACATTGGTTCCAAATGAGCCTTTTCCTGGTGGGGGGAGAGGGGCTGTTTTTGCAACTTTCATTTCTGCTGGGGTCCCTGACTAGCCTCTTATTTTCTATAGAAACATGTGAAGTGGGCATGGGATAAGGGGTCTCCAGCATCCCTCCTGACCTGGGCCAGCCCCTCCCACACCTGGCTCCCACCTGCAACAGCTCAATCAGGAAGACAAGAGGTTGTGGCTCTTTCTGCAGCTCATCCAGGTCCTCATAGCCCAGCGTGTGGTATGCAAACATGTTGGCCAACCCGCACGTGTGCACGTGCCAGCTTGTGGGGTCCTTGCCCTCAGCCACCTGCCGCAGACTGCGGGACAACATAGGGTAGACCCCTGTGTGCTGTAGAGATATAGAGGGGGACGCCTCAGCTGTCAGAGCCTACCAGGCCACACCCAACCCATGCCACACCCCTCACAACTGAGCGCTGATGTTCCAGGACACCCCTAGAATAACCATATAAACCAACTGCTTTATATCTGTCTGCTCCTCTTGTCCTTGTCACCACCCATCAAAGGACCTACTGTGGATATCCCTGTGCTGCAGATGTAGAACAAGAACCTAGAGAGGTTAAGCAACTTTCCCAAGGCCGCACCACTAGGCGTGACACAGACAAGATTTAAACCTGCCGCCCCAAGCTGTGATTTTTAAGCACGTGTTGCCTCTTTAGAGCCTTGTGGTTAGTGTAACACATTTCTTCCCCCAAGAAACCCTAGAGCCTCACAAGCCCACGGCTCTCAGCACGCAGCAGTGGGAGGGACCAGGGTCCTAGACTGAGACAGCCATCAAGTGTGTCAGTGCAAGTACATGTCTGGTCTGATCCAGCCTGCTCCATGCTAAGCCTCAACTCTCCAGTTGAGCCTCAGAGTCCATCTCCACAGAGGTGAAATTGCCCAGTTCAGGGCCCTACAAAGTGACTCTAGTCCCTTGCTCCTGGTAGGAAAGACAGAAGCTGAGAGTTGAAGGTCACCTTCCCCACCCCCAACTGGTCTGGATTAGCCCAAGATGTCCTGGGCTGACTTCTGAGAGGCAAGGCCAGATGGCAGGTGCCTGAGGATTAAGGCTAGGGCAAGGGAGGGAGCACCGAACTCCCACCAACTTGCTTCCAGGAGAGACCCACGGGCACCATTTGAGCAGGACCTCATACAAAGGCTAAATTCTGCTAGACGCCTATCAACCTGGAAGGCCCAGTGCCCAATCCCATGCCTGGGGTTATAAAATGACATCAGGAACAAGGACAGGTTGGGGACAAGGCAGGTCTTTAGTCTCCTAGCAGCAACTTTGAGAAAGAGAGGGATCCTAGAGCCCTCCTTCCAAGAGACAGGTTATAGGCACAGCAGCTGTCACTCATGCGCTCTGGATATCTGAGGACTCAGCCAATCAGGAAGCCCAGAACTATGGTTTCCTCTTTGCTCTGGGTCCAGAGCCTGGTGCAGGCCAAGACCCTGTCTGCACTGGAAGATGCCACCTGCAGGGTCTCAGGCCACATCCACCGATTTCCAGCTTGGTTCCACCTGTGTGTATCAATCACTTGCCCACAAACAGTGCATTGAGCCTGAAGGTCTGCTTTTTAAATTGGTTGGCAGCGTTTAAACACAAGTGAGCGCAGAGCTGTATTGGAGTCCAGAACCCAATATCCTGCCACTTCCAGCCCAGGGGTGGCACCACCCACAATGGTCTAAGTCATCCCAAAACAATTAACAATCATGAAAATGCCTTGACAGGCCAATCTAGTGCGAGCATTTCCTCAATTGAGAACCCTCCTTCAAAATGACTCTGGCTTGTGTCAAGTTGACATAGAACTAGTCAGCACACTGTGTGAACTCCTAGGTATTCTTTAAGACCCAACTCTATGTCACCTACCTGAAGAAGTTCCCCCTAAAGACTATAAAGCAGTTAGCTGCTACATCCACTCCAGTAGTGACTTGCTTGGCAGGCCTGAAAACCTGGAAGCAGTCCTGAGGCAAAGAGTTTCAAAGGAAACCCATCCTCCTGGAACCTTGGCATTCCCACAGCTAGAAAGCCCCACATTTGTCCCTGCAATATCGTGGAGGGTCTTACATGCTTTCTTACAGTATTTTACTACATAAGAGTTCGAAATCTCAGGGCAAGCTTAGCAAAGTATATACTTAGAGTCTTCTACAGCCAGGTATAGCAGGCTACATTGCATGTTAGAATCAAGTTTGTAGCCGGGCGGTGGTGGCGCATGCCTTTAATCCCAGCACTTGGGAGGCAGAGGCAGGCGGATTTCTGAGTTCGAGGCCAGCCTGGTCTACAAAGTGAGTTCCAGGACAGCCAGGACTATACAGAGAAACCCTGTCTCGAAAAACCAAAAAAAAAAAAAAAAAAAAAAAAAAAAAAAAAAAAAAAAAAAAAAAAAAAAAAAAAAAAGAAGCAAGTTGGTAAATTCTTCTGACCTTCATATGCAAGAATTTACCTGGGCCTAGGAAATAGGGGGGCTGTGGTAATACATTATCTGCTAGAGCAGAACCCCCTGGTACTAGCTTTCACAAGGCTCAAAGGAGTAGCACATATTGTGACTAGAGTGTGAAATCCTTACCTGTCATTAAGCTGACCCTAGGCAGAGCTGTTTTTTATTTACTGCAAATATTGCCTGGTTCCTGTAAGTCCTTTTGAAGTCATTCCTTTTTTCTGTGTCAGGTAACTTCAATGTACTTTGCCTACTGTGACATCCTACACTTTGTTCTCTGTATCATATAAGACTGGTGTTCACTTTGTGAAAATACATTCAGATTCTACACACCCTCTCATGTGGTCTCTGCTTGTCACCCACATTCGCCGACTCCTTCACCCACTTGCTCCAGAGAACCTGTTCCACTCAGACAGGGGATCTAAAGGGTCTGCGGCAGTTAGCTTTCTGCCTTTTGTGACCCCAAAGTGCTCTGCCTTTGTTTTCTATGCCATCCCCTGGTTGCCTCTCACTCTAACAAGCTAAGGGTCTGCTCCTCCACAATTCAGTTCCTCCAGGATTAGTGACTACCTGTATCACTCCTAACAGAATAGGCCCAGTGGGTGCCCAGGAATTGCTTGATAATGTAAGGAAGAGAGGAGCGGGAAGGAAGAAGAGATCATAAAAAGATAAGAGGAAACAGAATAAAGTAGAGATCTAGTGGCGAAAAAAATGGATTATGGGTGCCAGGGAGATAGTACGTCAGGTAAAGTGCCTGTTGCACAGGTGTGAGGACCTAAGTTCAGATCCCCGGAGTCCACATAAAGCAGGTGTGATAGGAAGTGCATCTGTAATGCTGGCGGTCCTACAAGCAGATGGAAAACAGACAGAAGAGTCCCTGGAAGCTCACAGGCCAATTGGTGTATTCAGTGGAAGGTAAGGCTGACCTTCTGAGATTGGTCATGACCTCTGACCACACATACACAGACACACAGACAAAAATAAAAACAGTGTCTTGATTGTGAATGGACACTGATTACATTGAGACCTGGGTAGAAGAACTTTGGATAGATGAATGGATGGATGGATGGATGGATGGATGGATGGATGGATGGATGATGGATAGATAGAGGTGTGGGAGGTTTAGTGATGAAAGTCTGGATTTTGATTGAACACTGGTTGACTAAAAGAATAAATAAAATCACACCTGGGCAGATGAGGGTGGGGTGGATGGATGTATAAATAAAGTATGGCTGTATACGTGGACAAGTGATTCATGTGCACATTTGTGAAAGCCATGAGCATTGGGAAAACCAACAGTTACCATGTCTAAAGCTTGCCCACTGTAAGACATACATCACGTGACTGCCGAAGTAGCCAAAAGACCACAGAGTCACAGGGCAGCTCCTGGAGGGAGCAGCAGCTTGGGACTTTGCAAATAGCAAATCAGTCGACAAATCAAGATCTTATTGATGGCATTCTGTTCATGCAGCCTACCACATTATCAAATATGCACCCCGGGGAGCATAATGAGGGGGGTGGTTATTCTTGCTGGTGACAAGGCCCTGTAGGACAGAAAGCCTGAAGTCGGTACACAGGGGTCTCACAAGGTCAGGGTGCCTCTGAGAGACGGTTCTAAACTAACCTATCACAGAATAAGCCAACTATGAAGTCCTGAACTGACAGACATACATATATTTTTTAATTTAAAGGACATTGAGATAAAAATTATAACACAGAGACTGTTGCGAAGAAAAGATGCTGGGCTCCTGTGTACTGAGGAACACCCAGGTATGATGTGTTACACTGCACCCCTATTGGTTGGCACTGCAGTCTGGCCTTATTGAAAGATGCATGTATCCAACAGGAAGGCCAAGGACCCCACTTCGATCCTGCCCCTCAACTTGTTTGAACCACAGCAGGTTACTCCCTCTCTCAGAATCTTACCCACAGCAGGGCTCCTCAGTAAAGCGAAAGTGTGCATCTTCAACATTCTAGCTCAAAATAATAACTTCTACTATTTAATCGCCTTATAAATACTGTGACCTCTGCTCATTTATATCATATTCTGTGGTTCCCAAAATAGCCCCGGGCATGTCTTCATTCACTTACAGATAAGGAGAGAGTGTGGCAAGAGGAGAAAGGACCTCCCAGGTCACTCCACACTGATAGAACACATCTCAAATGCAGTCTCTCTCTCTCTCTCTCTACAAACTGCTCTTTCAAAAAGGTCATTAGCTCCCCATGAAATAAAGAGTATCTATCTACCATCCGCTGTGAAAATCCAGGGGGAGCTTTGTGATAGACAGCTCAGCTTGTCAACACCTGAACTCACCCATCAATCTCAATCTTGAGATAGGCAGGGACAGTGGGGCCTTCTCTGTGAGGAGTTAACAGAGCTATCTGTGACTTTAAACAGAGGCTGGGGGGTGGGACTCCATTGGTGGAGCCCTGGCCCAGCATGCACAGGTCCCTGGGTTTGCTCTCTAGTACTAATAAACCAAAGGTAGCGGTGCATACCTGTAACCCTTGAAACTGGGCAGGAGGATCAGAACTTCAAGGTCATCCTCAGCTACACCAGAAGTCTGAGGCCAGCCTGGGTTACATGAAACTTGGCACAAAAATAACGAGGGGTAGGGGGGGTACGGGGGGAGGGGGTGAGGGTGAGAAGGAGAGAGGAAAGAAAGAGCTGGAATCTTTTCAAGCCCTTGAGGCTAAAAGCCCATTTTTCAAAAATACAGGAAATAAAGGAATATGTCAGACAATTACACTCAGAAGCAACCAGCTGAATCCAAATGTGCATGCAGCTCGCCAGGACTGCTAACTCAGTGCCCGACATGACCCAGAAGAGGCAGGAGACCCCAGAGAGAAAGGAGACACAGGGCCACACTGCCAAAGCCCAACCCGTTGACCTTATTTGGATCCTGCCTGAACACAGAAATGTCACTCGTTTATAAAGAACAAATGAGCGAGGTGGAGGGATAGGTCGGCAGTTAGGAGCGTTTGTTGTTCTTTCAGAGGGGTAGAGGTCAGTTCCCGGAACCTATGCCAAGCTGCTCACAGCTGCCTGCAACTCCAGCCCCAGCGGACCCAACCCCCTCTTACTGCACTCTTTGGGTACCTGCACTCCTGTAAACAGATGCACATAGATACACACATGTATACCCATACTTAGAAATAAAACCTTTTAAAATGCAATAAATTATACGGTCAGAGAATCCTAACTGTGACAGACAGTTAGGGTACATGAAGGGATTGTTTGGGTTTTCTGCAGATGTAATAATGATGCTGTGGTGTGTGTGTGTGTGTGTGTGTGTGTGTGTGTGTGTGTGTGTGTGTGTGTCTGTGCGCGCGCGTGCGCACAGGTGTTTAATGTCTTGTATTTTTAGAGTTTCAAATTCTAGTGTTTCTACATGAGTTGGCACGATGTCTAAAATTTGCCCACACCGTGTGGGATACTGAAGAAAGTTCCCCGGACAGACAAGGTAAGGTTGTGGATTGATGGGTGGGCAGGAACTTCACAACTTGTTTTTTTCCTTGACTTTTGCATGTTTGAAAGTTTCTCTAAGAAATACCTATCTCTCCAAATCTCAAAACAAGAAGTTGTAAAGATGTTCATATAAATATGAACTGAATCATAGAGTTGGGAGGAATGGGGGAGAGGAGGGATATGTTTGGTGGTATGAGTCTCCAGGATCTACGATGCTGATCAAAAAGGAAAGGGGGCCCCTCTCCTACCATGCAAGGCCACATGCTCCCACAGCCCCTGAGCCAACCACATACTCCACGTCACTTTAAGGCCTGCTTTATCTGAAAGGCTGGGTGCCGTGTTTGTAACGGCAGAGAATAGGGATGGAGGTTTCTTCATCTTCAGCGACTTGTTTTACCCTAACTTTCCTGAACCCTGACAGCTCTGGGAAGCGCGTGAGGGAACAGAGCGCAGAGGGAGCCACGAGGCTACTTACGATGGTGTCGCACCAGAACTCAGCCACCTCGCCAAGCCGCATGGAGGTCAGCAACGTCTCCCACACCTCCAGCTTGAACATGTTGCCAATGATGATGCTCATGGGCTGGCCCACCTGTTTGCTGTCATCGATCACCGTGCGCTCGTCATCGCACTTCATTGTGCGGAAATGAAAGGTCACCTGGTCCCCCCAGAACAGAGGGCTTTGGTGTAGACATATCTCCCCCAGTTCCAGCAGCCGTGTCACCCAACCACTGCAGCCTACCGAGGCTGTCCTTAGGGGTCAGCTCACTCGCATCTCATAAGATGCCTCGGATCCCCTCAAGAAATACCTACAAGTCCCCACAAGAAACCCATTCCTTTCCAGCAAACCCTATCTATGCCTATCTCTCATAGCCAAGTGCCAGGAATTCCTTCTCCAGTAAGCTCAAATGTCCAGGGGTGTGTCTCCAGGATCTACCCTGAGAGACCCATCAAACACAAGAGAGTAAACTCCACAACTCCTGAGGTTCCTTCCTACTAACTTGACATTTGGAGCTCTGGAAATTTTCCTTAACCCCCTCCTCTTAGCTAAAGTTACCCTGAAAACTACCAAAAAGACCTGTCTATAAACTCCAAAGCAAGGGAGCCTGGGTAATGGATAAGTCCAGTAAAGGCCTGCCTAGCTGGAGTAGGGAGGGATAGCTGCAATGCCCTGGGAACCATGGGGTCCCTATCTGGGAGTAGATACTCACTCGAGAGCCAGTGATAAAGTTGGGGAGCTCTCCTGTTCCCCCATGCAGAATGGTCTTCTTAACACCCTCCACATTGAGGAGTAGAGAGACATCCATGCTGCAGGTAGGGGAGAGGTTTGTTCAGGCCTAGATAATCCTACCAAAGCAGGGAACCGTCTGGCTGATACCCGGGAAGAGGCCTGTACAAGCCTAGATAATCTCACCAGAGGGGAAGTTAGCAGCTGACACACAGGATTTCCCGACAGGGAGGGAAGAAGGGAGGAAGGTGGAAGGTCGTTAGTCTAGGCATTGCAGACCCCACTGTCCACATGTCTCAGGATCTCTCAGTGATGCAGATCCCCTATCTGACACCCATAGTTACTACATCAAGTTTTGCCTCTGTGCCACCTCAACAAAAAAGGTCCATGGATGTTTCTGTGGAGAGGGAGAAAAAAAGGAGGCAGTCGTATAGGGCTGGAGCCCTCTGAGAGGAAAAGGAGGGAGGCCCAAAGCCACCATTGCCTCTCCTGTACCTGCAGTGCCGGCCTTGCCCCACTCTCTGTCTCTTAGCATCTCCATTTTCCCGCTGCTCCTCTCCTCCTGAGGTCTGGGAGAAGGTTTCTAGCTTTGGGGTGACTAAGAGAGTTACCCCAGTTCTGGGGGAAATTGATAAGTTCCTAGCGTCAAGCTTCTGTCTCCACTCTAAGGTCTGGCTGAGGGGTCGGGCTCTCCCCAGTCCTTTAGAGGGCCTTTGTCCTGGGTTCAGAGAAACAAGCAGAGCTTATGGGAGCCCACGGAACCGGAACCGCCTTGGGGAACTAGAGGAGAAAACGTAATGTGTCGGCTTGGTGTTTGGCGCCACCTTGTGGCCACCTCAAATTCTCATGCTTCTTTCCCAGAGCCTTAAGGCATGTGAAGAATTCTGAGCACACCACCACCAGTCCCTTTGGGGCATTGAGGGAGAGATAACACAGGCCTTGCTTGCCACGAGGAAACATTATAGCTGGCTAATAGCCAACCAGAGCTTCCTACATTAAAGGCTTCATAGCGTTGGGTGGTTCCCTTCTCCAGGAAGGCCAGAATCCTGGGGATATCCAGCACCCTCAAAAGTTTTGATTTCCATGAGAAGTCCTTGCCTTAAAGGACCAAAAACCTAGGTCAACCAGTCAGAAACAGGATATAACCTGGCTTTATAGAAAGCTCTCCCCGAGTGCCAGCGACCCCACTCTAGCCTGTTTCCATCCCAGCCTTAGAGAGGTGTAGACACTTTTTTCCTCTTCCATCTCTCTCCAGCCACACAGTAGCTTAAAAGGGCATGTTGCTAAGGAGGAAGAATGGACCATCAGGGAAATCAGTGACTTCCATGGCCACAAACACCAGGGTCGAGTACTGACTCATACCCCTGCCATATTCTCCCCTGACCTGACTAGTGCTCTGTGAGTTGCTTTATAATGACTCCTTATGATGCAGTTTCTCTTTGGGACATTTCTCTCTCCTGATCAGATGCAACAATGGCAGAAAAGAACTTTCATGCCCCATCTGGATGTTTCAGCCTTGGCTACTGTTTCCATATTTTACTTTGCAGACAGTCATGGTACACAGCAAAGGGATTCCAGAGGCTAGGCTTCACTGCTAAGGGGGAGGGACTGGTCCACTGCCTGTTTAGACCATAGTTTCAAATGTTTCCAAGGCCTCACTGGAAAATATTTCCAGTCACCTGTTCCTCTCTTCAAATCCAGATGACTTCCCACTCTTCAGATCCGTTCTAAGCTCCTGCCCTAACCTTCGAGTCTCTGGTCCTGGTCCCAGCCCCAGCCCCAGCCCAGACCCAGACCCAGCCCCGGACCGGGACCCAGACCCAAACCCAGACCCAGACCCAGACCCAGACCCGGTCCGGGACTCGGACCCAGACCAAGACCCAGCCACAGCCCCAGACCCAGACCCAGACCCAGAACCAGAACCAGAACCAGACCCAGACCCAGACCCAGACCCAGACCCAGACCCAGACCCAGACCCAGACCCAGACCCAGACCCAGACCCAGACCCAGACCCAGACCCAGACCCAGGTATGCTCTCTGTTTCTCTCAGCCTTATTCCAGTCAATCCTGGAATGTGGCAGTCTTCCTGACATCACCCCGCACTCAGTGCCTCAGGTAGAATGCCACATATTTGGGAAACCCAACCTCCAACCCAGCTAAGATCTGAGTGTCCCGTGTACTTCCCATAGTCCCTGGCTCTTCATGCCCCTGGCACTCTGAACATAGTAACTGCTGGGCGTGGATGAGGAGAACTAGAGAAAGCTTTGAAGCAGAAGCAGAAGCCAGGGGAAGAGGGGGCTGCTGGAACACCCCTCTTCTACCCCCTCTCCTCCTCTGCAGAGGAAAAGACAGAGCTGAGCCTCACTTGGGCTTCTTGTTTCATTGTCCTCCATCTGAGGAGACCCTGCACCTGGCCCTCATCAAAGGGCTACACTTGCGTGGAGCCCCCCCTCCAGCCTCTCTCTATGCAAGGCTGAAGGGAGCAGCTTCCCATTCAGAAGAAAATACTTTTTCTTCTGCCTTCTTTCGTTGCCATGGAGACTTCCCTTCATTAACCTGGTCGGCTCCAAGTGGTAAAAGGGTAGAGGGCTGCAAGCATTCAGAAGTCTCTCTACACACATGCCATGCACACACACACACACTCTAGATGCTTAGCAAGGATGTGTGACCCAAAGAGAGGAATGTGGGGTTCAGAGTCAGAGACCCAGGATCTCCGCCCCTCTGAATCTCCAGTGTCGTCATCAGTAATGAGGTTAAAAATAGATCCGTCTCCCTAGACCTACAGTGAGAACAGAGGAGCAAGAATGTGGATGCTCTTAGCCGAGTGTCTGATGTGTGGTTAAGGGCTCAGAAATTATAAGCTCTTATTATGGATGCCTTGACACGCCAGGCACTGCAGCAGATGCTGGGGGAGCTGAGTGCGGGGAAGCGCTGCTTAAGACATCCATTTCCTAGTGTTTCATTGAATCATACCCACACTTTGAATTCCGTCTTCATAGAAACCACTCTCTTCCTCCCTCTGATTCATTGCGAGTATCTCCTGATTGTGATCACAAACTCGAGTGGCCTAACGCAAGCAGGTTGAGAAGCACGCATTTCTGATTCCATGGCAGAGAGAGGGGCTGGGGGACAAAGTCATCAAGCAAAAGAGAGCTCATAGGCTCGCAAACCTCAGCCTATCCCCACTGTCACCCAAGGTGACCACAATAGAGCTTCTCTGAGCACATCACACAGTCACAGTCGTTTGAGGAGATTTGTGTGTGTGTGTGTGTGTGTGTGTGTGTGTGTGTGTGTGAGAGAGAGAGAGAGAGAGGATGTGTGTGTGAGTGTGTGTATGAGAAAGAGTATGAGTGTGTGAGTGTGTGTGTGAGTGTGTGTGTGAGAGAGAATGAGTGTGAGTGTGTGTGAGAGAGAGAATGAGTGTGAGTGTGTGTGAGAATGAGTGTGTGTGTGAGAGAGAGAGAATGAGTGTGTGTGTGAGAGAGAGAGAGAGGATGTGTGTGTGTGTGCATGTATGAGAAAGAGTATGAGTGTGTGAGTGTGTGTGTGAGTGTGTGTGTGAGAGAGAATGAGTGTGAGTGTGTGTGAGAGAGAGAATGAGTGTGTGTGAGTGTGTGTGTGAGAGAGAGAATGTGTGTGTGTGTGTGGTTTCTTTCAAAGAGTGGCCTTAAACATGATATGCCCTGTGCAAAAACAAAACAAAACAAAACACAAACACACAGTCACAAAGATCAATGCCTACAAACATATCCTCTGCCTGGCCATCTCATTGCCAGGGTCTCACGTTTAGATAACGTGCAGTTCTCTGACCGGTTATTGGAGATGTGCTCTGGAAATACCCATCTCTCTCCACACGCTGAACTTGAGAGCCATGGGCGTAAGAAAGAAGAAAGCACTGAGTTTAATAAAATCACAAGTTCCCACTGGTGAGACTAGGAAGGACTTCGGGGAGCGGGAACCAGAGCGTCTTCCCCTTGGCTCTGTTGGCTTTAAGCAGCAGGAGGTGACAGGACCCAGAAGAGTGCTGGCTTCAGGAGTCAAGGGAGAGACCCCATCTGGGAAAGGGTGGGGTCTGAGAAGTAACAGTGAGGGGTCAACCCTGGTCACACAGACCTGGTCACACGTTCCTGCATACACGGCCTTAGGGTCCTTCACCCTGCCAGTCTCTCTACACCTCAGCTACCTCATAGAGCTGCAGAGCACTGGGGATGAAATGGGCTTGCTGAAAGACAGGGAGAGCTTGAAAGCGCTACATACAAATCAACCATTATTATTATTATAGGGGGGTTGGGGAGGTGAACACTGAGGTTTAAGGAGAGGGTCAGACAATCCTGACACCAGGAAGAGGCCCGAAGAGTCTCTAGGAGTCTCACTCCAGGCTGAGGAGAGGAAAGAAGAGGAAGAAGAGAAATGCTTCTTTGAGGACCCATTAGAAGGCCCCATTGTGGTTGCACACCTGGTCCCTTGATTTCAACCTTGAAGAAGCTGTGGCACGAGTGAGGTCAGTTAGAGCCCATGGAGGCCCTGTTTTTAAAAGGGGTGGGCAGGAGGGATAGTTCATCCCCTAAAAGTGCTACTTCTTTTGCAGAGGGACTTAAGTTTGGTTTTGCACACCCACCTGGGATGCCTCACAGCCACCTCTAATTCCAGCTCCAGAGGATCTGACTTTCTCTTCTGCATCGCCCCCACCCCACCCCGCAGGCACTTGCATGCACAGAAACACATAATTAAAAATATTTTTTTAAGCCGGGCGTGGTGGCACACGCCTTTAATCCCAGGACTCGGGAGGCAGAGGCAGGTGGATTTCTGAGTTCGAGGCCAGCCTGGTCTACAAAGTGAGTTCCAGGACAGCCAGGGCTACACAGAGAAACCCTGTCTCAAAAAAAAAAAAAAAAAAAAAATTTTTTTAAAGTCAAAACCATAAAAATAAAAGCATGAGGTTTACGAGCCTATGAGCTCTCTTTTGCTTGATCCAGGCTATGGTATTGTTGTTATTGTTTGTCGTCGTCTTTGTTTCTTGTGTTTGTTTGTTTGTTTGTTTGTTTTAGCTTGCTGGGAGACTATGGGAAAGAAAGATTGAAAGATGCCTGGAGCAAGACCCGGCAGAGGAATTGACCTAACTGTGGAGAGGGTGATCTACAGTCTGTCCCCTCCTCTGAGATGTGCTTTCTTGGGAGCCGCCAGCCGGGTGATTTGTTTGAGGAACAGACAGGGGCAGGGCCATCTCGAAGGAAGGAAGAGGATTAGGCGGGGAATTTGAAACAAAACTTCCCAGGGATCGCAAAGCTTGGCAGTCCCAGCCTATCGCTCTGACAAAACTACTAATTGTGGGAGAGAAGTTAGGCGGGGTTAAGGACTGAAAGGGGTGCCCTGGGTGGCGGTGACCTGAACCCCCGCAGCATCCTACAGGCTTGAGGGAGAGAGCCTGGTAGAACGATGAACTAGGCACAGCCGCCTGGGACCAAGCAGCCGGGATGAGGGAGTCGGGCTGGGCGGTGATCGTGATCCGGTGGGGATCTGGACCCCTCTGCGGCGAGCCAGGCGGGGGTCCCCGAACGACGTATGGGCATGACCAGGCCAATCCCAAAGCAGGATTTACAGTCACGATAGAAAAAGACCAATCGAAATCCAGGGGCGGCGGCGGTGGATGGCTGATAGGGCCAATGGGCTGCAAGCGCCGGGGCGGGGCGGGGCCGCGCGGAGTTTCAAATCGACTGCGGTGGGCTAGGAGAGGGTGTCGATCTTCCGGTCCTGGAATCAAGCAAGGAGGTGAGCACGCGGGGTCACCGAGGGGCTTAAGGAGGAGGGTGGGGGACGGTCTCACGGGAAGTTCGGAATGGGAAACGAGTCAGGAGCTCTGGATAGGACCCACAAGACAAAGGGAATGTCTAGGAGTTGCAAACGCCCCATCGGATCTGAGGCCTTGGCTGGATTGCCAAATCTGCTCCGGAGAGGAAACTTTGTGAAAACAGCATACTGATGGTGCCCTGCGTAAGCGCGGAGGCTCCGTGACCTGTGTGCCACTCCGCTTAGCCTATGGGAAATAGGCTAAGATGGAAAGATGGACAAATTGCTGCCTTGCAACCGAGGCAGCTGCTGACCATGATGCCATGGTCATCTTTCTGGCATCCACAATTTCCCAACAGGCCTACCCCGAGAGGTTCCACTTCATCTCTTTCCCAGTTCCCAAGATCCCTGGAGCCTTGTAATGGGGTCAGGGAGTACTTTTGGTGACCTTTTGACCTCCCCAGGATCTAGCGGGCAGCGGAAACTGGACCAAGCACATGGCGTCTCAGTGGCAGGGCATGAGGACCTCTGTGCGCAGACGATCACTCCTAAAGGAGGAACAGCTAGAGAAGAAGGAGATGACCCGGTCTGCTGGGAGTCATCCGGAGAACGGTCCCTTGGGCTCCCTGTGCAGACAGTTTCAAAGGAGGCTGCCTCTGAGAGCGGTCAGCCTGAACCTTGGTAATGGCCCCTCCTGGAAACGCCTGGAAAGTCCAGAGCCAGAGCAGCAAGGACTTCAGGCTGCAGCTCGCTCGGCCAAAAGCGCCTTGGGTGCCATGTCCCAGGTAACAATGACACCACCAGCCATCTGCGTACAGAAGCGTCCTTGGTGTTGACTGTCCCTATCCTCAGGGAGGACCCAGGAATATAGACTCCAAGGGGTCTTAGGGTTTGATTAGGTTCTTGCTATTTTCCCAGAACCCCAGTCATTCTGGCACATAATAGTTTCCCAACAAATCAGTAAGTGAATAAAGTCATGGAAGAAATTGATGTTCCCCATGCAAGGTGACCTGCTATGTCCTGTGATAGAAAATTGCAGGGAATGGCTATCTATAAAGAGATACCAGTCTCTACCCCACCTGGGGATCCATCCCATAATCAGCCACCAAATCCTGACACTATTGCATATGCCAGCAAGATTTTGCTGAAAGGACCCTGATATAGCTATCTTGAGTGAAGCTATGTCAGTGCCTGGCAAATACAGAAGGGGATGCTCATAGTTATCTATAGGATGGAACACAGGGCCCCCAATGGAGGAGCTAGAGAAATTACCCAAGGAGCTGAAAGGGACTACAGCCCTTTAGGTGGAACAACAATATGAACTAACCAGTACCCCCAGAGCTCGTGTCTCCAGATGCATATGTAGCAGAAGATGGCCTACTTGGCCATCATTGGGAAGAGAGGCCCCTTGATCTTACAAACTTTATATGCCCCAGTACAGGGGAATGCCAGGGCCAAGAAGTGGGAGTGGGTGGGTAGGGGAGCAGGGCAGGGGAAGGGTACAGGGAACTTTCGGGATAGCATTTGAAATGTATATAAAGAAAATATCTTTAGAGAGAGAGAGAGAGCCGGGCGTGGTGGCGCACGCCTTTAATCCCAGCACTCAGGAGGCAGAGGCAGGCGGATTTCTGAGTTCGAGGCCAGCCTGGTCTACAAAGTGAGTTCCAGGACAGCCAGGGCTATACAGAGAAACTCTGTCTTGAAAAACCAAAAAAGAAAGAGAGAGAGAGAGATACCAGTCTCGAGCTTAGTGGATAAAGACTTCCTAGAATAGGTGACTCTTTCTTCCAAGATCACTCAGGAAAGGGGAGGTGTATGCAGGCACAGGGCCAGAGGGATGATGTGAGTCCAGCGTGGATGCTGAAGAGAAGAGGCCCCAGTGTAAGGACTGAGCAGTCAGCACAGTGAGGGCGATGATCCTGGGTGCTGACCCCATTTAAATCCTCCCAGTCACACTCTTACACCTTGGCTGTCAGATATTTGGTAGAAAAAGGCAGAGGAGCAGGGCTTGCAGAAGGGTGCAACTTCCTGAGCGGTTCAGAAGGCAGTTTTGAGGGGTGGTGTTTGTGTGTGGTGTGTCCAGGAGCCTTCCAGCAGATATCTTCTTTTAATGTTTTAATGTTTATTTATGGGAGGAGCGTTTATGCAGTGGCACTTGTCTGGAGGTCACAGAAGGAACAGGGTCTCCTGCCACCGTGTAGGTTCTGGAGACCAGACGAGTTGCCAGTTTTGGTGGCAAGAAGATGTAGCTGTTACGATATCATGTTGACCCCACCTAGGTCTTTAAACCTGGAGCTGGAGATGTGGGCAGGTGTCCCCTGGACAGGACAGAAGCGATGAGAATGAGCAGGCCTCTAAGGAGAAAAGGGGGGATGGCCCCTGGCATCTTGCTGGCATTCTGATGGTGTAGGGATCAAGAGCAGAGGCTTCTGACGACTCCACAGAGAGGTCTCCTTGCCAAAGTCTAGCTCTGACTTGGAAGAGCCCTAAGATTGCTTTCAACATCGCAATAGCTCAGAACAATGAAATGTGACAGCTTGTCTAAGGTCACCCAACTCATGAAAACTTATCTTGGGCTTTGCTCCAACTTCTGGGTTCTAGTTTGCCAAGGCAAAGACGATCTAGAGGGATTGTTTGACCCAGCCACATGTCAAAGATCCCAGAGCTGGGAATCAGCCCTGTAGATTATTGGGAGCCATAGAAGGGCTCAGAGCAATTAAGTGTTATGACCAGACCTGTCATTGAAGTATCTTAGACTGAGATGGAGGAGGGAAGAGGAAGAATAGGACCAGGGTAGGATCCAGAGCTGGTATCCAGAAAACCGAGCCTCCCTCCCTCTCTGAGTTAGTCTCTGCCTGGGGGTTCAGATGTAGAGTGGTCTTGCTGGAGAGTACCATCTCACGGGAAGTCATGTTCTTGCTCTTGACTTACTGTCGCTGCTGCTTACTAACAGCAGACTGTGTTTGTGGGGCCAGCCCTGGGCTGGAGGGATGGCTGGAGCCTGGTAGCCCACCTTGGTCCTACCTGTGCCAACCTTCTCACATGAACCCATCACAGAGGATCCAGGAGTCCTGTCAGAGTGGCACCAAGTGGCTGATGGAGACACAGGTGAAAGTGAGGAGGAAGCGAGGAGCCCAGAAAGACAGAGGGTCGCCACCACCCAGTCTGAGCCAGAAGAACACTCGGCTATGCAGGACCAACCGGGATGCTAGAGTCGGGGGGCACCCTCGCCTCTCTGGCCAGATGGGTCCGCATGCCCATCGCCGTCAGCGGCTAAGGAGGGAGGCTGCCCTCCGGAGCCCCTGTTCCTCCACAGAACCTCTCTGCTCTCCCAGGCAAGTAGTCGTCTGAGCCCAGCAGGACCTCCCTCTCTATCCCAAGAGTGTCCTCAGTCAACTGGGAGGATCTAGTGGGGCTTTCCCAGTCCCCCAGGGTCACCTGGGCCCTGCTCGGGGCTCTTCCTAATCCCCGCTGTGACATCTCCTTGTGTTCAGTGAGTCTGACAGCGACCTAGAGCCTGTGGGAGCCGGAATCCAGCATCTTCAGAAGCTGTCCCAAAGGCTGGACAGAGCCATCAAGGCTGAAGAGAGGTGAGCTGCATCCTGGAGTCAGGGTGAAACGGCCATGGGCCCCTTGAGCCATACTGTATTTCTAGAGAGGGCGCTGGTTCCAATACCAACCTGCCACATGACCAAGACCAAGTCCTTGTCCATCTGTGCATCCACCTCCTGGGATGATGGTGAAGGATGCACTAGGGATCGTCCAGGTTGTAGATTCCCACTTTCTCCGATCACCTTGAACCTCACATGAGGCTGGGAACCTGCTTCCCAAGAGACCTCCCCTTCCTCCAACACCTTTCATGGCTCCTCTATACCCTGTCTACCCATAACTTGGCAAAATTAACATGGTTGCTCTGTAGTCCCTGGTCTGTCTGTTCAGGACTCCAATCTGGGGCCAGAGCTGTGGCTCTGAATCTGCCTGAACTTGGAAACTGTTTTCCCACAAAGGGTTCTTGGGACATATGTCCTTAGTGACCATGTTCCCACCATTCCTACAGGTTCTGGTCTTGTCTAGTCTGTGCTTTCAGAACATAGTATGTTCCTTCAGAACATAAAGCATCCAGGGTCATCAATCCTTTCTCCTTCTCTGTCCCTAGTGGTGACATGACCGTCTCCCTTATCTGTGAATGAGAACAGCAAGCATCCTACAGGTAATGACCCTGCTTCTTTCTCAGTCTCTTCGTCCTTCTTCTCCTTTTCCCACATGTGAGTTTGCATGCACACTTGTAGGAGTGCAAAGAAGTGAATGGATTAAGAAAGCCACAGGGTAGGTGGGTACAGAGAAGGAAGTGTGTCTGAGTCGTCCACTTCCCTCAGCCAAAGCTGATGACATCAACACCCTGTGATTTCAGAGAAATGAAAGTCAACTCCCAGCCTCTCAATTTAGAGAGGAGACCTATAGTATCTTACATCCCCCCTGTCTTACAGGAAGCCGGCTCTGTCCAACCACCAAGTCACTGGGATGTCCATGCCACCCAACCCATGAACTTCCTGGAGACGGCATTAGGTTTATCAGCATCCCCAGGCCACTGCTAACAAGGATTTGACTAAAATAGGGTCCAGAACCCTTCTACTTCAGCCGTATCTGGGCCCACTGGTAACCACTGGCCACAGCCTGAGAGTTATTTAGGAAGACCTTGAAGAGGTGATAGGAACTGCCCATGTTCCCCCAGGGGACTCTTAGATTTGGGCACACTCATCTGGCTCTCCAGCTTCATAGTTGTCCATCCATATTAGGAATGTACCAGAAGATGCTAGATAGCTCTGAGTCTGGAAACTAGGACCAAGGACCTGCAGGACTCATCCCACAAACCCTCCCCTGTATTCCCAGAGAGATTCCGGGGGACCCACTTTCACTGCTGCTCCCCACCCCCAGGACCCCACAGGAAGAGAGGAGGTATTTGCAGACTGCAAGCCTCGGCTTATTTATACGCTCGGTGTGGGGGCACTGGCGTGCTGGGAGGGGAATGCTGTTCAAAAGCAGTTTCTTCTCTTTGTAAATTATTTAAGACATCTGCTATGTCATTCTATTAAAAAGATAACAGTGTGTCAGTTTCATAGATCACATTGTTTTTTGTAATAAAAGCTTGCTTTCAATGCTTGGCATTTTTTTCTATATCTATCTGCACACACACACCCTGACCCCACACTGACACCATAGGTCTGTGGCATATCCTCGTGCCTCCTATCCCCTCCGCCCCATCCTTCTCTCAGAGGGAACCAGAGTATAAGAAAAGCTTTTTCACCTTAGCCCAAAACAGAACGCATCTTAAAGGCAAGTAAGGTTTTTTTATTTAAGTGACAATGTTTCAGAGTTAAAAACAGCTCACATCAAAATCAAGACCAATTGTAAAAATCTTTTAACTCCGTAATGCTGTTTTTTGTCTTGTTAGAAATCGGGTATTTTACATTTTCTTTTCTAACAGATTTTGTACAAGGCAGCCATGAGGACTAAAATAAGCCTTTTCTATCACAGGACCATCCACCACAGAGAGGACTGGAAGTTACACACAGGGACAGGCAGACCGCAGATAACAAGGTCAGACCGGCTGCCACCACTGAGTAAACAGAGAGAAAGGGACAGTGGGTCTGAGTCTGAGGGGGGGAATGTCTCTCGCTGGCCACCCTCCTGGTCTCCCGCTCCTTGTGTCCCCTCATCTCTTCCAGAGTGTAGACTCAAACTCTGATATTTCTTCCCAACCTTCCTGTTAGTTTCCCAACAAGATTAGAACTCAACAGGGCCTTGGTACTTGTACTAAACATTTAACTTGGGTGTATAAGAAATTCCTCCCAAGCCCAGAAGGAAAGAAAAGGGGATTTTTTTTTTCCAGAGCACTTGGAATGGAACCCTGGGAATTCCACTGGAAAGTTGGTTGTTTAAGGCGGGGTCAACTGCAACGCTCCTACAGTCAGGGTGCCCCTCCCAGGTGGGGCTTCACCTGAGCCGAATGTGGAGCATGCCTGCCAAAGTGGCACCTCCTCCAGACTTGGGGGCACCGGTCTGGCAGGGTTCAGTCTTCTATAGGTGCCATGTTTTGTTTGCAGGACACTTCCGGGGCATAGCTCTGGGTTGCAAAGTACCCAAAGTACACTTTAAAAACCATTACATAACAGCCTCCCCTCCTTCGGAGGAGCACCCCAGTAATCGCAGCAATCCTGGGGCTCAGATACATATATTGTAGCCCAGCACCCAGGCAGGAAGGCTGTTTGTCTGAATGCATGAAAATAATTTACTTCTTTAAAAATATCTCATGGTGCTTGAGGGAGAGGTCAGTCTTTTTTTTGGGGGGGGGGGAGGGGGGATCAAGCTGGAAGAATAGACTCCAGCAACCCACAACAGGACAAAGGATAAAGGAAGTCATCAGGCGTCCCTCAGCCGGGTCAGGACAGCCACCACACGGGAAGAACAAACATGCCACTCAGAAACGGGAACTTTGGTCAAGCAGGAACGTGTTTTCAGCAGCTGGAGAGCAGGCACACCAGGAGCTAGAGGTAACTAGAAAAACAGCTGGATGGAGGGAGGGTCACAGGAATACTGGAGGAGGCACCAGCACGCCCCCTCCTGGAGAACACTGGGAATCGCTTCCTTTTGTCTCTGACTCAACTCAACAAAGCACTAGCAAGTAGGAAGCACGCACAGGAAGCGGCGCCTCGCAGGCCGCCATAGCTCCTAGGGTGGTGGTCACAACACCTGAACACCAGTGACATCTCACAAAAGGGGTCATCCAAGCGAAAGAGAGGTGGGGCCTCTGGCTGGCTCTGGCCCACACAGAGCCCTGTCCCAGGCTCTAGTCTCCCTGGGGGGTTCCCCACTCACACGCGCACTCAGCCTGGGGGCAGGGGCGGTCTCAGAGAAGGAAGAGGCAGAATATTTTATCATTTGAAAGTTAGACTCAGTGGCTCCTGCTGAGATGGAGAGCTGTGAGAGAAATGGGTCTGACCAAACTCAAATCACAGCACTTAAGGGAGAGGACTTTTGTGGGTTTAAGGTGCCTACGCCATGTGAGCTGGTGCCAAAAGAGAGGCAAGGGTGATTTGGGGGCGGGTATGAACTTCTAGGAGGGATGTGGGGCAGGAAGCAGAAGCTGGTCCCAGGCCTTTGCCTGCTCTGCAGCCCCCTGGCAGTGCTGGGTTTTGTTTGCTGAATGCAATGCTGATGGTGCAGTGGAGAGCTGGCAGATGGGACAGGATGGGCAGAGGGAACAGGAGCTGGCAGGCTGGAGAAGACATTTGAGTGGAAAGAGCAGGGTGGGTACTGGGAGCCCCGCACCCCACCCCCGCTCCAGCCTCAGGGAGGCACCCGGGTTGCTGGGCAACTCACAACATGGTGCCAGTCACCCCCCCATCGACAGCCACCACTGGCTGCATGGGAGCTGCAAGAGGTAGACATTGAGCAGAAGCGACACTGGACTGGCATGTGCCTGCAGTGTACGCAGGTACTTGGCCCTGGCCTCAGTGGCAGCCCAGAGGGCCCCAAGACACCCAGGTGGCCATGCAACAGGTATCAGCCTGGGCCAGAGAGCAAGGGGAGGCCTGTGCCAAGGCCAAGGGCTTGGCAGCAAGGAGACACGCTCACCCTTGCCACCACCCTAAGGGGTCTACCTACCCTAGAGGAGGTTCTAGGCTCAAACCAAACTGAGTGGCCAGGGAGAGGAAGAGAATACAATGGTTTGAGCCAATATTCCACGAACCTCCAGAACCCAAGATTTCAGCTCTGTGCATTCCAGAAACCAAAAGAGAACCCCATGAGCCTGAACAGAGCTATGGGAAGGGCAGCCATGCTGTCACGTTTTGTTGGTGGAGGGAAATCGTTTCTGTTTCCCTCTGTGTTGCACAAATCGACTTGTTCTCCATGAAATAGGGTCTTCCTTCCTCTTAAATGCTGGACTCCCTTTCAGCCCCACCCCCCAGAACTCCTCTCCAAGGATGGGGAGGGGTGGGAGGAGGAGGAGGCCCACAGGACATCCTGAAAAGCCCCAGAGAGCAGAAATGCTGGGCGGCCTAAGAGTCAAACCCAGTACCCATCTCAGCCAGGAGCCCCACCCCCACCCCCCCAGTTACAGAAAAAAGGCAGGGCCCAAAGAGTGAGATATGCTACAGACTCCAGGGCACACAGCCAGACCAAGTTGGAGGAGTCCACAGCTGCACAAGGCAAGATTCAGGGAAGAGGACTGTCTTCAAGGGCCACGGGAGAATGAGGATACTGAGAACAAGAAAGGAGACAGCGGACAGCTGCAAGACAAACGGTCAGCACCAGGCCCAGTCCCCAGGATTGTGGACAAACTCCACATACATAGATTGGACCCAGGGAATATCTTCTCCCATAAAGTGATCTCTCTGTGTCATAAGACAGCCAGCCCCAAAGTGGTGCCGGATATCACAAGGAGGGCAGATACAAAAGCCACTCACTCCTCTACAGACAGTTGCTGTACCTGCAATCGGCCACCTGCCTGGCCGCGTGTCCAGCCAGCTCTAGGGGCTTCTCGTTAGACCCTGCCTAGTGCGGCTACAGAAACCTAGCACGCAAAAAGATGGTCAGCTTTATCCAAACACTGGCACAGGCAGGCTTGGCCCCAGGGTCACACACACAAACATTACCCCTGACTCCAGCTTGCGGGCACAGGAGTGGGGAGGCGGTGGCGACTTCACTGAGACACCCCGGGCTTCACCCCATCTCAGCCCAGAGAGCTCCCCAATGTCAGGGCAAGGTCCCTCCCTGCTCTGGTCGGACACTGCTGGACAGACACGGGAGGGAAAAAGCAGGAAAACGCCTGTGTCGGGGAGAAGGCAACCCTTCCCATCCCTGCAGGCCGCCTAGCTGCGCCCACTGCACTGAGCACCGCCCACCCCTCAGGGCACGGACTCGAATTTGGGGGGCCCACGCGCCCAGCTGAGAGCGGGCAGCGGCCGCTCGTGGTCCTTGTCGGACTCGGGCTGGCTCTGCGCCCGCTCGGGCTTGGGGTTGGCGGCCGGTGGGTCCGGCTGCTGCACCGACATGGTTCTGCGCAGGTGGTTGCGCTTGCGCAGAAATTCCGGCTGCGCGTGCAGCCCAAAGCTGCCCTTGCGCAGGATCATGCGCGAGTTGTTTTTCTTGGGGCGAGAACGGTGGCTGGCCTCCAGTGCCGCCAGGTGTGCTGCGTAGCCTTCGCTCAGGAACTGTGGAGGCAACAAGCGTCAGGTTAGCATCTGACCCTGTCTCCCGGCACTGCCACTTCCCTAAGACATCCTCCGTGAGAGTCTGCAGCTTCTCCAGGACCCCAAAACCAGTAGCAGGGAAGCTCGTTACCATAGCAGGGTTCCCGTAGACTACTGAGCACCTATGTCTGTACGCCAGGCTCTTCCTAACTGTCCTTCGGCCCTCCACTCCACCCGCTTCCCCGGAAGCAAGTTTTGCCCTAAAGTCAAAGTTTGCGGCTCATCTCCAAAGCCCCATCATTCTGTCATTCAGAATGGCACTGCTATGCTACGCTATACAAGTCATTGCTGTTTTCCCTTCCCCTAGATGCCATTACATCTGCAGCCACTTGGATTCTCCCATGTGTCCAGCAGGGGGCCTGACCCAAGGCATTATTCAGTAGAGATGAATGAATAAAAGAAAGGATGAGCAGGTAACGGGAGGATTATGAGCTGCTCCAACCCCTTTCCCTGGCCCTCACGCACCTGGCACTGGGTTTGGTACTTCTTGGTGGGCCGGCCTACAATGAAGATCTGGGAGGCAGGGAGGCCCAGCACACTGTAGACAGAGATGTCTTTCGTGGAGCCGTAGGCAGCAGTGATTTTGATGAAACACTGAAATACAAAAGCAAGCTGGTGAAGAGGGAGGAAGACTTAGGGAGCCCCTGCTGGGGAACCCTTCATCTGCACTCGGACACCAAGCCATTATCCACCTTTGATAAAGCCACCCCCAGATGACTGCCCCTCTCTGCCCCATTTTTCCTAATTAGTGGTTGGTGGAGAAAGGCCAAGCCCATTGTGGGTGGGGCCATCCCTGGGCTGGCGGTCCTGGGTTCTATGGGAAAGCAAGCTAATCAAGCCAGTAAGCAGCACTCGCCCATGCCTTCTGCACCAGCCCCTGCCTCCAGACTCCTGTCATGTTTTGAGTTCCCTTCCTGACTTCCTTCAATGATGAACTAGGAAGCAGACGTATAAGATAAACAAATCCTTTCCTCCCCAGCTTGCTTATGGTAATGGTATCTCACCACAGCAACAGTAAGCTTAGCTAAAACAGGGGACTTAAGTCTGAGCTGCAGTTTCTTTCCTTTAAAATGCACTGTCATCACTGGGATGACTTACTGTCAGCTATAGTTCAAAATGTGAAGTGTACCCTACGAGCACGTGTGCAGTAAGCCTGCTCTCCAGTAGGTGGTGGGGACAGGCATCCCCCAGGAATGGCTAGATCCATTGAGAGGTGACTAGCTGGTGTGTGCTAACTTCGTCAATGGGGCTGATCCATTGATGAGTTAGTTCATAGCTAGATGGACTTAGGGAAGGCTTAGTGAGAGGAAGCTACCCTCTGGCTTGCTCTGTTTCCCGGCCACCATCCGGCATGCAGCTTTCTCCTGCCTCCCACTCCCAACACTATAATTTATTCCCACGGCAGGCCCACAGCAATGGCACCAGCAGACCACCGGCCGACAGCTCTGGTCTCATGAGCTGAATAAGGCTTTCCTCCCTCAAGTCAACTTCTCAGGTGTCTGTCACAAGGACAGAAAGAGAGGTGGTGTGCACTGTCCACATGGAGAGCCTGAGGCCTCTCACCCTTACGACCTGCTCCAGGATGAGCAGGTCTCCTGCTCTATCCTCTTGGCCTTTAGAGGTGTCCTTTCCTCGCCAAGATAATCCACTTCCCAATCTTCAGCTGGCAGACAGCTGTCACTGTCCCACCTTCACAAGAAAGGGGGTCTCTCTCTCCCTCTCTCTCTCTCCCTCTCTCCTGGAAACGCTCCCTTTCCTTCCTCTTCCTCTCCACCTCTCCTCCCTCCTCTCTGCTGGCTTTTCACTCTGCTCTCCGAAGCCCAGCACAGCTTTACTTGGATCCAGCCATTGCTGGGGGATGCCTGTCCCCACCCAGCCTCAGCCTGCAGCCCAGGCTACTGCCCTGATCCACATGCTAGAAGTCACATGGCTCATGATCTGTGCTCCTCATGCTCATGTCTGACCTCATCTTTCCCTGCCTCCTCCTCCTCCTGTGTCCATTCTCATTTCATCCATGTATTCATCTGTGTGCTCACTCCACTAGCACTTATTGAGTACCTATTGTGTGTCATCATTACCCCCAGATCCTGGAGATACACCTTGAGCAGTGCGAATAAACCCAATGGCACCTTGATCTCTCCTGGCCAGGCCATGGGACATCTGAGAGCTCCTTACCCGTAATCATTCCTGAGTTCTGACAATGCTAACTGATTCTGCTGACGGTGCATACCTTTCTCTCCATCTCACGCTTACTGTCTGGGTTCTAGACTTCTGTCTCTTGCTGGAGTAACAGCCTCCTGACTACCCCTCTCCTTCCTTTTGCCAGTGTGTTCTCTCGTGAGCTGCCAGAGGGATCTTTCTATAACCCAAATTAGAGGCTGTCACTGCTCTACTTCAGACTCACCCACTGCTCCACACTGCCCTCAGCAGAGATCCAAGAGCTGATCTGGTTTTCAGAGCTTATAAGACCTACCAAGCTTGGGTGTCTCATGATATCTACAGCCTCAGCTCTCACCTGTCCTTGAACTGACCCTGCCCGCACATAACCCTGTTCTGTATCCCTGCAGCCCCGAGAACATCCTAGGCTACTTTTCCATCTGGTGAAAGTTGTCAAAATCAAAGTGGAATCACTTGGGTCATCAACCCCATCAAAGATACAAAGCCAGGAGATTATGAAACAAGTATTCCCAGTCATGATGACCTGATAATAACTCTCCTCCTCTGTGTGTGTCTCTTACTCTGTCTGTCTGTCTGTCTGTCTGTCTGTCTCTCTCTCTCTCTCTCTCTCTCACACACACACACACACACACACACACACACACACACACTGCCAGGACCACAACCTTACACAAAAGTTTTCAGCCTCCAGGCATGGTGGCACATGCCTTTAATCCCAGCACTTGGGAGGTAGAAGCAGATGGATCTCTGTAAGTTTGAGGCTAACCTGGTCTACATTGTGTGTGTGGGAGGTGTCCTAGGCAAGCCAGGGTTAGACAGTGAGGCATGATCTAATATATAAAAACTTAAATGTAAAAAGTCAACTTCAATATTACACAGCAGTATGTCTCCAGGTGCATCTGCTCAGTAACTGTCCCTCACCCTCAGACTGAGGTCGCCATCGCTGCTGCTTGTTGCAGACAAACAGGATTGTCTTAGGATATATTTTGTCATCCCCCCTCCTTTTTTTGCCTTTAAAAATTCCCCTTGCCTCAATCTCTTTGAATAGTCTCATAAACCACTGTAGCACATGTATCCTCCCACAGAGCTATTCCCAAATAAAGCTTGATTTCACATCCGTCTTAACCTCTTTATATTTCCCCAGGTCCAGCACACACTGCTTTGCCGTCTACCTGACAACTCACACTCATATGTCATGACTAAGCCCACAAGTTATTACCTACTATCAGCTACTCGGCGGGCTTTCCCAGGCGGACCTAAGACCTTCCTCCTCTGTTTGCCAATATTGCCCCTTTTCTGCCACACACCAGTAATTGTCAATTTCCCTGCCTTTCTTTCTCTAGATCAGGGATTGGCAGACTTTTTCTTTGAAAAGCCAAATAGTAAATATTTTAGGCTTTGAGCTCTGCCACAGCAACTCGACTCGGCTCTTCCACTGCGTTAAAAAGGCAGCCACAGACAATGCATAAACAGATGAGCTTGGCTGTGTGCCAAGAAAACTTTATTTATGGACACCAAAATTTGAACTTGTGTTGTTTTCATTGGTCTGCTCCTGCTCTCTATGTGTGAGTCTCTCTTTTCTCTCTCTGTCTCTCTCTCTCTCTCTCTCTCTCTCCCTCCCTCCCTCTCTCTCCCTCTCTCTCTCCCTCCCTCCCTCCCTCCCTCCTTCTTTCCCTCCTTCCCTTCTATCCCCAACCCCCCAACCCATCTCCAAAGCATCAGAATCCCCTAGAACCCTGGAGGGCTTTACACAAAGATGTCTCAGTCTCCCCCCAGAGTTTCTGCTGCCTGGCTGAGCCCAGGAGTTTGCCTATCTAATGATTCCCAGGTGCGAATACAAGAATTACAGCTCTGGGTGGCAGATTAAAAAAAAAAAAAAAAGCAGGCTAGAACTGCCAGCACCAGGCAGCGAGGAACACAACTGGGCCTGTTTCAATAGGCACTGAGATATCTATTGAAGAAATAACCAGATGTAGAGACAAGAATTTAGGCCTTGGAGTCAGGAAATGATAAAGCATGAATATCTGTCAGTGACGATAACACCTGCTTCCCAGCTCTGTTAAGACGTCCCAGTAAGGGACACACACTCAATCAACAAAATTGTGCTTTCCTCCCCTACCAGCTGAGGACCTCGATGCCCAGTCCCTTGACATTGAGAGAGAAGGGGAGGTCATGGGTTAACCCCTCTGCTGGCTAATAAAGGCCTACCACCCATCAGGCCCCTCCTTCACAGGGTTGTTTGGTCCTCCATACCACCTTACCCTCTCACACTTACCTCCTGCATGAGGTTGCGAAGGAAGATGGCCTTCTGCCTCAGTGGATCGTGCACCAGTCCATCCGAGAAGAAGATCATGCCCTGTGGGAAGTTGTGCTGGGACAGCCACGACATCACCCGCTGCTTCTGCATGTCCGGCCGCCCCGTGATGTAAAGGATCATGTAGCCCAGGTCCTGCCAGTGCCTGGCGAGATGGCATCGCTGGGTCCAGCTCGGCCCACCACAGGCCACCCGCTGCCCAAGTTTCTGCCCTAACAGCTGCTGCCTTCTGGAGAAGCCAGAAGTAATGGTAAAGGGACTCTCAAGTCCTCACCCCTGATAAGTGGTGGGCATTTAGCTGGCCTGTGAGGACTAGCCCTACCTGATACCTCCCCTTTCTCTCTCCTGCTTCCACCTTCTCCACTAACAAGACAACTTCCAATACCCACAAACCAGAGGCTTTGTGCCCATCTTCAGTGCCTTGTCCTTACCTTGGGTGCCATCTTTCCCCTGAACCACTACAAAGTCCTTAGTGGCCACTTTTTCCCTGGTCCTCCCACTTCGATCTGATCTGTGTAACCTTGAACTACACACACGGACACAGAAACACACACACACACACACACACACACACACACACACACCCCACAGGCTCAGTTCCCCCATCTTACAGAGGGGTTAATCACCCAAACACCCCCATGGGGCTAGGTCAAGGATAAAGGCCCTGATCCCAAAGCAGCTCAACATAGTCTGCCTGTTGAGTTGGCTTCATTATCATCCCTGACTGTTTCCATGGAGATTTCTATAAACCACAAACCCAACCCTGTTGCTCCTTTGCTTGAAACCATACCTGGCTCCCTACTGCGTAAGTAACATTTCAAGGCTTCCCTCTGCTCTTGGACTCTGTCCTGGTGAGTGGGCTCTTCCTATCCACATGGGGGTGTTCTGTCACCCCTGTAATAGCCCTGTAGCCCTGACTCAGGACCCTCCTCTAGACAGCCAACATCCTTCTAGATCCCTCTTCCAGGAAGCTCTCCCCACTGTCAGGCAGAGTAAAGATTCTGTCAGGCAGAATCTTTACTCTGTTTCTTCACTGTTTTCTGTGGGTGGCCCAGGGTACGGATAAGCCCAGACCTGGGTAGGTATTTTTGTGGCACTAGCCACCAACTGGCTGCCACAGTGGGCTTTCTGAAGCCAGATGGTGATCTGACAGCTTGGGAAAGTGAAGATGCACAGTGCGGGTGCCAGAGGGACGCTGGGAGACCCCAGATGGATCCCCAGGCACACGGATCTGTGTCGAGTTCATAAAAAGCTGTTTCTGGAAACTAGAAAGGTGTCGGTGCTGTGGTGAAGGAGGCAGGGGCCACGGAGGGAGGGAGGGAGGGAGGGAGGGAGGGAGGGAGGGAGCACAGCCCCCATCCCCACTGCCCAGCTACCCTCTCGGCAGGCTATCCAGGGCCTCCTCTAGGAGCCAGAAAGCATCTGGAGGAGAAACCATGACCTCCCTTCTCTCTCAATGTCCCTGAGCCTAGAAGTCAGCCCAGCTTCTCGGGAACTATAGTTCACGAACTCGAGTTCCTATACAGCCTTGGAGTCTGGGCCTCTGTTGTCACCACTGATCACATCTAAGCCCTGTGACTTATTTTCCTCCACTGGTCTCAGATCCTTCCACCAGCAGCAATCTATACACCGAACCCAAACCAGAGCCTGGTCTGGAATTGATCTCAGCGTAAGGTGAAGGGATGGCCAAGAGAAGAGAAGAGAAAACTTGGAGGAACAAATGAATGGGCTAAAGTCTACAGAAGATCCCCCGTGAATTGGAGGTAAAGCCAGAACTTTGTAATGCCTGGGGGCAGAGACCCACAGACGTCCTAGAGGAAGTGAGGGGGGAAACCTAATATGCTTTCCCCAAAACTTCTGGCTCCTGCCCTGGGGAGACACCTTCCTTGTGGGAAGGTAACACTCACCGAACCACATCCACTGCGCCTGGCCGGACCTTGGGGTCACTCCCCATGATAGACACACTGGCGGCAAAGGACCCGTCAATGCTGAACACAACACACTCCATGCCTCGGGGCAGCACTGTGAGGTAGCTCATCGCACAGGTCTGGTCACCCCTGAAAGGTATCGACCTGAGGTCAGCCTGCAGCTGAAATCAGTCACCTGGGTCAGGGTCTTGGTAGCACCTCCTGGTACTACGGCTGATGGTCTCTACCCTTTTCCTCACTCCATGCAAACAGAAATAAACTCTGTCTTCCAGCCAAGCATGGATGGGAAAGTCACCCCAAAAGTCCACCATAGGAATATCCTCACACATATCCTGATCCTACCTGACCACCATCTTTACCGGGTAGACACCAACCCCCAGACGCCGGGGCCGGGGCACATTGTATGTGATTCTGCCACTGTTGTTGGTGATTTCTGTGTCCAGATGGACCCAGCGGCCTGACGAGGGCTCTGTCATCACCAGGATGTCCACCTGCAGTCAGTGAAGGGAGCAAGGAACCTGCTGCAGACTGCAGGACATCATGCTTAACAGGCAAGACAACAGACCCTTGGGCACAGGTTCCTGCCGGCTGTATCCTAAAGTCTGCTACCACCCTCCCTCTGTGTTGCGGCCACGCTGGCTTCCCCACCTCTTTGGAGGTATCACGTTCCCCTTATCCCTTGTTGATTTGATGAGCGGGGAATGCACCCTGTTCTGTGTCCCATCATCCTTTCTGCCCTGTGGTCCTGAGTCACGTGGGGCAGGTGAGCCAAGGAGGAGATGTTCAACCCTTGGTACCTTCTCTCCAGTCAGAGCTACCATATCAAGAGGGCCATACATGAAGCGCCCCACCAAGACCTGGGGGCCGTCTTCAGCAGCAATCACATCGTTGGCACGGTGGTTCGCAGTAACGTTCTGCAAGGACGGAAAGAAACAACGTGGCTCGGCTTTTGCAGACCAGGCGCTCACTCTTGCTTTATCATTAAAGCCTTGTAAGGACAGCTTCCAGGGCGTGGCCCAACTGAATCAGCTGTCCCCGTGAGCTTCCTCCACTAGCATCCCAGAAGCAAACCGTGAAATACCAAACTGCTCCCTAGGCTGCCCACAGAGCTGTGCCTCGTCTTCTTGCTTCTACACATCCCCTGAAGTGACTGACGCCTGGCCTTTACAGCCTGACACTCGTTTTTAGATTTCTGAGCTGGAATCTACCCAGTCACCTTTGGGTCTTCCTTTTGCATAAACAGCCATGTACATAGCTCCTTTTTTTTTTAATGGAAAATTTCAAATGCACAACACTGGAAAGAATAATATAGACGAGCTTGTGAGTCTGACCAGAGCATTCTCACTGATGGGCTGACCGCCATCCAGGGTCTCCTTTCCCTGAAGCCTCAGCCCCTCATAGGATCCTGGATGGTGAGTCACTCCCTCCCTTGATATCTCAGTGCCCTTGTCTTTCAGTTCTTCCCCCATTCATTATGCAGCTCCAAGCCCTGTGTTGGTTCCTAGCCTTTGAGATCCTGGTCCATCAATCTGGTGACCTTTATACTTCACACTGGTCAAGTCTTTGTGTGTGCCCTGCCCACAAGTGTCATTTAGAGTCTGCTAGAAGCTTTGTAATGAACTCTGTATTTCAGGGCTGCCTCCTTTACAAGACACAGATCTGACCCAACCTAGCCAGCATCCCATACCTTCCACTGAACTCCAAACCTTGAATGTGGCACATGGAGCCAAGCCTTGCAGAAGTGCCTCTGCATTCTGCATTCCTGGTTGCCCCTCCTCCACCCTCTTGTTCTGACATCCCTTTTCCCCAAACTGCAGCCCATGCCCCAGCAAGAGACTCAACTCCATCCCCTTATTCCTACTGACTCCCCCAAAATTGTGAAGTCCACCTCTTCCCAACTTGAAGGCCATGTGATTCACCCCAATATACCTCTACAGAACTCATTGATACCAGCCCTTATAAAACCCCCTCATGCGACCTGCCCTAGTATGGGGTTGGAGATTCCTTGAAGCCCTGCACCTGTGGAACACTGCAGAGGATGGACAGGTGCTTGGAAATGAGCCTGAGCAATGGGGTCGTCACACACTAAGATACCCAGAGTCAACAATGGATGCTGAGGGGAGAGTGTGCCACAATCAGAACCCTCAAACACTGCTGGTGGGAATAAAATGGGGCAGCCACTGTTGAAAGTACACTCACAAGATTAAGCGTAGGATCACCACTTCCTATCTATGCCCAAGGGAAATGAAAATATGCATTCACAAAAGGTGCAGATGAATATGTAAATTATTGAAAATTGCCAACAGGTAGAAACACCCCAAATGCTCACCAGCTGACAACTGGATGAACAGGACATATGGATACAGTCAGGAAACATTACTATACATGACACATCATGGTGATCCTATATTAAGATGCTAAGTGAAAGAAGGCAGACACAAACACATGTGTGACTTCATTTACATGAAATGCTTAGAACGGGTGAGTCTGCAGAGGCTGACACTAGACGATTGGTTGGTGACTCAGGGAGGAGTTAGTGGCAGCGCAAAAGGGAAGAGGGCTGCAGGGAAATGGGTTTCCTTTATAAGGTGACAAAATGTTCTAAAACTGGCCATGGGTTGGGTCACATACAACTGTGAATATACTAAAATCTATTGAATTTGACACTGTAAATGTCTGAATCATGTGATAGGTGAATTTTATCTCAATAAATATGTCCATGCCCCCCAAAAAGTGGATTCATGAAGCGTTAGTCACTCGGCCTTTTGGGACTGCTTTTAGGACCCTGCTTATTGTTCTTCCTCGCTAGACAGGAGCTGCTCACGGGGCAATCCTGTGTCACTATAGTCTCAGACTGTGCGACCTCCCCGCAGATGGCCTGAGACACAGGCATGATGACAGTTTGCTGAGAGAATAAAAGTATGTGTGCTTCCCAGGTTCCTCTTTATCCCCAAATCCCTACAGAGGAGCCCCATCTTTACAGAGGCCTGCTGGAGCCTACCCTGCCAACCCTACCCATTTTCATCCTGGTGTATACATCCCCATTGCAGCAAGGATCACTCCAAATCCTACTTAATAGCTGAGAGCCCTGGGCATAGGCAAGACCTTCTGTGTGCCAAGTCCACGTTTTCAGAAACCTGGCATGGAGCCAGCTTTCCACGACCGCCCTACTTTTACCATCCCAGGAGCCCTGGACTGCCAGGTGGAGTCATGGAGCCAGACCCCGAAGCCCACACTTGCTCCCTCATACCCAGCTGCAAGCTCTCTACCAGGCAAACCGGGGCATTTCTTATCTGGCGCATGACTGCCCACGCGCCCCAAGGTCAGCTGCCTAACAGAGCCAACGGCAGCGAGCTTACCCGCAACTTGACCTGGGTTCGCTTGCGCAGCCACTTCTCGCGGGGGTTAGCAGGGCTCAAGGCTGTGGGGTCCAGGCCAGTGCTCTCCTTCACACTTGCGCTCTCGTAACGCATCACCTGGCCAAGAGCAAGGAGGGGCTTGGTGGCACGTTCTCATGAGCTGTCCCCTCCACCTCCCCAAACAAGTTGCCAGCCAGGGCCTGCTTCCGGCCTCCCTCCTGCATTGCCTGGATGCTGCTTCAGCCTTGGGTGCCGTCTCCCTTCACACCCGTCTGGACGGCTGGAACCAGAGGACTGTCCCCCTTGGCTGTACTGCTTTGGGAGCGGACTCTCACCTTCATGCCTGAATCCTGCAGCTACCTAGTTATCATTGGTTTGTTCTCTGCCTTCCCTCCAATATTACAGGTGACCTTTGCCTAAGACCAGCGGGAGCCGTGGACTCCTGACTCTGTACTGTCCCCTTCTCCAGACCATCACTTCCCAGTATTTCATTCTCTGGTCTAGACCTTTTCTGCTGGGTCATTCTTCTCAACACCCAAAAATGCCTATCACTGCTCATTTTATGTAAAACGCCCTCTCCGTGGAGACCCTCATGGCGCCAAGTCCTCTGGAAGTCTTCTACACTCCTCTCCTGCCTCCTCTCCTCTGGCTACCCCGACAGCTTCTGTCTCTAGCACTCAACTGAAGCTACTTCTGCTGTGTCCCTGGGACTTCCAACTCTCCTATCTACTTATCCAGGTTCTCCTCCAACCTATGGAGATGATCAGTTCCATCATTCAAAAGGATCTTCCCTGTCTCCCCAGGGAGCTCCAGGCTTGTCTCTGCTATCTGTGGTGACCTCATTGATATCCTTATGCGATTTCAAGAATAGCCAAGGTCTGATGACAAGCACGTTTTTGTCTCCAGTCCTGATATCTTCCCTAAGCTCCAAGCTCACTGCCCCGAACACCTTTCATGGGTCACACCCTGCAGAAGAACGGCCTTGACTCTGCCAGCCCAGATCCCCTCTGGCCAAAGTACTAGGAAATCGAAGACAGGACCATTTAGCTAGCTCCTTCCCTCAGCTCAGACCTCAGAAGTACTGACACTGAAGCCACGTGTTATCACCCCTTGGCACCTAGTCTAAGCTTTCGTGTGCTGATGGGGCTCATATACTATCTCTGCTTCCTAGGGACATCAAGCTTCCTCTCCTGGATCCCATAATGGCAGTCCCAAAGCTTCCTTCTCAAACCACAGGTCAGCTGATGGCTCTTCCTTGATCACATCCCTGCCATACCCAGGTAAAATCACACCAGACCTTCAGAACTGTCCCCAACTCTCTGCCCCCACTACCGCCAGGTTATGGATTTCTTGCATTCTGTTTTAAAGGCAAAGACACTAAGAGCCAGAGGGACCAGGCATACATTGCCCCATCTCCTCCATCTTGACACAGAGACATGGCTTCATCTGCAGGTTGATTATCTAGTTAATTATCTACAAAGTTGGGGTTCTTAAAGGAACCCCTTCTTTGGCCTCTCATTTCTCTTGACATCCATGCCCCAGTGCTTTCCCAGCACTGTCAAGGCCAAGTGCTCCATGTGGCCACAAGAGAAGCCTGGGATTCCCCAGAGGGGCCAACAGGCTGGGCCCAATAAGGGAGCCGCAGTACCTGTCTCAAGATGAAGGCGACCACATCGGTAGACTCCCAGTAGCTGGCATGGAAGAGGTGAGGCAGAGCCACTGTGGGGAAGGCGGTGAGGACGTCCGGGCAGTACAGGGCATAGTCAATCCTCTTGGTTCCCCACCACTTGGCTGTGACTGTGGGACCAAGAGGAAGGTGAGGATAGAATGGCCAAAAGCCAGCAGGCACAGACTCAGTGGAGATGTGCCAGCAAAGTTAGGGTCACGGCACCTGCCCAGAATGAGCTGGATGGGGAGATGACTCCTGGCCTTTCACCTGCCCTTCTGATTATTCACCACTAAGACATGGGCTTCCAGCCGGGCATGGTGGCGCACGCCTTTACTCCCAGCACTCAGGAGGCAGAGGCAGGCGGATTTGTGAGTTCGAGGCCAGCCTGGTCTACAAAGTGAGTTCCAGGACAGCCAGGGATACACAGAGAAACACTGTCTCGAAACACCCCAGCCCTCCCCCAAAAGACATGGCCTTCCACTTAGTCACAAGAAGGAGGACCAGCCCCATAGAGACAGTCATAGTTCCACCCCAGAGTATAGCTCCACAATCATTTCCCAAGGGCTCTCTCTAAGGTCACAAATTAATCTGTGCCTGCAAAGGTTGGGGCACAGTGTATAATCAGAGATCAGAGGCCTGTATAGGGTCAGAGGTCAAGAATATACATGAGGTCAAAACTCAGTCATGGGCCATGGTCAGAAGTCAAAGCTCCATTCAAAATCAGAACTCAGACTCAAAGGTTGGAAATAAAGCTAAGCTGATAGTATGTGATAGTATGTGAGGGAGGCCCTTGGGTTTAATATCCAGCTGTGAGTTTGGTGATGGGGAAAACATAGCCCTAGCTGGTACATTCAGGGCTCTATCCTGGATCAGAGCTTAGCCAGCTTAGGAAATCAGTGAGGACTCAGAGGGAAGCCAGACCAGTCCTCCCTCCACCCAACCCCATCCACATCCCTTTCCCCAAAGGCAGGAATGTCATCATGATTTCTTTCACAATCCCTTCTAACCCAAGAGCCTGCCCACAGTAGCCCTGCTGTGCCCCCCCCCCGCGAGAAAGTCCCTGCCCCTCAAATGCAAGCTGGGCCCCCATAAGACCTCACTCACTGCGGGAGGCACCCATAGGTGCCAGGCTGTCCGAGGACTCTGAACTGTCGCTATGGGAGCTGCCTTCACTTAGCCTCCGTTCTGTGCGCTGGAATCTTGGGGCCTGAGGGGGCGAGGCAGGGGCATCCAGAAGCGGGGGACTTCCCCGGGAGCTTCCCTCCAGGAATAGGGGGCTGTGGGTGTGCAGGGCATCAGCTGGAGGGGGAATTGCAAGGTCAGGGCAAGCACTGAGTATCCAACAGAGTGGCTTATTTAGTGCCAGCCCCATGCTGGGCAAGAGACTGGAAGTGCAGAGAAGCCAGCCCAGGCCTAGCAGGCCACCATCACCCCATACCCACACACGAACACAGTACAAACTGTGAGTGATACAGACATAGGTGGTGAGCTCAGCACCATCCTATCTCACAAACGCTACAGGGAAGCCTGGGAGGTTGTCCCTATGGCCTAGCTGCAGTCATGATGCAATGGCTAACCATGTCCTCTCATCAGATCCCTCCCCTGGCCTGCAGAGGCAGATGGCTGAGGTGAAAGTAGATGGAAATGACTTCAGCCAGCAAGCTGGGGGTGGGGGAGACCCTCTAAGGTTGGGAGGGGGAAATCCCTGTTTAGAGGGAACATCGAAGTAGCAGAAGCAGACACTGGAGCCTTGCTTCCTCATGGAAGTCCTAAACAAATCTGTCCCTTTGACATGAGGAACAAGGACGGGTAAGTTCTAATCCTGTAATGAGTAACTCATCCCTGACCAAAACCTCTAAAACCATTAGGCTAGAGTTCCCCAATGGCGATATGGAGCTATGGAGCCAAGACTGGTTACCAAAAGCCTGGTTGTCCATGCCGGGCCTGCCTTTGGTCATATCATACCCAGCCACACACATATTCCTTTGAATCCAGAAGTCACTGGATCGTCTATGAACCAACAGCTCTTATTGTCCCTCCAATGCTCCTCTGCCTATCCGAATACAATCCTCCTCCAAGCCCTGGCCAAAGGCCACCCCTTCCATGAATCCCACCAGGATGACACACTCTCTACTATGTCTTTGCAGGGTCTGGGATGGGCATGGGAAGCAGCCCTGGGCAGGCACCTTTGGCTTGCCCTCAGATCAATAACCCCACTGTCATTCCAGCCTTAGTCATAGAAGCTCAAATGAGAGCCTGCCAGTGACTGGGGTAGCACCAAAATGCCCGTCACAGACAAGGTCCTTGGCACAGGCAGCTACTCTAGAGCGTTGAAGCCAGCTGGCTTCCTGCCCATGCCTCTAACAGCACAGCCCTGCTCCCGTGAGCCACCCCACTGCTGACAGTTTTAGGGGATGAGCCAGAAAGAACATTCCCAGAACCTAGCAGCCTCCAACTTAACACACTCATAGCCTCAGGACCTACCGAGCAGGAGAGACTGTCCATCACCCAGGGGGAACCTCTGGTAGCGAGGCACGCTGACAGGAGGCACCAGGTGGAACTTGGGTTCCAGCAGCGGCTCAAGCCGTGAAGCAGATGGATCTGCACAGTGGAAGAAGCTGTAGACCTGGCTACAGGCAGGACGCATCTGGAAACCTGGGTGAGTGGGAAGAAGACGCATGCAGAAGTCCCCTTCAAATGGCTCTAAAGAGCTCCTGCAAATGGCTTCACTCCTGCTCAGACACATGCAAAGTCCCTTCCTAATGGCTCTAAAGAGCTCCCTTGAATGCAACCTTCAGTAGCCTTCTCTCCTGCTCAAGAACCTCCCCTGGGTCCTTGCTAGTTAGGGTTTCTATTTCTATGATAAAACACCGTGACCAAAAGCAACCTGGAAAGGAAAGAGCTTATTCCATCTGCCAACTCTCAGGCCACACTCCATCACTGGGGCAAATCAGGGCAGGAACTCAAGGCGGGAACCTGGAGGCAGGAACTGAAGCTGGAGCCATGAAGGAATACTGCTTACTGGTTTACTCAGTTTGATTTCTTATACACCCCAGGACCACCCACCCAGGAACAGGACCACACACAGTGGGCCAGGCCCCTCCTATCAATCATCGGGTATGAAAACGACCCACAGTCTTGCCTTCAGGCCAATCTTGTGAAGGCATTTTCTCAATTGTAGTTCCCTCCTCTCAGAGATGTCTAGCTTGTGTCAGTTTGACAGAAAACTAGCCATAACACTACCCAGAAACAAAATGCCCGGTATGTCCCTGAAAGCCTTGCCAATCTGCCCCCACTTAGGGGCATCATTGAAAATAAAATTCACTGCAGCCCCGGAGAACATCTACAAGCTTGCTGCTTTCCTTCCTCTGTCTTCAAACAGGACTTCCTTCAGACTACAAGGCCCTTCTTCCACTCTTCACACCGGGATACTTCAAGTTCCTCTAACCAACGCTCAGCCACTACCAGATTTATTAAGCCAACCCAAGTCCCTTCAGCTAGGGCAATGAATGGCCCCTTGAACAGGAGCTTTCAAAAGTCAGTCAGAACAGGTGAAGCAATTCCTACACTGGCCAGCAGGTGTCTCCATGGAGGCCCTTGCCTTCCACCAGTCCTAGGTCAGGAGCTTGGGTTTGCTGCACTTGGGGAATTAATTCTAAGTCTCTGCAACATGGAGAGTGGCCCTGAGCTCTGCCGCTCCTTGCATCAGCTCCTCACCTCAGCGCTTCAACAGAGAGCCATGAATGACAGTCTGCTCTCCTGTCTTCAGACTTTCTGGAAGGCGCATACTGGGCAAATGACATCTTGTGTCTGCTCTGTAGGAGCTGGAAAGAGCTTTAACTTCAGCTGCTACATGGCAAAGGCCCCCCCCCAATGCTAGTTTGGGTAAAGAGGTTCTGAGACCCATGTGGCTGCGGGAAATCTGCTGGTCACAGGAAGGGAGGGTTTGCTGTGATAGGGTGAATGTTTGTGGCCTACGTTCTCATGGGGCATGACCACAGGACAGAGGGAACATGGAAGGGACAGTGAAGTCCACCGAGCTGCCTCATCTCTGCCCAGTGTGGGGAAGCCGCCTATCTTCTCCCCCAGTTTCTATCATTTCTCTGTACCCAACCTGCCTCCGTCACTCTGTCCGTCCTCCCACTCTCCCATGCCCTGATCCCCGGAGCCGTCGGCCTGCCCATACCCACCATCTATCCCAGGAAGCACTGTCCTCCGCATAGCCAGGACCAGGCCCAGCGGTGAGCCGAAGAGGAAGAAGTCAGACACATCAAAGTCAAAGCGACCCAGGCTGACCTCGGAGAGCTGGGGGGTGCCAGCTGCAGGAGCCTCGGCCTCATCCTTCAGCACACAGGAGTGGATGCTGCCAGAGGGAGGGGTGGCAGATCAGAGGAGAGCCAGGAGGCACAGATGTGTTCTGAGAGCAGGATGCCCAACCGGCCATTACTGGAATGGGACTCAGAACCAGAGAGCACTTTTTGACACCATCCACAGAGGCTCGTGACTTAGCGTTGGCCACCCAGGCCATCATTTGGCTGGAGCAGAGAGTTCAGCAATGGGCCAGGTGGTGAGTCTGCAAGATTTTATAGGCCACCTGCATCCACCGCCTGGACTTCTTCTGCCATGCCAGACAGCCATAGATCATGCTTAAGCAATCTGTGTAGCTGGGATCGGCTACAACTCTTCTTATGAAACCCGGCTGAGCACCTGAGAGCGTCTGAAACACCTACACTCCCTGCATGCTGTCTGTAAAAGCCACTCTGAAAATCCCTGCACTTTCCACAGGAGGCACCTGGTCAGCACACGGGCCAGCTGGCTGCTAGTAGTGCTGTTAGCAGCAGGGGTTTTTTTTGTTTTTTTTTTTTTTTACCATAACTCATGTTCCAGGCAACAGGCAGACACAAGTGCAAATAGCCTGGCTTCTGTGCTCCGCTTAACAGATGTGTAAGATCAGGATCCCACATTCTCAGTCCAAGAGCCTGAGCTACCCCAAGGAATCTAGCTTGTGTTTAGCCACAGATGCAGAGCTGGGCACTGAGAGCAAAGAGAAGCCAAGGCTGCCTCCCTGGCCTTCCAACAAGCACTAGAGCCAGTAAGTGGTTAAACTGTGACAGGGGATGACAAGATGGATCCGTCACCTTCTGAAGGCAAAATCATCTAAAATATTCAAGTTAGAGAAAAAAACTTTCAAGGTAACAGTTTAAAATGCTGCAGGCAAGGGTCCACCCTTAGGAGTGAGCCAGCACGCAGTCTTCATGCGCTGCCTCTGCTGCTCTCAGCCAATGGTGACGAAGTTTAACTATGTATGTTCCATGTACAGCATGGTCCCTAGACACTTGCCAACTACTTAATTGCCAGAGAATCAGCCATCTGTTCCTGCACCAGAGGGGAAAGCTGGCCGTGTTGTGCTCACTACTTAAAGTCCTGGATGTCTAGCTGATCGCTCTTCAGATCTGGGTTTTCCTAAAGGATGCTTCAAGGATGAACCAGAAATGTTGAGGTTTTCACCTCTCAACCCTCCTTTGCACCTGGATGCTATTCCAGAGGCTGACTTGATAGAGGAGCCTTAGCATTCAAAGCTTAACCCTACAGAATCCGCAGCCTCCCATCCTATCGCACCTCCAGGAATCCATCTGCAGGAAGAACAGAGGTCCTTACTCATCCATAGGGCTATATCCCGAGACCTCAGTGAAAGTGCCAAACCCTTTCATAGGGTGCTTTTCCTATAGTCAATGTACCCAGAATAAAGTTTAATTTATATGTTAGGCACATTGAGAGAATGATTAATAATAAAAATAGCAATGATAACAACATAATATAATAAAAGTTATATGGGTGTATCTTGCAAAATATTATAATTTCACATTCTCTCCTAGAGCTTCTTTTTGTCATATCTAAATTGCCAGCATAGTTATTTACTCTTACCCTTTGGGACCATCCCAAAGTAAAGCAAGGGTCATGTGAACTCTAGCACTGTGGTACCGTGACAGTGGTTCGGATACCCTGGCAGCCAGGAGGTAACGGGTAAGTAGCATAGACAGGGTGGGCACACTGGACAACGGAGTGATTCGTGCCCAGAGCAGGATAGAATGAGACTTCACCGTGCTGCACTGCAGGGTACACAACTTGCAGTTTAGAACTGATTTACTTCTATTTAATATTTTCAGACCATAGTTGATCATAAATACATGGAACCACAGTATACAAACCACGGGTGGAGGCAAGATTACTGTGAGTCTAAGCATGCACATTAATGTTTGTGCACAAAGGTCTCTAGTATAGGAGCTGGAGAGCTGGCTCGGTGGCCAAGAGCACTGTGCTCTTGCAGTTGGTCCCCAGCACCCTCTATCAGGTAGCTCACAACCAGGTGCAACTGCAGATCCAGGGAATCCAGTGCTCTCTTTTGGCCTTCGCAGGCATTTGCACATACATACACAGGCACACAGACACATAAGTAAAACTAAAAATAATCTTTTTAAAAATATATATCAAATATAGATATATTTATAGCAGCAAAAAAAACCTGAAAAATGCCAAAATATCCAATTAGTTGGATTAAGGAAGTAGTTATATATTCAAATTTATATTACATTAAGAATATTTACCAAATATTTTTAATTAATTGGGGGAAGGTCACAGTATAAGAGGCTTTGGGGTTCTTTGTGCCTTAGTAAAGCTATATATAAATTATGTAAAAAATACTGTTTTGGTGACACCATGGATCTTGCCACTTAGGAGGCAAACGAGGGGAAGGAGGAGGAGGGTGGGAGGGGAGAATTGAAGAGAAATGAAAAGAAAAAGCTCCCTCCACCCACCCCTTGCCACCAGTTTGGGTCCATGTTCAGTGCTCATTTCTCTCCTGAATCAATGTTTGTTTAGCGTCTCATCAGCCATCTCTCCTAGAAAGTGAAAGGATAGCTTGTGGGATTTGTCACATCCAAGACACTGAGGTGAAGACAGGGAGAGCAGAAGGTTGCCCCAGCTCTTCGGGACCCAGTGCTGTGACTTCTCCTTCTCTGAGAAAGAGTAAGTATGAACCCTGGGGCACCAAGCACACCCCCTTTCTGTGACCTCACTAGATTTGCCAATCTGTACAAGAAGTGGTGCTGGGCAGCCCTAGCCTTTCGCAGAGAAGAAGCCAAAGCCCAGAGAGGTACAATAGACTATTCCCCACCCCCACCCCCCACCACCGTGTCTGCAGGTTTGAACTGGGCAGAGACAAACAGAAAATTCCCTGGTGTGGGTACAGGACCAATGACAAGTGGCACTGGTTCCAGAAATCCCATGCTATCTATGAGTCCCTGGAGAAGGGTATAGGGTCACAGGTCCCACTGGTGGGTGACTGAGCCAGGATGCTGTGTTGTTGTGATGCAGCTCGAGGAGGGGGGTGGTTGAGGGGGAGGGTTACCTTGAGAGGAAGGCGTGATGCTGGGTGATAGCCTCACAGTCATACGTGGAGGAATCACTCTGTTTCCGCGGCAACGGCCTCTTGGGGTCCTCATCCTCCACTCCACTGGAGACATCGACGTTGCTCTTACTGAGCCGCTTGCTGCTGGCCAGACTGCAATCCTCTTCCACCACCACAGGGGTGTCCTGGAGCGGAACTCATAGCAATTACAGGGGTCCTGGGCCCTGCCTCTTCCCCTTGGTGTAAGTGAACCCCGCCCCCTTTGCCAAACATGCGCTCATGGTGGTAGCTGGTGGTTTATGAAGCACAGGAAGTGGCCACAGGGATGGACCACCGAATCCAGGCACTGGGCGGCTCTCCAGGGAGATACACACTAGAAGGCATCTTCTAGGACTGTTTCTTGGTCTGTGCTAACATGATCTTGCTATTCCCATATAACCCTTTGTACCACAGACACCATCATGCCAACAGGAGTGCCTGGGACTACCTTCCTTTGGGGAGCCACCTCCTCCTCTGCACTTAGGAGATACACACAGGGACATGCCCCCCTCTACCATCCCCCCAGCCTGACCACACCTGGGTACTGCTGACGCTCCCTTTCCGGCTGCTGCTGCCAGGGCTGTCCCCTGAGGGTCCCGCACTGTAGCAGATAGCATCAAAAGCCAGGAGGCCGCCCACACAGTCCCCGATGAGACACACCTGCAGAGGTACAGCGGGGTGGCAGGCTTGCCTGTTGAAGCACTCTCATCCCACATCCAGTCCCAGTAGGGGCATGTTCCCATGAGAGAATAAGGAATCTGTCCTAATGAGTTGCTTAGATAAGCACAAATGGAGGGTAGGCTCATCTTGACAATAGATTTCCTTCAGGGTCAGCCAGAGGTCAACGGTCAGACTAGCTAAGGACTAGAACAGACTTTAAATCAGGGCAATGGGGCTGCCTCCTCCCCATCAAATGCCTCCTTCAGTCTTGGATGCTACAAGTCTAGCCTGCCTTGACCTTTGCAGCAGATTCCACCCCCTTTTAGGTAGCAGCTGGCACAGAGTGAGAGAGAGCAAGGTGCCCTACCTGCCCATTGAAGCCAATCCCATCAGAGGACTTGAGAAACTCGCCATAGATGTGGTTGGCTCGCTCGATGACGGTGGCAACAGCATCCTGGTACTGTGGGGAGGAGATGGCCAGCAGGGGAAGGGCAGCCAGGGGCACGTGGTCCTGACTGGTACTGAGGCAGCCCTCGTCGTGGCTATAGGGGTTCAGGCTGAAGACAGGGGGCCCAAAGTCAGCCTAGCCAGGACCAAGAAATGGGTAGCATGGGCCTTTGGGCTCCTTGCACCATGCTCAGCTCCAGAAAAATGTAAGGGCCCAGGAAAGGTCCACTAAGGCAAATCACAATGGGGCAAGGGGAAAATAAAAGATGAGGACTCAAGGCTATGTTGACCCCATATATGCCAGTCCAAACCAGCCTGTGGTGTGCCAAAGCCATGCTGTCTGTCAGGAACCTAAAAACATCCGAGTTCTGAAAGAAGTTAGAGAATTAGCTAATGTAGAACTGTGTGGGCAAGCATGATAGACTTCCTGGAGGAGGAAGATGATGAAGTAGACTCTCACAAGAGGCTTTGGGAAGCTGAGAAGGGAGATGGGAGCATGGCTCTGGTGTAGAGGTGGCACCACCTAACTGCATGTATGATGGTATGTTCTATATTCTGTGTTCAGGGGACAGATCCTCTGCTTCGTGGGTTTTGTAGAGAGTGTTGGGGTCCCGCACTACAGAACTCCACTCCCATAGGACACTGTATCCCTCCATCTCCCTCCTAGGAAGTCCCTCCCTCTCTGGGCAGCTCAGACCCACCTGATTTCCCGTCCCTACCCAGATTGCCTCTGTCCTCTGGTACCCTTCACCCTGCTGTTTTGTTGGGCCTGACTGGTTGGAACAGACACAGAGGAAGTCTGAGAACGAACGTCCGACCCCAGGCCATCAACGTGCCCTTACCCCCGTACGACTAGTTCCAGAATGCCTAAAGCTCAGAGCAGAGTGAGCCAACAGAATCTAGGACAAGTGACAGGACTCGGGCACCCGCAGCAGGTGGCAGAGTCCTAGCAGAGTGCAAGGCAGGTTCTCCCACCAACCATTTCTCATCTCCAAAGAACACAAATTAGAGGAAACAGGCCTCGATTGCAGCCAGAGAGATTTTAATTAGTCGAGAAGGAGCTCCCTCCCAGCAGTGATTACTGGTGATTAATGGGCCTGGCAAGAGCTGCCCGGGGGGAGAGGTAAGCTCTCTCCTGCTGCCCCATCAAAGGGTCTGGCCATCCATCTTCCTGGAGATAGGGATGACCCAGCTCTAGAGGTCAGCTGTCCTGGGGGTGGGGGGTGGGGGGCGAGGCAGGGGTCTTGAGATGGATTGTGGGCCAATAAGATTAACTCCGGGACTGCTGTGAATGTGGGGGACTGGAGCCCTGCCACCAGCTAGGCTGCTCCTTAATCCTACAGCCGGAAGAGCAGTAGCAAGCCCTTGTCTACGAAGCAGATTCCAGGGCTCCACCCACTCAGCTGCTCCACCCACTCAGCTGCTCCACCCACTCAGCTGCTCCACAGGAACCCTGCACATCTTGCCTTTGACATGGGTCACAGGAGAACTGGGGCAATTGGCTAAGCTGGGAAGCAACAGACCTATCTTGCTTCCTGCCTACTGTCTCAGATGGAGATCCACCTGAGGGCATCCTGGGAACTCAGGAACACCAGCCTCCGAGCCTCTGAGCACCATTCAGGGAAATGAGCAGGAGGAGAGAAGCCCAACCCCTGCTAGATCCTGGGCCACTGGAAGTCAAAGACAAGGCTCTTGGGCCCATCCCACACTGGAGTCCCTCGAAACGCGCAAGTTCCCCTTCTCTTGAGAGCTTGAGTGTACACTAAGGAAGAAAGCCTAGAGGATGCACTTGAAGGAAGGACTTTCTGAGGTCATGAGGGGAGGGCGAGGGAGGGGTGCCTATAGCTCCCTTTCACCCCACCAGCAGAAGAGTCTGGCCTCCCTGCTTTAGTAGCAACAATTTTCTCAGTGTCTTCTAGGCCACAAAGCCTGTTTTGCAGACAATTGGAAAGAAAGCAGGTGTCCAATTGGCTCTATGTTCCCACCTTCAGCTACTTCAATAGTGACACCTGGAGCACTGGGGCCCTCAAGTCCTGGCATGGTGGGAAGAATGTCTCCATAGGACCCAGTTCTTTCTCACAGAGCTCTTGGTCTCTCTGCCTGTCCCTCACTCTTACCCCTGTCCACAATGGGAAGAACATACTGACACTTGCAGGAAGTGGCCTAGTGTTCAGCCTGTGCTTCTTTATTTATTTTTCTTTTTTTCCCTCGTTCCAGTCAACCTTGCTTGCTCTGGTCTGCCTCGCTCGCTCTGGTCGGCTCCGCTCACTCTGGTTGGTCCCACTTGCTCTCTCCGGTCCAAGGATTCATTTATTATTATTATTCATAAGTACGCTGTAGCTAACTTCAGACGCACCAGAGGAGGGCGTCAGATCTCATTATAGGTAGTTGTAAGCCACCATGTGGTTGCTGGGATTTGAACTCATCACCTTCGGAAAAGCAGTCGGGTGCTCTTACCCGCTGAGCCATCTCACCAGCCCCAGCCTGTGCTTCTAATGTAGCATCCTTTCCCTGCTGTGAGCTAGGACAAGACATTCCCCACCGACAGGAAACAGAGGCTAAGTGTGGCCCTTAGAATGTCACTGTTGCAGCCAGTGAGAACCCCAATCAATAGAAACACTTCCCATGTGCTGTGATGTGTGTGGGTTTAGACCCACAGACCCACACCAACATCCCTCTAGGAACCAGTCAATAACACTTTCACCTCCATTTTACAGATGGGGTTCTTGAGGTAGGAAGCAGTGATACAGTTCCCCAAGCTCACACAACCAGGATCAAGACCAGGCTGACCAAAGAGGGCATTCGCTTAGCCACACTATGACATTCGAGTCAACTTCTCTGAGTAGTCTTCCTTGACTGCGTGTCAGCGTGCCTTGGGCTACCTCCATTAGAGGTGTTCTCTGTTGTGAGGCTGCCTTGGTGTGATGCCCAGCTCCATTCTCTGGATAGCTGGGGGAAATGGATAATTCCTCAAGGCCTGTTTCTTGTTTCATTCTAACGGACTCACAGGAAGTGGGTCTGGGCTAGCACAGGGATCCTGGCATCCCCAGGCCCCTGACCAGATGACTCTTAATGACCACGTCCCACTAGAGATGCTCTCAGCGATTCTGACTTGACACCAGACAGGCCCCCAAGGTGCCCCCAAGGCAGGGTATCTATCCCTCATCTTACACCTCCCACACCGAACTCAGACCGTGCAAACGAGCCAAAATGACTCACTTAGAGACGAGAGAGAAAGCCTCCGAGCAGATGGCAGGACAAGGGACAAACTTGATGAGGATGTGTCCCAGGGCAGCAGGGAAGTGGGCGCGCGTGACCTTCTCCAGCACAGAGCTGAACGTGTGAATGTCGGCTGCCTTGCAGGAAGGGTCACCAGAGCCGGTGTCCAGGACGTTGCCCCCGTGCAGCACCAGCAGAAGGACATGTGTCTTGCAGGAGCGCTGTGAGCAGCCTTCCTGAGGAGGATATGGCAGGGATAGAGACAGGCAGGCAGCAGGCACCCAGGATGCTCAAGGACAGAGCGGGTGGGGCTATGGGACTCGGGTGCATCCAGAAAGCTACTAGCAGGACCAGACCCTCGGTGGACAGCATGGCAAGACGAATCTAGATTGACTCTTGTGCCAGTGGGAGCCTGAAGCCCAGAGAACAACAGGGAGCTACCCAAGGGTCACACAGCAAAGAACAGGATGGAAGTTAGGCGGCCTGTCCTAGGGTTCCTCCTATGATGCTGGCCGGATGCCTCCAAAACGCAGCACACCTCGCCATCTTCATGAATCTCGATGCTTCCTTGGGCTGGGAACCTCTGTCTTCTGAGGGACACCCGGTACAGTTCTCCTGCAGAGAGGACAGAGAGAGAATGCAGCAGGCTCCCATGACACTAGTGTTCCCTGGATGTAGCTGGCTGCATGTGGGAGGGGTCCTGGTTTATTGGGATGCTAGAATTATAGTCCAGAGCTAGGGAGTATCCCTCGGTCCAGGCCTCCCGTTCTTGAGCCTATACAACACAAAATGGCTCCGCCCTTCTAAGGAAAAGAAGCCCAGCTGAGACCAACCATCACGGACAGGGTGTCCTAAGAAAGAGCGGTCCTTTTTACTTCATCGGTAGTGGCAGTCATGTTAGAGTCCTGTGACATCTGGGAACTTGAGGCAAATGTCCCTTGAGAACAGTTAAAGAGCTGCTGTGGTTGATCTAGTCTAAGTGTGACCAAGCTAAAAGATGTCCCGTGCCTCCTGGATGGGACATTGAGGAGCTTCGGGAAGGGTTTAGCTCTGACATCTGGGACTGAATTGAGAAGATTCCGTCTCTGGGGTAGGCAGACATCATCTCTTCTGCTGAGGCCTGAACCTAGCAAAAGGGTTGGAATGCTCACAATGTTAGCCTTAGGATAGTATGTTTCTGAGTCTCCACCTTCCTGCTGGGGTTAAGGGCTGACAACCCTGGCTTCCCTAAAGCTCAGGCCTCTGGGCTTAGTCAAAAAAAAAAACTCTATTGTTATATTTCACTGGCCTTGTATGACTGGCAGGTCACAGGACTTCTCAGCCCTTGGTGCTGTACAAGTCCAGCACTCATTAGAAATCTTTCATTTTTAGTTTTGTTTCCCTGCTTTGGGGAGAGGTTGTCGCTGATTATTCTTTTATTATATTATTTGTTTGTTTGTATATGTGTGTGTGTGCGCACACACATGCAGAGGACAACCCATAGCAGTCAATTGTCTCTCCTTTGGTCATGTGTGTCCCGGGATTGAACTCCGGTTATTAGGGTTAGTAGCAAGTAGCTTTATCTGCTGAACCATTTTATCAACCTGGTTTTAGTTGTGTTATTGTTCTGTTGTTGTTATTATCTTGTTTTTTTTAATATCTATGAATGTTTTGATTTAATGTGTATATCTGTGTAACACGTGTGTCCCTGTTGCCCATGAAGGTCAGAAGAACACAGGACATTGGATCTCCTGGGACTGGAGTTACAAACAGCTGTGAGCCACCATGCGGATGCTCAAAATTGAACCCAACTCTTCGACAAGAACAAGGGCTCTCTGAACACTTTGAACAAGTGTCAAATCTTCGGGCCCAGTCCTCTTATATAAAATATCTGCTTTGGACTGGGGATGTAGCTCAGAGGTTGAACACATTGGCTAATGTGTTGCATTCCCACCACAAATAAATACAAATCATCAAACCTGGTGATGCTTTTAGTGAGATAGCAAGGTTCTGAACTATAGGACCGTATCCAGGGGAAGGTACCTACTTAGAAAGGGAAGGCCACCACGTAGGATGATGCTAGAGCTCTGGGGTCACTCAGAACTGCTCTTCTCATTCCTGCTTGTTGCCCAACTCAACATCTCCTCTAAGAAGGGTTTCCTGGGGCTCCTGACCTCCCATTGCTCTAATACAGGGGTCTATAGCCAAGAATAGAATCTGCCACTTGTTTGTGAAAATAAAGTTTCTTTGAAACACAGGCAACTCACCCATTTGCATATCACCTATGACTGCTTTCACACCGCAGCACCTGACTTCAATAGTGGCAAGACTCACAGCCCTCAAACTTGAAGACATTTATTCTGTGGACTTTTCCAGAACAATGTGCCAACCTTTGATCTAAGGTCCATGTCCCTTGTCGCATTGGACTAATCAGACTCATATGGAAAGAGATCTCAGACATCCCACAACCACCGTGTACTTAAACAATGCCTGCTACCCCAAGGGTCCTTCCTTCATCCAGCCCACCATGCCTCCTCTCCCCAAACCCAGGGGATGGATACTATGGTCTCTGTGTCTGAAACTCATCACTGCTGGACTGTGAAGCACTCGTGTGCTCTGTTGATGGGGAACTCCCCTTTTTGCTCAGAAGCCCACTCTAGATGATGATAACCCTCTCCTATTCCCCCTCTGACCTCTGGGGGGGGGGTTGTGGGGTTCCTTCCCATGGCTCTGTAGGCATCCCTAGCCAACCAAGGTCTGGGTCAACATTCCCTAGCTTGGTCCAGGGAGAATTATCTGCAAAGAATTCTAAACAAGGAGTTGTGCTTATTTGGGAATAGCAGCTCTGAACTATTGGGTTCATACAGACACAACCCTGGGCAAGGGGCAACGTCTTTGTGAGCTCGGAGTTGCTTTAGTGTGGGTGAAAATGGTTTCCTGAATGGGGCAGTTCCTTATGAGGAGGAGGCCGGGACAAGCGTCCCGAGGCCTGGTTTTGCATGCCACCTTCTAATTCTCCTATCTGTTTCTGTCATTGTCTATACAGGCTGAGTAAGTGCATGCATGTACGTGTGCATGCACTCGTGTGTGTGCTATGTATGTGTATACATGCACAATTGCCACCACTTTCATGCAGAAGTCGGAAGACAACCTCAGACACGGGTCCTCACTTTCCACCTTGTTTGAGACAGGGTTACCTGCAGACTTCTGGGAATTCCATCTCAATTTCCCATCTTGCAACGAGAACACTGGAATTACAGACACATGGTTTACTGTGTCCAGTTTTACTTGAGCTCTGGGGATTCTAACTCAGATACTCACACTTGCATGGCAAGTGCTTTACGCATTGAGCCATCTTCCTGACCCTGGCTTCTTGCTTTCACTCTGTACTTTTATTGAGACAATGTCTCCCTAAGTAGCAAAGGCTGGCATGGAGTTGCCAGTTCTCCTGTCCCTGCTTCCTGGGTGCTGAGATTGAAAGCCAATGCTACCCTTTCCCCTAGCCCTTGTCTGTCTCTAACTACAAAAGACTTGACACTGAGCCTGGATAGGGGAGGCCTAGATTCTGCACACAGAACAGAACGGCAGTAAATAGCAATAGGAACAGGCCCACTTCACTGAGGCTTATTAAGGGTTGGCATGTGTCGTCAAGTCAGCCATTTCCTCAGCTGCTTTCTCAGTTTAGACGGCTCTTGTCCTTGGTTCCATTTTACAGATGAGTAAACTCTAAAGTCTTTCCTTAACACATCCCAGGACATTTGGGGCCTGCCATATAAACAAACAAGGCCAAGAAATCCCCGCTAGAGGGCCCCACCTCCATTGAAGATGGCACTCAGCCAGGTGGTGCCCTGCCCTTCTGATGCAAGCGGCAGGCTATCCCTCCCTGCAGAAGCAACATACAGAGAGCATCTGAAAACTGAGTCCAGATCTGCTGCCCAAGTCTTCTCTTTCTACAACATGAAACCATTCATCCTTGTGGAAAGAGCGTCTGGAAAGAAGCCAGCACCAGCAGGAAGTAAAAAGTAGCCTCGTGGTGCAGGTAGCCTCTCGAGCATGACTGACCCTCTGGAGCAGGTGCAGGGAGGAGCTGGTCAAGGTCAATAGCAGCATTGAGGAGAGGATATATGGGACAGCCCCACCTCCGAGTCTGTGGTCTCCAAAATCAAGGGCTTTGAAACCAGAAGGCCTAAGTTCAAGACTTGGCTCTTATCAGCGGTGTGACCTAAGCCTGTTTTCTCACCTGGGGTGCAGAATGCCATAGCAATAATATAACTCCCTTATGGAGCCTCAGTGTGGACCAATGAGTCCCTAGGGGTGGGGTGCTTTAGAACAAGGCATGGAATATGACACCTGTGATCTGCATTAGCTGCTATTGTTATTCATATTATCTGGGGTGCAGGGGGAGGGGCATGGCTGACAAATCGGGATGAAGGCTGATAGGAACATCACCACCTCCACGACCCGCCGCCGCCGCCGCCAAGTCCCTCCCTTAGCCCTGGCAGGCTCACCGACCTCACTGGGCTGGGTGCCTGCTTGCAGTGTGATTACAGGATTAAATGCTGTGATTGCCACAAATTACCATTGCATGGCTATAAATAACTCGGTGAGAAGACATGAGGGTCCTGCTGTCTCCCAGGCACCATGCCCTCTGCTAGGTGGAAAGCTAAATCCTGCATCTTCACTGGTGACATGGATCCTAGGAGCTCCCACGTCCTCCAACTGCCTGGGGTCAGCCACCCTGGGGCCCACACATTACTCATGCGATTGGTGGATGTGCATGGCATCTTGGCCATAGGTGACATTGAAGCAGTTTTCAGATCAGTAGAGATGCGAGCTGAGGGGAGAGGCAGGATAGGGGCATCTGCAGCATGGACTCCCCTGCATCACCCCCAGGAAATATCTCACTTTCTCTGCAATTTGGGGACGGAGCCCTGCTTCCTTGGATGCACAGACCACAGAAGTACTCTCAGCCACCGGGAGACCTTGTCTGGTAGATGCAGATTCTGGTCCCTTGAATACTTCCTGCCAGGACCACAGTCACCCACAGTATAGTAGAAGCCTCTGTCTGTCTGTCTGTCTGTCTGTCTGTCTGTCTGTCATAAGGCTTTACTTCCTTGCTATTGTTACTGTTGCTGCTGCTGTTTTGAGACTAAATCTTCCTATGTATCCCAGGCTTCCAATCCTTGGCAATCCTCCTGCCTCAGCCTTTCCCCCACCCCCACCTCTGAGACAGAGTTTCTCTATGTAGCTCTGATTGTCCTGGAACTTGCCTTGTAGACCAGGCTAGCCTCAAACTCAGAGAGCCACCTGCCTCTGCCTTCTGGAGTGCTGGGATTAAAGGCGTGCGCCACCACCGTCCAGCCTGCCTCAGCCTTTTGCAAAGAACCTCCCACAATAACAAAGATGCCTGGATCTGATTCTCCCACAAGACAGAACTCTCCATCCCTTGTCACCTTTGCTTATGCAGAGCTTTGTGCCTAGGAGCCTTTCCCCACTTTGCAATCTTGAAAACTCCTGTGTATGCTGCAAAATCCTACTCAGTAGCCACTCCTGCTGGCAAATCTCTTCAGTTCTACCTAGACCAAGATGCTTATCTCACAGCTTGCTGAATGGGGTATGACTTGCTATTATAGGGTTACTTTGTTTTCCCTCAAACTAAAAGCAGAAGTTATCAGCTTTCAGGAGCTGATATAGATAGATAGATAGATAGATAGATAGATAGATAGATAGATAGATAGATATTAAAGACTAGAAGTGATGACCTCAGGTGTTCATGGCTACACAGTGTCTCTGAGCTGCTCAAGTCACCTGAGACCCCAGGTTCAGGGAGGAGCCCCTCTTCCTCTGGGAACCATAATTCCCTGAGCAAGTCCTTAGAGGAGCTGGGATCTTAGATACTCTGAGAATGTTAGCACCTCCTGGCCTTACATGTGGGGAATGCCCAGGTTTTTCTGGCGATGAGAGGCTAGCAAAAAATCCTGGGTGGTGAAAAAACACCTGAAAGGGGCCCAGGGACCTGGTCATCAAGCAACTGGTTTCTTCCCACCACCTGTTCATTTCTGTTTGCATGGCCTTGTTCAGGCTGGGTTCCTACTAGGCCCAGACTTAGGGTAGGTAAGCTATTTTTGTGACATTGCTTTCTAGTGGCCTTTGAGACAGGCAGCTACCACAGTGCCTGCTCCCAGCACCCTGCCTGCCCCAGCTCTGGGCTGGTGACCCACCCAGCTCACCATGGCTCTTTCTGATGGCTGAAGAATAGAGGCTATTTTTTGCTTAATCACAGCCTTGGAAATCACAGATTGTGATCAGCTCTTCTAATTACCGTGCGCCACACTGCTACAGAGACAAAAACCAAGGTCAGCACGCATGTGCTTGCTTCCCCAAGCAAAGCATCACCCGAGCCTGGCAGGAGAGCCCAACTGTCCCTCCTCCCTTGCCACTCACTGCTGAGGCCCCGCAGGAGGGAACACTCATTGGTTGGCTTTATTCTCCATCCTAACAGTCCCCTGGTGTTGACGATCACCTCTACCAGCTCCCCATGGGGTGAACTGAGTGGGGCTGGCCCAGCCTAGGACCACGTAGGCCATCTTGAAAGGGACCTGAAAGGCTGCAGGACATGGAAGCACACATATGGGTAGAAACACAGTTTTGCACTAACCCCATGGCTTTGTTCTCTTGCTCTGAGCTGGATCTTGAATGCCCCACCAGTGCCCACGTATTGAAGGCTTGGTTCTCAAGCTGTAGTGCTGCTGGGAAATGGAGTCTGGTAGGAGGAAGGAGTGCAGCCTTCTAGTGTCTCTGGGTCCTCCAGGCCCTTCCTGTCCCTCCTTTGCTCCCTGGCCAGCAGGAGGTGAACAGCTTTCTCCATGACGTGGCTTCCACACTGTACCACCCAGGCTCCAAGCAATGGTGGACTGACACCTCTGAAACTCCGAGCCAAAATTGCAGGTAGGGACTGATCTCCAAGAGCAGAATGCACAGAAGACAGAGGGAAGCAGAGAAAATAACGGGACTTTTCCAGAAGGTTCCTGGGCTCTCAGAAAGCAGGGAGATTTCCCGTCCATTGAAAACTGAAAATGAACTAGCTCTGGCTAGATTCCACTGAATGTTCAACCTGTCTTTCTTTAAAAGTAATTGTATCAAGTGGTGTTTGTTTGTTTGTTTGTTTAGTTGGTTGGTTGGTTGGTTTTTATGGGATTTTGTTTGTGGTTTGTTTTGGATTTTTTTCTTTTTGTTTTTATCAGTAAGTTGACTAACACGAGCCTTCTTCCTTACTCTAGCCCAGTCTTGCTGCTAGGCAGTCCCTGAAGGCTCCTCAGAAGCTTCAGTCATCATCTAGACTCCAGGTCACCCTCCCCTACAGGTGTCCAGCTTCCAGCCTTGTGAAATAGCTTTCTAGGTAGGCAGGGGTCTGAGCCTCGTAGTCAAAGCAAATCACCTAAATGGTGTAACTTTTTCTGCATGCTGGGACAGTGATTGATCCCCCCCTATTCTCTACTTTTCTAGGCTTTCTATCATTTCTTTAGTTAGTCCATATTTATTTTAGTCTTAAAGTATTTATGAATATGTACATTGAGTGGACACGATAAGCATGTGTTATTACATTTACAAGCTGGTAACAAGCGTAAGTCTTGTATTTGGTGTTAACACATAACTCAGTCTCCCTTTCTGACTTCTATTCTGCTGGTCATCACCCAACTTGGGTCAGAGCTGAAAACACCCAAACAAATTCAGTACAAGGCTACAAAGATCCCAAGCTTGGAGGATCACATGAATAAAACCAAGTCATGTGACCAAGTCGAAGTCACATGGCTAAAACTTATGTAGGCCATGTAAACCAGGTCTAGTCACATAATGCAGGGCTGCAAAATGAGATTGTCCAAACCAGAATTACAGTTCAAAATGAGGACTTCAGGCCACATTGAGGACATACCTAGAGCCTGATAACTGTAGAAAGGGGAGGTTCCAGCCCAGAGAAAAGCAGACCCAAGTGGACCTGCAGATACACATTGCGGAATCCACACTGAAGAGCCACTCTGTAGATCCACGCTATAGAAACCATGCTGGTTTGTATAGCAGATTTTCAACACAAATTAATGTGGCTGATGTACATGTAGACCCATGCCATAGATTCCCTGTCACGGATCTCCTTACTGTATGGATACACTCTGCAGATCCACACCATAGGTCCATAGATCCCCACTCCACAGATCCACAGTACAGATGACTCAGTAAATATGCACTACGGTTCCACATCACCGATTCACAGTGAAGATCCACCACACAGATCCTCACTGCAGATTCACGATGCAGATCCAGTTACAGATGCACGCTGAGCCATGTTTGAGCCAAGGAAGTCCAGGGCAAAACAACAGCATGTCATGGTGGATTAAGTATCTCGGGCTTGTGCCTACAGTGTTTACAGCTGTCCACAGCAGCCTGTAGGCAGGCAACTCTCTCTCACTCAGGTTATGCAAGCAGGTTATGCAATACCCACTTGGTAGGGGTGCTGGGATGGAATTTTCACCCAGGGTTCGGAGGATCTAGAAACTGAGATTTCTCCTGTGTCTACCATTAACATTAACCTTTTCAAAGTCAAAATCAAATCGTACCCACCTGACTTTGCTTAGCTTACAGGTAGAGGTCTTTAGTGAACCAGTGGCTTTAAAGAGAAACTAGCCAGACAAAAGCTTGATCATGACCCTTACTAGGGTCTGGGATCCAGAAAGATCCTCTTGAGAACATACTGTTGGTCACTCTAAATGAGCATAGGAACATCTTAGAGAAATAACTCAGCTAAGGAAACCCATGTCAGAGCCAGAAAGACACCATCTTGAACCAAGGCTGGTGAGATGACCAGACAAGTGTGACAACTCCAACCTGGTGTCCCCACTGAGCCTTCCGTACTGAACACAGGTCCCTTCATCTGCGTCTCATGTGTCCAGTCATCACCTTGTGTCTAGGGCAATCTTTATGTTTTTCTGAACGCCTCACAGAGACAGCCGAGACTCAGAAGGGTTAAGGTACCCTTTCTCCAGATGGAAATGGAAGGCTTGAATGTAGACTCCCCACCCCACCCCCACCATTGGCTTGTGTTTGTCTCCAGCTGGTGGTATTGTTTTGGGGAGATTGTGGATCTGGGGTCTAGGTGGCCGATATCAGCCTCTAAGGTCAAGGTCTTCCTAGCCAGGCCTTCTACACATGAACGGAAACTGAGTCAAATAACAACAACAACAACAACAACAACAACAAAGCCATTTTCTCCTGTAAGTTCCTGACAGGTATTTGTACCAGTAATGAGGAAAGGAAACTGATACACATAAGGTATGAACCCGGGCCTCAGGTCAGGCCTGGAATCGTTCTCTAAAATGAGGAAGTGAATAGAAAGATCTCTCCAGATTTCAAATGCCTCCAACTCCACAGTCCTGTCCTCTCTCACACACACACACAACAGGCTGTGAGGGAAGGCAGGCAGCCCCTGTCATTGGGTACAGGAGCTTGCTGGGACAATAGGGTCCTGACTATTCCCAGTGTAGTCATCTTGGGCTCGCCTACCCAGAAGTTCACACTCTCTCAATGGAATGCAGCCACCTCATCGAGCCCAAACCACCCTCAGTCATCCTTTCCAATCTCAGTGGCTCCCAGCCAAGGGACAGGAAATGACTCTCACACACAAAAAGGTGCTAAAGTCTACCCATGAGATCACCCATAATCCCTTGCTTGTGTTTCTCGGTTAAGCCACTATCAACACCCTGTGGGAAAACAGGTTTTCTTTATTCCTTGTTGTGAGAGTAAAAACCAATATGAGTCCTCTGGAGGGCCATCTGGTAGTGCCATTAAAAATACCAAGCGCCCATGACCCAGCCAGGCCAAGTCCATGTGACGGACACGATGCATGTAGCCAATCAACCACAGCTATGCTGTTTACAATACTGAATGGTGAGAGACAACCTACAGGGGACAGGCTAAATAAAGTGCATCACAGAGATCTAGCACACTCAAGGCCAAGATCAATGAACCTGAGTGTTGTAGATGTTCAGAGACAGGAAGAGAATCGTGGTATATTATCTACAGAAGGCAAGGGGGGAAACACATGCGGAGCGCTCCCATCTGTGTGGGGTATATATAAAAATATATATGGAAGTGAATATTTATGGATATGTTCATGTTTGCAGAGTCTGGAGTGGGACATGAGACACTCGTCATCCTCTCCACGTCTGGGAAGAAGGGCTGGGTGAGCTGAGCCGGGCACGGAGCGGGAAGAGGGAGGTAACGTGCGTCATCATTCATGCCTTTTGAGACTTTTTACCTTGTTCATGCACGGCCTACTCAAAAAAAACAGATCAAAACTAAGACTATTTTCAAAGTGCATGTAACAAGGTGATTTTTTTTTCCCTTTCTGAGATCTGACTTTATATTTTCTGCCTGCTTCAACTCCTTGCCTCGAGGTTTGTGGCAAAGCTCCCTGGCTCCTGTTTTTCCTTTGTTACCAGGAAAAGAGGATTTGAAGACACGAGAGAAGCTTTCAAGTTGGAAAAAGAAAGGTTCCCACCTCACCACTCCAGTTGAGGGGAGGACAGAGGCCGAGCCCTTCACAGTACCATGAGGGAGGGGAACTCACAAGGCATAGCTACCCTTGAGACCCAGAAATCCACTGGGAGCTATAGGTGGAGACAAGTGGGAGACTAGGGACTGGGTTAAAGGTCACTCTGTGCTCCAGTGTGGGCACAGGATCCTGCTCATATGTGTGCAGCACAGGGCTCCACACAGCAACCTGTGTGGGACAATATGTAGAGCCTCGGGGACAGTGACAGGAGACTTAGGGAAGGAGACGGCTGTGCACTCACAGAGAGGGGTCCTTCATCTGCTCAGCCAGGTGGGAGCCCAAGGTCAAAGTCACACTGGCTTTCAGAAAAACAGAGTGGTTCCTCGTATCAAGTCAGTGGTCTGCGCTGTGTGCTCTCCATCGGTCCCTCCCGCCGACTACAAAGCCTTGGCCCTGTCTCTGGAAAGGCGGAGGAGGCTCCGTTGCTTCTGGTGAAGTTAAGGCATGGGAGACACTACAGGAGGGAGAACCAGGAAGAGGAGGGCTCCCCCGTGCCATGCACTGTATGAAGCTGCGGCTATGGATGCCATTTTGGTCAGCTGGGCATCGGGTCCTTTTGCAAGGCTCTCCTTCGGCCATGTGGTTTAGGAGCCTTCCCTCTGCTGACCTCTGACTGAGTCCCAGGCTACAATCTACAGCAATGTGAGCTCACCATACCCTCCAGGCCAACCTTTGCTCTGACTTTGCACTTCTTTGACTGCCATAGTCTGTCCACAGCCTCCACTCTACCTACCTCGACCCTTGTTTCCTCTTTCCTTCCAAACTCAGCCATTCCTGCCTTTCTGTTGGCAAACATCCCCTTTCCCTTCTCACCTTGCACTTCTGCTTCCAGGGCCAGGACATCTTTATACTGCTCATGTAACACAGATTTCTTACAGAAATATCCATGTTCCTTCCTCCTTGAAGTGGGAATGTCCCATCCACTCATCCTTTCCCCCCTACACACACACACACACACACACACACACACACAGCAGCAGCAGCAGCAGCATAGCCCTCTTTCCTGGGACAAATCTTTACAATTGTCTTTAATTTTTTTAAAAATTGTTTTATGTGTATAAGTATTCAGCCTGCATGTGTGTCTGTGTACTACTGCATCCTGGTACCTGTGGAGGCCAGAAGAGGGTTCTGGATGCCCTGGAACTAGAGTTAGAGACGGTTGTTAGCTTCCATATGGGTTCTGAAAATTGAACCTGGGTCCGCTGGAAGAAAAGCCAGTCCTCTTAACTGCTAAGCCAACTCTGTGGTCCAAAAATGCTTTCAACCTGTGTGTGTGTGTGTGTGTGTGTGTGTGTGTGTGTGTGTGTGCGCGCACACACACACACACATGTCCAAGCAGACAAATGTCAGCACTCGTGCCTCATGGCACACACATGGAGAACAGAAGACAACTTGGGGACTGATTCTTTCCCGTGGTGTACGTTCCAGGGATAAAGTTTAGGTTGTCAGCCCTGGCAGCATGCACCATTATCTGCTGAGCCATCTCTTCAACCCACAATTGTAATTTGTTTAGTTATTTGAGGACTCTCTCCTCCAGCTCCCAGACTGGAAAACCTTTAGGAGATAGACTGTGTTCATTTGGCTCTGCTCTGTCTTATCCCCAGAGACTACCACAGCCCCGGATAATAAAGGTATTCATTAAATATTCTTCAACAAACAAGCCAACAGACTAATGATTTGCTCCCATTCTGCACCGCAAGCATCAGAACGGCACCCAGGCCACTACACAGCAGAGACGCCTGTGCAGAGAGCACTAACTGCAGCTGCTCTGCTGGCACATGCTAGCCAGTGCACTGCCACACACTAGTGCACACAACCACAGGGGGCAGGGGGAGCGAATGCATGCAGGAGCACAAAGAAAGGAAGCATGCCAGGCCCAAACATACGCACGCACGCACGCAAGAAAAAGTGCTCCCAAGGCGGACGTCTGCCACCCTGAGCTCATTAAAGCCGGCTAAATATAGCCTGTCGGCAGCTGTGCTCAGCAAGCTGCCCACACAGGCCAGGAAAAGATACCAGTTACCAGGCGGAGGAGGGGAAGGCCAGCTGTGGGAAAGGGGCTTTGTACACCATGCTGGGGGGTTGGGGTGTCATCCCAAATGGACTATGACCTGAGGGCTTATAGGGAAGGAGGCCTAGGCAATGGGGTATGGCATCAACCTTGTCCAGTGGGGAGGGTGATGCCAAGCTGCCCTTAACACCTGAATGAGGATCCAAGTTCAGACTAGAGCCAGGACCTGGAGTCTGGACTTGGGCCCTGGATACACCAGGCTCTGCATGAAGCTAGGGTATGGATGGAGACACAGAGTTGGTCTGGGGTAAGAAAACAGGAGCTTAGCACTGGTTACTGCCAGGTTCTGATCTAGGAACAAGAGGAAGTTACAGGAAGCACCGCACTCAGATCTGAAAACATGGCTGTCCCACCAACATGTCTCAAGTTGCTGTTGTAAGCCATGTGGGCTCCACCTGACCCCGAGGGCCACCGTGGGTAAACTTTTTCCATGCAGAGGAAGCTCCAGATATCCTCATGTGTCCCTTTCCTATGAACAGTCTGGACCCAAAGGGATTGGGGGTGGGGTTGTGGGGTTAGGGGTTGATGGCTGCTGATGAGACTTCCTTCAGAAAGTAGCTGTGCAACAGGATGGACAGAGCACTTCCCCAGGTACCTGAGGCACCTGGGAAGGAGAAGCTGCAGGAAAGGAGGGAACTTGGATCCAAATTGGCCAGGCACGGGTAACCTCTGAGGTTCGTGGAGCGGAGCTGGCAGAATGACTGCCTTCCTCAGAAGTCATCAGCTCCCGTCCATCTTTGTTTTTTACCTTGTGACCCTGAAATCATGGTGTCAGCCCTTCCACACTCAAGATTTAATAGGTGTCAGAGAGCAAAGCCTAGGCAGTTTCCACCACATCCAACAGCTACTGAGCAAGAGGGATAGATAGGGGAGGCCTTTGGGGATACCTGTGTGGGGTGTGAATAAAGGCACTGGACTCCCCACCCTATAGACAACGCAAGAAGCCCATGGCAAGGACAGGACCACTCTCTACACGTAACGTGACATCCAGTCTCTGCAGCCATGGAGGGGGAATTGAGGGGAGGGTCCCCAGGGACCTGCGTCCTTCCTACTGATGGCAAGGAAGGAGGATGCTTCTGCCCTTCCACTGGGATGCTGGGATGGGTGGGATCTCAGGCTTCTCCACTGTCCCGTGAGAAGCACACGCTATCGGAGATCATCCTCTAGAAAGGACAGGGGCTTGCATGCACACACACAATTAACATCAAAACTGACACAGCAGAGACACACGGATGGAAGGAGACAGGACAGACAGGGGACAGGGAGCAATGGGCAGCGAGCGAGTGAGACAGGCAGGGTTAGAAGGGCAAGATTTCCTACAAAGACCTCACTGTCACCCCTAAGGACAGGAGCGGGAGACACTGGAGCCATGGAGGCCAGCGTGGGCAGGGTAGTCAAAAGAAAGCTAGGCTTCCATTAGATGAGGGAGAGGAGAAGAAAAGGAGGCGAACCTGAGTTCTGCTGGAGGCAATGCATTACCCTGGAAGCCAATTTGGCAATGTGGTGGTGGTGATGGTGCTGGTGGTGGTGGTGAAAATGGTGGGGTTGATGTCTAGAAGGAGCCCAGGTTTGGAATTTGGGTTTGTGGAGAACAATAATCTTCTCTCTGAAGGGAAGAACAGCGCAGCGAGCTTTGGTCTCTTAGGACCTGCAGGACCAGGGGAAGGCTCACTCAGGCACATGAGAAGTATCTGAAAATGTCCCTGTTATCACCAAGCAGTGAAAGGCAGAAATACAAAGAGATACATTCAAAGGAAACCAGGGAACAAAGAGGCAGCAGCAGAAACACCTAGAATAACAGACCCACAGGGACTCCATGTGCCAACAGAAGAAAGGGCTGGGCCCCAGTCCTGGTCATAATTGCAAGGTGAGCTGGAAGAAACGGCCCAGGCCCTCTGCTCCCCAGTCCAAACCCCTTCCCTGCCCTCACACCTGAGCATTCTCCAGTTCCTTCCCTCCTTGTTCTAAATAGCACAAGTAGCCTTGGGATTCCAGGCCGTCTGTCTGGACAAATACAGGACCCTGTGGAAGCCACCAAGGATCAGGGAGTCCTGAGCACACAAGTCGCAGTGGCTGGGTAACCTCCCACCCATTAGTCAGCGTTTTATCATTGTAACCAAATGTCAAAGAGAAACAATGTAAAGATGTAAGGGTTTCTTGGGGTTCAGGTATTTCTGTGATGTGGTGAAAGGTGGCAGGAAGATGTGAAGTCACAAAGTTGTTCACCTCAAGGTAGCCAGGAAGCAGAGGCAGGACAAGGAGCTAGAGACAAGTTACAGTCCCCAAGAAAGTAATTGCTGTTACCTCCCAGTGGCGACGTCAAATTATGAATCTGTCAGTTCATAGTAGTTGGACCTTCCAGTTGAAGACAAGCCTTCTTCTTGCCATCCCAGGGCCAGGAGACCGGGTAGGGCAGGAAGTACCTCATACCTCAACCATAACAGGGGAGAAACACTGTTTTTGTGCTGGTGAGCCAGGCAGTCACAGGATGGAGCTCCATGAGATGCAGGCTCGCATCTGGCCCAGAGGTTCCAGCTATGAAGTCTTATGCAAATGCAAGGTATAAGACCCTTTCTGTGCATCTGTTATACAGCCTCTGACACCCTCAGGTGACCCAGAAAGCAGGGAGTTTGGCCATCTTTCCGAATATAACACATAGACCTTCTTTCTCCCTTTAAAGCCCAGACATCACAGCGCCACTCCCTGGTGGCGGGGATCCGATTCCTCACCTAGTGTAATATCTTATTTTCAGAGCTTTAAAATACCCAGTGGAAAAGCACGTTCTAAACGTAAGCCATGGATATCGCCTTTTAAAATTCAGGTCGCTAACATTTATTTTGCCCATTTAGGATTTAAAAATAAACAAACACATTACCACCAATTACCACCACCACTTCATAAAAAGAAAAATGATTTTAATGTCTGAAATTGTAGGCAGGACATAATTATAGAGTTATGTGAAAAGCATTACTCTCAGTTAAAGACTTTTGCCATCATAGAAAAGGAGGGGTTACAGTGTGAGTTTTCCTCCCTGCCAAACATACTGGGTTTCAACTTGGGTAGCATCAGCCCAGAGAGCCACCCAGACACACATTTTATGGCTCTAAAATTCTTCTTAACATCAACGAATATTTTTTCCTTCATAAAAAATATCCTCAAGGAGCAGGATACAATAACAGCTTTCAGCAATATAATTTTGACCAAAATCTATAACCGCAAAATAAAAAAAGACTTTGCTGCTATTGAAATGCAATTTTTTTTCCCAGGGAGGCTCGGGAGACACTAAGCATTCGTCAATTCAATTGTGTATGTGGGAACTGTGGGGAAGGGAGCTGTGACCTGCCTCTTGGTGACAAAGCCTGCTCCGGGTGGCTCGCTTTCATCTACTGCTAAAGGCTCAGCTGCAGCAGCAGTCATAATGGTACATGCCTGTACTCCTGGCACTTAGGAAGCTGAGACGGAAGAGATTGCCAAAAGTTTGAGGTCAGCTCGGACTACACAGTGAGACTCTGTCTCTAAGATAAATATTTAAAAGAAAAAAAATAAATAAAGGATCCCAGCACAGGTAGTCTGGGCTCTTCCCTCCCTCAGTGAGTTGTTGTTGTTGTTGTTGTTTTGTTTTCTTGTTTTTTTAACTTCTTGGCAGTTCGATATCCTGGAGACTTCCTGGTCAGTGAGATGCCGGCAATCCTACGTGAACTAATCCAAACAGAGACCAAGCTTGCCCTTGAATGTGCCTTTCAAAACCAGCCAACCACAGCCCAATCCACACCCAGATACCTACTGTAGCTAACACTCACCCACCAAGCCCGTCTTCCTCCATCCCGAGGGAACCAGGGCCAGGTGCCAGGGAACTAGGGACCAGCAGAGTGAAAACCCTGTCATTACTCAAACCACCAGTCCCAAGATGTCCGCCTGCCCTAATTCTCCAAGGACCTTCCAGCCACCCACCGAAAACACACTCACAGCCGCAGCCCCGGCTGGTGCCTCTCTCGCTCCCTGCTTCCTGGTGTAAATGGCTCAGCTCTTGCAAAGTCTGCAGCCAATTCTTTTCATTAATGGCCTAAGTCTCTCTGTTACCACCTTGTCACCTCCAAAAATTAAGACCCTGCAGGCATAAATTTGTCTGTCCCTCTTTCCTGGCACCCTGTCCTTTCTCTTTGTCGGTACCTTGGAAGTCGGTCACAACAGAAGAACTCATGGCCACCGGCCCTTCTGAGTAGTGATGCCCTTGTTTGTGCACTGTGACATCGGGCACCAGGGAAGCTGTGCTGAAGGCCCGGGCCACAGAGCTGTGGTGAAGGCCCGGGCCACAGAGCTGTGGATGATGTTGTTTACACACCCTCTAGGGAAGCTCAGCAGGGGAGGGGGGAGCTTGAAAGAAGACTTCAAGGTGGGGCCTGGGGAGCTAGGGAGCAAAATGGGCTGAGCCTCCCCGAAGCTATAGCCACAAGCAGAACAGCAGGGAAGGAAATGAGGGGAGCTCTGAGCCCTTGCCCCAAACCTAGCCTCATATGGAAGTCAACATTGCCCATAGACAAGACCTGGCACAGGTGCTGCCCACCGAGTCCACCTGTTGTGTCCACAGGACATGTGGCCAGCATGCTGGCATGACCATAGTATAACCAATCCCATACCCATCTTCCTAAGGAAACTGGCAGAAGTCAAGGTAGGCTGGTGTGACACAGGGGGAAAAAAAGACAAGGGTAGGAAACCCCCAAAGTCAATCCTAGGAGCCTCACTGCAGAGCCAATCACTTGGGGGTGGGGGTGGGGAGTGGGGGGAGTGTAAGGCCCAGCACATCCAGAGATGACTCTGTGGAAGAGGCACTTGCCGTGCAAGCCTGGGCCTGAGTTTGACCACCACCCCTCCCCCCAGAACCCACGATAGAAGGCAAGAACCAACTCCAGAGAGATGTCCTCTGACCTCACACTTTTCCACCCTCACACATACAATGACAGATATCTGGAAAGTAAAACGTGTATTTAAAAGGGACCACATTCGGGAACACAGCCTTGGATGACCTCATTCGCTCAGATCTTGGTCAGCACAGGGCCAACAATGACTGCTGGAAGCTGGCATTCAAATGTTGATGGCCAGAAAGGCTCAAGAAGGCTACCTAATCAGTCCCTCCCAGTCTCCATCCCTGTGAAGACAAGAGTCACCAAACTTTCAGTGGTCCTGCCTGCTCTGCCCCATCTCCTAGCAGGGCCATCAGCCTCTTGCTCTGACACCAGAACTACCCAGCAGAGATGGCTTAGAAGCCCAGGGTCTCATCTAGGGAAAGCTGCCTCAACCCAGGCTTTCTGTTCCCACCCAGGAATAAGATGGGAGAGATCCTTCTACCCTTGGAACTCTAAGCCTCAGAGGGGACCAGGCCCAGGGGCCACCATTCATCCAATGGAAGGAAAGGCCTCTGTACGGCCAGGTGTAACTCACGCTGCTTCTCCTGCAGGATGCTGGATGTGCACGCTGTGGTCCCGTCTCCTGTGGAAACAAAACGCTTGCGTGAGCAGCTGGGCCACTGCTCTGCTGCACTGACACTGCACTCCCCTGAGGAGCTGCTGGCAGTGCCACTACCCCTCCAGAGCTGAGGGTGGCAGACTCACCACCCAAGTTTCCCGCCCTGCCCCCTCCACCTCAGAGTTAGCCTTTGGCCTTCCTGTGTGACCCAGCCCTGAGCCCCCACATGACACCATTGCTGAGTGCTGGCTAGCTCCCTTGACCTTAGCTTTCCCAGGGTTATCTTTGCTGGCTCCTCTCCTGTCCTCTGTTATGAAGCAGCTGCTAGATGCTGCCCGCCTCTTCCCATCACACTGTCCTATAAGGGTCTGAGCTGGGCACTGCGCTTAGGCAACAGGAGTTAAGCCTCTCTCCAACCGGACTTCTCAGTTTGTGATCTGTTCATCCTGCTGCCTATGGCTTCTGTGGAAACTTCGCAGACACTTCACATTCGCCATGACTAGGAATTCCCGAGTAATTCTGTGTTGTTCCCTACCCCATCCCCCAAAATGCATCTGAAGCAACCCTGGTTCTCTAAGCAAGTGCCAGAGCACTGTGGGATACCCCCTCCAGGATCTTCCTCCCCCACAGGACTCCAGGGCAGTGCTATCCAGGAAATGCCTCTGTCTTCCCAGCCAGTCCTCTAGGGCCTGCTGTGACTCCTTTTCCAAATGTGTCTGACTGATTTGTGACGCAAGACACCATCCTCAGAGCCCCTGTTTCCACAGCCCCTCTCCTTGTCACAACCACCTCCATGCTTCATGTCACCTGCATCCAAGTGTCTCCTCTTCGGAAGGGTCTATAAATGGAAGCTGCATCCAGCTGGAGTCTGAGGCTAGGACTCGGTTCTCAACAACCCACTGTGTGACCTAATGTGACCCTTTCCCTTTCTGGGCTTCATTGCTATATAACACTATGAGCCCAATGCCCTCTTGAGACCCTTTGGGTACTTTTGAAAGCCAGATGGATAGACACCTGCTGTCTTTCACTTGCTGTGTCTATGGGAGCCAGTTATATAGCCTCTAGGCCACAGACTTCTAGAATCGAGGGCTACATTGGTACCTTGCTCAGAGGGTCCTTGTGAAGTGAGTACTTAGCACTCTTAGAACACAGGCAGGCAGCTAACCAAAACTCGATTCATGAGGATCACCGTTGTTGTTGTTGTTGTTGTTGTTGTTGTTGCTGCTGCTGCTGCTGCTGCTGCTGTTTATTTTTGACAGAGTCTCACTGTGTAGCCCTGTCTAGCCTGGAACTCTATGCAGACCAGGATGGCCTTGGACTCAGAGATTTGCCTGCCCTTAGCCTCCTTTGTGCTGAGTTCAAAGGTGTGTGCCACCATGCCCACTTTGCTCTTAGTGTTTTACTTACTGATTTACTTGTGACAACTAGCTCATGATCTTATCTCTTGTCCTCATCACAACACAAGGCAGAGCCAGATGGACAGAGCCAATGGCTAATGTGGGGGGAAGGGGAGCTCAGAGTACTCCCCAGAGCCAATGCTACAGTACTTATTAGGCACAGGACAGAGTTTGTGTCCTATAGCAGTCTAGTTGGAGAAGAAAGGTCTGAGCCTTCATGGAGTGGCTATGAGCCAGCATGATGAGGTGGCCACAAACTCCATCGGAGGAACGAGAGTAACCATAACCCAGATGCAAAGAGAAACCAGGGAAGACCCAGCATCAGACACCAATGTCAGGCACCACTCTTTTATATCACCTAAGGCCACAGAGGATAGATGTATCTGGGCAAAATCCTTTCCCTAACACAAAAATGAGGTCACACATTCTGTTTCCCACTCATGGTGCCAAGGGCTGTGGGTGATATAGAAATGAAGAGCAAAGTGTACACAGGGCAAGAAAAACGTCTGCGTGGAGCACGGTGCTGAATGCAGTCAGCCATGATGGATGGGAAACAGGGGACCATTTTTAGCTGAAGCCCCTAGAAGCCTTCAGCAGAGCCATGATTGGAGCTTCCAAAGGAAGAGGAAAAAGGCAGGGTGTTTCAAGTGGTCGGCAAACATCATGCTTAAGGCATGCCAAGTCCAGGGGAGATAGGATTCGGGGGAGGGTGACCCTGGGCAGGAAGCCCATTTATATGAATATAATAAGTAAGAAAGCCAAGCTGCATTGCAACAGCAACTTGCAATATCTCCACATCCAAAGCTCCTGCTTCTTGCTTCTATTGCACCCAGAAACCAGCAACATAATTAGCTGGATTCTGGGCAAAAGGAACAACAGTGGCTGTGCCAGAAAGCAAGAAGAGCACCAAAGGTGCCGACTGTTCTGGAGACTCTCAACCTAGGTCTTCCATATGCCAGGGTGTGCGCGCCTTCCTCATCTGAGTTCATTGTGAGCACAGCAGTGACTCTCAGTGGCCTGGGACCCTCCACCTCTTGGCTTAGAACACACATACTTGGAGCCTACCATCCCCTAAGTCCTCCACTGCTAGACTCTGCCAGCCACTTTGCATAATGGACTGGGGAGTGGAGTGATACCCCTGCCTTCCCATGTATCTGTTGCCCTCATGCAGGACTGACAAGAGTCCTCTCAGAAGGGAGCACTTGCTTCCTTGGACAGGATGGGTAATAGCCTGCTCACTCAGAGTTATACTCAGAGTAAACTGTGACACTGCCAGTCTAGAGAAACACAGCAGATGGAAGCATCGGTCCCCTACTCTGCCTGTGCCCAGACTCCTGTTAGAGGAAGGGGAGAGGTGAGACAGGGCAGCCAGGTGGGATGGAGGAAGGCCAAGCACCCATCTCAGGAGGCCTTGGAGGTGTTTCAGTACGGGAAAATATGCAGCAAAGCATCAGCCTGGGGCACATGAGCTATCAAACTTCACGCACAAACCACAAAATAGGAGATAAAACAATTCAGAACTGGGGACAGTAAAGCCCAAACCAAGAACTCTTTGGAGCACTGACCACAGCTCAGACTACAGTAAAAATGCACTGGCATTTCTTATACGCCTACCAGATAAGGAAGGCCATTTTGGCTTATGCCAATTGACAGAAGTTTCACACCCAGAGACTGTATGAACTTTTGGTCCCAATGTTGGTTTCCTGATCACAGAGCAAATAAAGCTTTGAGCTGGGGCAGAATGTTCACCAGCAGGATTATCTAACGAAGAAGTAACCCAAGGGTCTGAAACTCTCACTGCTGGGGAAGCCAGGAGGCCCATGGCCTTGAGATGCCAGGGCACAGGATGTGCCTAGATTTGGAGAAGGGAATGTTAAGGATGGAGATCAAAGTCAAGCTAGGAGATCTCACAGCCAGCCAAGAGCACGTAGGCTCAGTAGGCTATATCTAGAGTTCAGGTCCTTCATGTCCTGCCCTGTGTGCTCCACACCTGAAATGACTGTGGCTTCCACCTCTGCAAAACAGGCCCTTTATAGATGAGTAGATGGGGACTCAGCGGGGCTCCATCACTTGCCCATGAGCACCTGGTTCTGATGGCTTCTTGCTCCCGTTACCCTGCCTCTCCCTTTTGGGATCTCTAGGCCATGGCGTCTTAGGAGGGTTCAGGTGGTGAGGGGAGAGCCTTCAGGGCAGAGACTAAGGGTGAGAGGTGAAGGGACTGTTAGAAGGGTGTTAAGCCTGGCCAGTGTTGCCTGCAGACTTAGCTTCCCCTACAGTGATGCTGGAGCCGGGGACCGGGTGAGACTGATGAGGATGCTGAGGGAGGCCAGAACAAGTCTTTCTGTAGTGGTCACTTTGTTTCTTCTTTATCAATTTTGTTCTTTGCTATTTTACAGATCTATACCATGCATTCTGATTATTCTTTATCACCTCTCCTACCTCGTGTCCCTCCAACCTGATGAACCCCTTGTTTTTTGAAAAGAGGGTCTCACTATATAGCCCAGGCTTGCCTGGAATTCAAATCCCCCTGCTTCGCCACCCCACCACCCAGTGTACTCTAATTAAAGAACTGTCACCATGGTGGTGAGCCTACTCTTCATATCATAAATGATGTATACAGAGGAGGCAGGCACAGCAGCAGGCTGGCCTTGCCATCTCAGTTTAGACTAGCGTTATCTCCCCTCAGAGCTACCCCTAGTGACAGAGGAATCACCTTAGCCTCGAAGCCCCGTTTTCCTGATTAGTAGGTTCCCAGGACATGGGCCATTAACCAAATGTGCAGCTGGCTCAGCGCTGCCTAAATGAGACCCCACTTGGCCTGGAGCTTTCCAGGGCCCCTGGGCCCAGCCACTTTGTCTCAGCTTAAGCTTTCTTCTATCATAGGAGCTGCCAGAAGCTCTAATAAGCAGGATAGTTATGCAAAGTCAGCTGCAGGCTGAGGACTGGGGGCTGGGGTTAGAGGCTGTGGTTAGGGCTTAGGGTTTAGGGCTCAGGGTTGGAGTCTGGGGACCCGGAGTTTAGGAGCTGGGACCACTGATGTTCCAGGCTGTAATCCCATAAATCTTGCCTTTCTCAAGTTTATACCTTCTGGGGAGTTTGGCCACAGCATCTCCCCCAAAGAAGACACTTCCAATCCTTGCTAATGATGCTAATGACTTCCCAAGTAATCTTTTTCCTCTTTCCATGCATCTTCCAGAAAACCACAAGCTCCCTCCAGCAAGAGACTCAAAGTGTGCAGCTATGAACTGATCTCTTTCAGCGAAGATGCTGAACAAGAGAAGCCGCTCCTAGCATTCAAAGGGAGGCTGGGTGGCCGCTAGGGAGGGTTTCAGACCTGGAGAAGATTCTAGGAATTCTCTGTCTGTTCTTCCATGGCACGGGAATCCTGAAGCCCCTGTGTGCCCTACACTCTCCTGTTTCTGGGCTCTGGGCTTTGGGAGCAGGCTCAGGACAGCTCAGCTAGTTCAGTTCATAAAGGAGGCTGGCGTGGAAAGCCTATCTGGGCCTCCTAAACAGGTTATTCCCCAAATGCTGAACACTGCTGAGCTGAGGGTTAGTAAAGTTCACTACCTACTACAATTCCTGGCTCACAGTGACTAGGTCCTGGTGCGCTCCTTTGGTTCTCCAAGTTGCTTTTCATAATGAGCTCTGCCAAAACTAGCTCATGGTGACCCGGCTTAGATCATTTCAAAGACTAAGTAAGAGTCATTCCTGGGAAAGTCCCTAATTCCCCAGCCTTCATACAGGGCCTCCAGCTTCTGCCTTCTTTCCCTGCCTCCTTCCCAAGACTCCCCCCCATCCCTTTTTATTCCCCATCTTCATTCCTCAAACCCCAACTTCAGTGAGAATGAATTCCAGGCATGGTAGCACACCCTCATAATCTCAGCACTCAAGAAACCCAGGCAGGAGGGTCTCCGGCTCACAGTAGGCTGAACTACCTAGTGGGACCCAATCTCAAAAAAATCAGGAAAGAAAAATCAGATGGACTCCCTGTACTTCCAAACCTCTCAGCTTCTCATACCTTCCTTCTCATCTCTACACCTGTTCCCTCCACCTGGTGTGTCCCCCTTGATCTTTCATGATCCCAGAAAAGCTTCCTTAGCCTCTGGAGTCCTTGCTCTTGCTCTGTGCCCTCTTTGCCTCCCCCTCTTTATTTCACCCCCATCTTGTTAGAGCAGCTGGTTAAGTGAACTGTAACATCCCCCAAGTGGGCTAGAAGATAGGCAATCAATCAGATGTGAGGCCCTGCCCAAATTATCTACCTGACTGTCTAGCACCGGGTCTGACACGAAGTGTCATGTGAGTAAGTGAGGGACCCATCCAGACACCTGACTGACTGCTCTGGGGTTCATGGTGGCCTCATATACCAGGCTGTGGAAGGAATGTGCAAGCCAGGAAAAACAAAAACAAAAACAAAACCGTGCTCAAATTGGTAGGTGAGGGGCAGACGAGTTGTACTGGGCAGGAAAGACAGTGGGGAGGCTGGGATCTCAGGGCAGCTTTCTGGAGGAAGAGCCCAGCATAGTGAGATCTAGAAATAAAGCAAGGGGATGCTCCAAGTGGACCTGAGTATCAACAAGCCTGCCCATCTCCACTGAACTAGAAACCCAGCCTAGCTGGAGGAGAAGGGGAGAAATGTCTAGAAGGTCTGAGGTGCTCTGTGTCTCCGGCCTCAGCAATAGTTTGATGCTCCCTTGTTAATGTCCTTCATGGTGGCTGCCCAAGGATGTTTAATCCCTGTAGTAGCAGAGAACTCACTAGCCCTGGGAAATGACAGCTCTGGGGAGCAAGGATGGTCATGCATGCCCAGGTGGGGGCGCTGTGCTTCACTCTGCCGCGGCAGCACAATGTCACTGCCCTTCTATTTTAGGAGCCTCACAGTAGTGGAGAATGAAGACAGTAAATTGATTGCATGACCCAGACTTTTTCCTCTGTCCCAAACCTCTACAAAGGACAGAAATTACTTCCACATGAATCTCCAGCAGCAATGAAAAATAAGAAGGAATGTCCTCTGAAAACCCAAACTGTATAAGTGTACACACACACACACACACACACACACACAGAGTAAAAAGGCAGAGAGTTCTGAAGGATGGAGCTAGGGATGCCTACAGAATTGGCAGAGCCTAGGGTGAAATGGAAGCTTAGAGCCCCTTATTAAAAAAACAAAATCATTAAGGAATTCAAGATGGCGACAGCAGAGCATACCATGGACTGTGCACCCTTCTCTGTAAGGAGCCTTGGGTGACAACAAAGGCCAAATGCTCAGAGATCCAGCTCAGCAGAAAGAGAACCTGAGCTCAGCTCTGCAGGGGAAGAACTGAGGCATGGGGAGGAAGCCCGAAGAACACAGCAGGCTCCGGAGGAAGCACCAGATCCCGGGAATTCCGCAAGAAGTCAGGCATCCACAGTGGATGTACAGTGCAACAAGCCTTCCCCGACCCCTGTGTGTGCCAAGCAAAGACAACCGTTCCTGTGTGTGAGAAAAGATGGACAGGTGAGGTACAGGGCACCCTGAGAGGCTGAAAATACGCAGGCAGAATAAATCGGGAGCTGAGCTACCCGGTGGCATTTTCTAGCCCTCCCTAATAATCACATGACAGCAGGTTGTGCTGGATAGACAGATTCCATCACTCAGAGCTCTGCTAACAGGCATCTACAAACAGAGTGGAACACAAAGCCAAATATTGCTAAACATGAAAGGGGAGCCAAAGCTGAGCAAGAAAGATATCAAACTCGATGACTGAAGCAAGGCGGGGAGAGGGAAATGGCGCATCCCCAGAACCAGCTCAGCATCATAAGCCTTAATCACTCTTAAGTTTGAACAAGCAGCAGAGTCCCTTAGAGGACTGGTTAAAGCAGCTCCTAAGCTCTTCCAGAATTTGGCTGGCTCTGTGTGGTTCGGTGGGACTCCCTCCCTCACATCTCTGACAAGTCCCCGAGTGATGCTAATGCTATTGGCCCAGGGACAACTCTTTGGAAATCATGTATCTAGATGCAGGGACATAAACCAGGGAGTGAGCAGCCAGGGAGAAGTGCTCTTTGCAAAGTCAGAGGCAGAGAAATTGATCAGGATACCTAGGCACTGGCTGCCTCTTTGTCATCCGTGATGATATGATTGTTTAGGAATGGAAAGAGCTCTGAGCACGAATAGCCCTTGGGGATATCTCAAAGACTGTCAGTATAAATGATTCTGGATGATAGGAACCCTGAGCATAAGAGGTTAGCAATATGGCAGAAGCTGTCAAGGAACTCAAAAGATCACTCGATGTATTAAAAAATCAAATATACCAAAGAGGCAGAACCAAGGATGAGAAGCCCTATCGGCATCTCAGCATCTGAACCCAATGCTTACAAACAGTAATAATCCCCCAAAGTCTAGGAATGTGAGGGGAAAAAACCAAAACTGGGGGGGGGGGGAGATGGCTCAGCAGTTAAGAGCACTGGCTGCTCTTGCAGAGGACCTGGGTTCAATTCCCAGCACCCACATACAGGATCACAACCATTCACAACTCCAGTCCCACTTCCCCTCACCTGATCTTTGCAGGCACCAGACACAAATATGGGACTAAGAAATCCATGTAGCAAAACACTCATTCACATAAAAATAAATCCAGAAAATACTGCAATAAACATGAACGATCAGAGCCTGAAAACACCCCCAAGTGATCAGGAATAAGACAAGAAGACCCTGTTCTTTCAGCTTCTATTTAACATTATTCTCAAGGACCTGGTCAGGGAAACTAGGCAATGAGGAGAAATAAAACGTAATCAGACTGGGAAAAAAAAAAGATGGAATATCTGCCTCTATTTGGAGGTGACAGGATCTTATTACAGAAAATACTAAGAGTACCTCTGCTATTACACACATACACACAAACACACACACACATACACATAGAGGTAAGTCTATAAGAGTTTTAGTATATTCGATCAACATACAAGGTCAATTGCATTGCTACATACGTGCAATGAACAGTCTGAAAATGAAATTGAGGAACAATTCCAGTTACAATAGAAGAAAATACTGAGAAGCAAATTTAATAATACAAGTGTTTGGACTTGTTTATTAAAAACTATAAAACATCGTTGAAAGAAATTAAAGAAGAGGGAGCTGGAGCATTAGCTCAGGAGGTAAGAACCCTTGCTGTGCTAACAGAAGGACCAGATTCCAAATCCTGGCACCCACGTGAAACCCAGAGTGTCAGAGTGTGCTTGTACCCCAGTGCTGCAGGAGGCAGACACAGGAGGAATCTGGGCTTGCCTGTAACCAGCTCAGCTCCAGATCCAGTGAGAGCCCCTGCCTCAAGGGAACAGGGGATAATGACAGAGCAGGGCACCTGACACCCTCCACCAGCCTCTGCACATACATGGACATACACCACACTCTCACCTATACATGCGTGTGCACACATGCACATACACACATCAGCTTTAAAGAAAGAAATAAAGAAGACCTAGGTAAACATAAGAACGTTTCCATATTAACAGGTTAGGACTGATAATGCCATGAAGGTAAGACTCCAGATTGATCTCCAGCTGGCCCCTTTGCAGGAATGAGTAACCTCACCTTAAAATTTCATACACAAATACAGACTAGCCAGAGCAATTTTGCAAAAGAAAAACAAAGTTGTTGGTGTCTCACATCTGATTTCAAACTTCTTATAGTTATACAGAATTTCTTGGCACACATATATTTAAGCAGAGTAAGATGGAAGGAACATCTAGAATTAAATCCATATGCCTACAACCAGCTGACTTGGACTAGGATGCCCAAACAATTCAAGATGGAGGAAAGTCATTTCAGTACATAGTTCTGGGACAGCTAGTTACCTAGATGCAAAATAATATAGCTGGAGAGACAGCTTGGTGGTTAAGAGCACTTGCTGTTCTTATAGAGGACCTGAGTTTGGGTGCTAACACCTATGCCAGACAGCTCACAAGAAACTGTAATTTCACCCCGAGGAGACATGATGTCTCTAGCCTCCCTCACACAGAGATACATGTAAAATTTTAAAAATAAGAAACAGTTAAGAATAAAGTTGAGTGCTGGCAAGATGGCTCAGCGGCTAAGAGCACCGACTGCTCTTCCGAAGGTCCTGAGTTCAAATCCCAGCAACCACATGGTGGCTCAGAACCATCTGTAATGAGATCTGACGCTATCTTCTGGTGTGTCTGAAGACAGCTACAGTGTACTTATTTATAATAATAAATAAATCTTAAAAAAAGAATAAAGTTGAATCCCTATATCATATCATATGTAAAAAATTCCAAGTACATTGATTTTTTTAAAAAAAATAGCTAAACATAAGAACTAAAACTATAAAATACTTAAAATATATAAATCTGTATGCTCTTGGGTTAAGTAATGGTTACTTGGATACAGGACCAAAAGCATAGACAACAAAAATGGATTAGTTGGACTTCAAGAAAATTTTCAATATTTGTGTTTCAGAGGACACCATTGGAGAAAAGAAACAACAACTAGTAAGATAGAGAAATATCTGTAACTTGTGTATCTGGTGAGATTCCAGTGTGGGGAGGGGGGGCTGGTGTGCATGGAGAGCTCTTACAGATCAACAGGATAAAGATGACCAGTGGGCAAAGGGTTTGAATAGAAAGCTCTCCAAAAAGAAAAGAAAAGCATGTGGTGGCACATGCCTTTAATCCCAGCACTTGGGAGGCAGAGGCAGGCAGATTTCTGAGTTCGAGGCCAGCCTGGTCTACAAAGTGAGTTTCAGGACAGCCAGAGTTACACAGAGAAACCCTGTATCAAAAATCCAAAAAAGAAAGAAAGAAAGAAAGAAAGAAAGAAAGAAAGAAAGAAAGAAAGAAAGAAAGAAAGAGAAGAAAAGAAAAGCAAGTGACCAATAAACACATGAAAAGATGCTAACATTAGGGAAGTGAAAATCCAAGTACTCACCAGGAGGCTATAACCTAAAAGGCAGAGGAGGCGAGCATTGATGAGGGGCTGCAGAACTAGGACGCTTTCACATCACCCCAGGTAATGTGAAACGGGGTGGGGGTAGGAGGGGGGCTGCTCTGGAAGACTCTGGCAGTTCTTCAAGAGGTTAAACAAAATGTACAAAAATTCTAACTCTTGGAGGGTGGAAATAAATGGGATGTAAAGTGAATAAGTAAAAAAATAAAAATTAATTAACTAAATTAATTAATTTTTTAAAATTCTAAGAGAGAGTATGTATCAACAGAGTTGATCATGCTCACACACATACACACACACACACACACTTGGGGGGACATGAACACACATACACAAATGTATATGCACACACACAAATACACACACACATACACACACACACACACACACACACACACACACACACACGGAAACAATTACTCACAACAGCCAAAAAATGAAACCATTTTAATGCCCATCAGCTGATCAGTGGATAAGCAGAATATGGTGTATCTGCACTGCGGAGTAACATGCAACTGTAAGTACTGATATGTGCTACTATATAGGCGAGACTCAGAAACATCACAAAGGAAAGCCGACAGACCCAAGGGCCATATCTTCTGGATCCCACTGACAAAGCTTGCAGTGATTACTGATCTGAATGGCGTTTCTTTGGGGGACAATGTTCTGGAACTGGGTAACAGTGATGGCTAAGCACAGACCTCTGAAAGCCACTGGGACGTTCGCTTTGAAAGAGAGAATTCTATGGCATATGAATTATACCTTGATTTAAAAATAGAACTTGGCAAGAGATATTTGCTTGGGCAGCATTGACAGTGACTGCACGTTCTTAGATAATGGAATCAGATAGCCGCCACTGCCCTGTGCTGCAATCTCACTTTCCATCCTAGGCTAATTAATCCTTCCTTAAGTGTGTGGTCTATTCTCGCGCAGCTCCAATCAACAGAAAACCCTGAGATGGAATAGAGCAGGCAAAGGGGGACTTCAGAAAACACAGAATGAAGCTGTGCTCTCTCTGAGTCGATGCCAGGTTGTTAGGCAACAAAACCGATGAGAGCAGAAGAAAGTAGAAAGACGATTGCCGAAAGAAAGACCAGCTCCACAGATGCCAACCCAAAAAGCAGAAAGCACCGATGAGAAGCAAAGGGACAAGCTGTCGTTTAGAGCTGAGGAAAATGCCCAGAAACCAAACAGAACCAAGAAATAAGAATGCAGACAAGTTAGCTGGGTGTGGTGGTGCACGGGGAGGTAGAGGCAGGCAGATCTGTGAGTTCGAGGCCAGCCTGGTTTATATAATGGTTTCAGGGAAGCCAGAGCTACATAGTGAGACCCTGTCTCTGAAAATGGGGGAAAGGGTAAGGAGGGGATATAAGGACAAGTTGAAATGCTGCTGCAAAAGTTCCTGCATCTGTCTAGTCTGAGCACTGGAAGAACGAACAGGGAAAATGTGATTGAATTGAAGGAACAGTGAAAAGGAAAGTTCCCAGCAAGGATGAGTGCATCCAGGTGCCAGGGAATCTCACTCGGGATCAGTGTAAGCGGAACACAGAGGAAGACACTGGAGCAGTTACAGCAGCTTTGGGACAGAACTCCCGGCTATCCACACAGGAATAAGGATTACATTGACCTCCAACTGCTCGTCGGAGATACCGCACGCCAAGAAGCCACTGACAAGGATCTGGTGGATGTAAGAGATGGTGCATTCAAAGGCTAAACAAAGGTATGCTTAGAAGCACAAGGACTTGTGGAACAGGCCAGATGTCTTGGGGCCAAACTGCTTGCTACCAAGCCTGATGACTTGTGTTTGGTCCCCAGAAGCCACACAGTGGAAGGAAAAAACAGACTCAGAGAAATTGTATCCTGGTCTACATACACACACACACACACACACACACACACACACACACACACACACACACACAAATAACTATTAAAAATGTAAAATTTTAGAAATACAGAAAAAAGGGTATACAAGAAATTTATTTAGGTCAATCAAAGGCGTTTAAAAATTGAAAGGAGAAGACTGTACTGATTGATATGTTTGACCTAATGAATGGGGAGACTAGAACCTACAAGCAGAGGAAGTTTATTTTTGAAAACACGTTTGGAATGCCAGCACTAGGGAGGCAGAAGCAGATGGGTCTCTGTGAGTTCAAGGCCAGTCTGGTCTACATAGCAAGTTCCAGGACAGCCAGAGCTACACAGAGAAACCCTGTCTCAAAAACCAAAACTTGTATGTAATATTCAGAGAGGGGCAATACATGTTAGTGAAGAAAGAACTTCAAATGAATAATACTTAAAACTCAAACATTTAAACCACAAGATACAAAAAAAATCGCAAACAGTCAAAAACGGTCTATTCACCGAAACTTTTATAAATGGTGCTCAATACTCAGATCAAGAAGAAGATGGAGGCTTTGAACTCCTTGGGCATAACTGAGTGAAGAGACTCCTTATTCAAGCTGGTGAAATGGACCAGTAGGCAGGATACATGTTTTGTGGTGATTAAAACGTGTACAATGATTAAAAATAAAACTAAGAACATTTTTTTAAAAACCAAACTTGGGGGGCTGGTGAGATGGCTCGGCGGGTAGGAGCACCCGACTGCTCTTCCAAAGGTGATGAGTTCAAATCCCAGCATCCACATGGTGGCTCACAACCATCCGTAACAAAATCTGATGCCCTCTTCTGGGGTGTCTGAGGACAGCTACAGTGTACTTACATATAATGAAGTAAATCTTTTAAAAAAAACAAAAAACAAAAAACAAAAAAAACCAAACTTGGTAAGTCTTTGCCAAAAAGATTAAGAATGACAAGGAGGAACGGGTGCATAACAAGGGAACAGGGAAAGACTAGAAAGTTTTTTTTTTTCAACCCAATGGACATTTCTGAAACTGTAAGTCTAGGGCTGTACTTTCTGGTAAAACGAGTGACAGTACCATACTTCACTACAGTCAGAATCAAACAAAAGCCTGCCAACATTTCTGCTCCCAGGTCATGACCTAGAGATGCTCAACAACTCAGGTGCCTATTGTACATATAGGCAATATTTTTAAAAAAATTTTTTTTGGTTTTTTTGAGACAGGGTTTCTCTGTATAGCCCTGGCTGTCCTGGAACTCACTCTGAGGACCAGGTTGGCCTCAAACTCAGAAACCCGCCTGCCTCTGCCTCCCGAGTGATGGGATTAAAGGTATGCACTACCACGCCCGGCTTAAAAATATTTTTAAAGGATCTATTTATTTTATGCACGCTGTCACTGTCTTCAGACACACCAGAAGAGGGCATCGGATCCCATTACAGATGGTGGTGAGCCACCATGTGGTTGCTGGGAATTGATCTCAGGACCTCTGGTACAGCAGTCAGTGCTCTTAACTGCTGAGCCACTCTCCAGCCTCATACATGCAATGATTTTATTGTGAATTGTGATTTTTTTTATATTAAACATGGATCACTGGGACTGGAGAGATGGCTTAGTGATGTGTTGCTCTTCCAGAGCCTCTGGATTCAGTTCCTAGCACCCACATGGCAGCTTCCAGTCATCCGTAACTCCAGTTCCAGGTTATCTGATGCCTTCTTCTGGCCTCTGTAGGCACCTGCATGCACACATTGCACCTAAATTCACATAGGCACATATATACATAAATAAAGATAAATAAATAAACCTCTTTTAAAGTGGGTTACCCTATCATCGAGATGGGAGTAAATATGGAGGCAAACTTTAAGACAGCTACTCGGTGCAATTTAAAAAGAAAAATAAGTAGTATAAATATTGGCAAGAATATAACTGCTAAGATTTCTAAATGATATGGCATATTGAAAAACCCAAAAGAATCAGCTGACAAACTGTTAGTGCAAGCTTTCAAAGAAGCAAAATTTCAAATACACAGCTGTGATGGCTAATCTTGATTGTCAATTCTAATGCACTACAAAGTCTAAGCCATTAGTGGGGCACAATTTCGGATCTGTTAAGGGTCTCTGGGAAGGGTTTCTAAACAGGATAATTGAGGATGAATCCCAACTGTGGGCAACGCTATCCCATGGGCTGGGTGTCCAGACAAAATGAACAGGACAAAAAGAGAGGAGGCTGGGGTGATGGCTCAGTCTCTATGCAAGTGTGGGGACCCGAGTCAGATCCTCAACACTCACAGAAATGTCGCTGGGTATGGCAGCCTGTATGGCAGCCCCCAGCAAGCTAGCTGGCCAGACTAAACAAGTGAGTTTAAACTTCAAGAACCCTTGCCTCAATATAGAAAGCAGAAAAATGATTGGGGAAGACACCGAAAGTCAAACTCTGGTCTCTCACACACATATGTGCATGCACACATGTAAACATGCAGACATACACATACATATACCACACATATATACACCTATTTTGTTTTTTTGTTTTGTTTTGTTTTGTTTTGTTTAAAAGGGGAAGGAAGGGGAAAAGCCACCTGAGTCCAGGCATGTTGCTGTCTCTGTTTCTTGATTGAGGGAGGTGGTCCCTTCTCAGACATGATAGATTGCATCTCCTGGCACAAAATCAATCTTTCCTCCTTTAGGTTGCCTCCTGTTCGGTAATGGGTCACAATCATAAGAAAAATAACTACTCAATAACAGAAAATGAGCTACATCTAGAATATGTAAAGGCGTCTTTATAAGTAGAAGCAAAGGGCAAATATTCCAATAAAAGATGAGAAAAAAATGTGTTTAAGAAAATCAGGCACTCTGGAGGCAGAGGCAGTCAGATCTCTTTGAGTTCAAGTCCAACCTGGTCTGCATGGTAAGTTCTAGGACAGCCAGGGTCACATAAAGAGACCCTGTTTAAACACACACACAAACACACTAATAACAACAACACCAACAACAATAATTCAGAAGAGGGGCTAGAGAGTGGGCTAAGCAGCTCAGGGTGCACACTGATCTTGCAGAGGACCTGAGTTTGGTTCCCAGCACCCATGTCAGGAAGCTCACAACCACCTGTATCTCCAGCTCCAGGGGAATCTGATGCCCTCTTCTGGCCTCCATGGGTACCTGCACTCATGCGCACATACACAGGTATACATCACCTTAAATAAAGTTTAAGCATTCCTTTAATAATGAAATATGTCAATGTCTATTGTATCAGAATGTGTATGCAAGTGATAGTCATACAATGGTGTGAGTCAGAATAGGATTAGTAAAAAGTGAAAAGAATGGGATGAATCTGTTTCCTTAGGAAAAGCTCTTCCAGACTACTGTTAAGTTTTTAAAAAGTGATTTGCAACACTAATGTCTGATTTGAGCCATTGAACTATGCACACTGGAAAGCTGTTCAATGAGGTCTGCCGTGGAAGGGACTGGGAAGGAAGACATTGGCTTTGTTTTTATTGTTTGATTTTTTTCTTACAACAGGAATGTATTCAAGAAAGAAGGCAGATATTTGTACTCTAATGTTCACAGTCACATTCATCACAATAGGTAAGAAAGAGAAACAACCTGGATGTCCAGCAACAGATGAATGGACAAACTGAATGACATATACAATGGAAAGTTATTCAGCCACAAAAGGGAATAAAGTCCTGATTCATGCTAAACATGGATGGTTCTCAAAAACATTATGCTAATGAAAAAATCTAGACACAAAGAGACAAACGCTGCATGAGCCTACTTCTGAGGGACCTGGAGAAGAGAGCAACCTGCTACTTGTCAGGGGCAGGGGGTAGGGATTGGTGCTCAATACAGCATTAGCTTGGAATGGTAACAAAGTTCCTAAGATGCATGGTGACAGCCAGACAGCAGTGTGACCTAGCACTGCTGAACCAGATACTTAATGTATGTTAAAAAGTATATTTTAGCCAGGTGGTCATGGCACATGCCTTTAATCCCAGCACTTGGGAGGCAGAAACAGGCGGATTTCTGAGTTCAAGGCCAGCCTGGTCTACAAAGTGAGTTCCAGGACAGCCAGGGCTATACAGAGAAACCCTGTCTTGAAACAAACAAACAAACAAACAAACAAAAAACCCCAAAACCAAAAAACAAACAGAAAAGTATATTTTAAGTTATGTGGCTTTTATTACAGTAAAAATTACTAAGTAAAAACAGGACAAGTAATGGTCAAATAATAACTAAAGTGAACAGGGCTAATGCTGAAGCGTGTCTTTTTAGTGGAATACATACCGCCTGGTAGGTGACTATATGGCTGGGCCTGCAGTAAAGATTGGCGACTGATAAAGGACAGAAGCAAACCCAGGGGTGCACTGGTAAAGGAGACAACAGCTGCACAGAGCAGACCTGGGAGCCCATGGCTTGAGGGTCCAGGCTAATGGCTGAGTACAAATTGCCAACTCCAGACTTGACCCCAATCCGTGGATAGTGAGGGGCTAAAGTGTGTCCTTGAAGGGATATTATATCCATAAAGGAACACTCATATGTGCATACACACCCAAATACACACATGTACAAACACTTAAACACACACATACATATATACAAATGTACACAACATAAACATACACAAATATACACATGTACACATAAGCACATATACAAACATACATACACACAAACTCACATACAGACACATGCACACTCAGATACCATTCCTTTGGGGCAGCAGCAAAAAAAAAAAAAAAAAAAAAAAAAAAAAAAAAAAAAAAAAAAAAAAAAAAAAAAAAAAAAAAAAAAAAAAAAAAAAAAAAAAAAAACATTCACAGACAGTGAGAAAGAAAAAGTCACACATGAGTAATTAACACCCTAAGCCTGAGCCACATGTGGGTGTGGGGTCTAAATTTGCACCACCCATGGGGAGAAGACACTGTGAACTGTAAATTTAGCAAAAGAATATTCTAGGTGAGTGAAACCCTCCAGTTCAGAGAAAGAAAAACAAGACCAGCTAGATGCAGTGACACGCACCTTTGATCCCAGCACTTGAGAGGCAGAGGCAGGAGGATCTCTGTGAGTTCAAGCCAGCCTGTTCTATATAGTGAGTTCCAGGACAGCCAGAGCTACATAGAGAGACCCTGTCTCTAAAACCAAAAACAAACAAAAGAGAAGGAAGGAAGGAAGGAAGGAAGGAAGGAAGGAAGGGAGGGAGGGAGGGAGGGAGGGAGGGAGGGAGGGAGGAAACGACTATGGCCCAGGAGCATGCGCACACCACTGGTGCACTCTCCTCAGAGTTCTTGAGTCAGCCCTCAAGAACTGGATGTTTGGATGACTGAGGCGAGCCTGTGTAGCATAATAGAAATTGTGATGGACAGAAAAGATGAAATGCAAAAGATAACTCAAGGGGCAGAGGAAAGTCAACTGCATTCTGAAGATGAAGAGCATGAGGGGTCTTTGAGTCATTCAGACAGGGTGCTACCAACAATCAGAAGTCTGGAGCTCCTATGAGGTCTTAGCTGAAGGTAAGGTGGACCAGCCAAGGCACTCCTATGAAGAGGGACCCTGGGATGAGGTGTGAGGGGAAGGGTAGAAAGCTTGAAGCAGGCAGGAGCATCTGCTTCTTTACATCATCAGTTCTTTCCCAGCAAGCACACTCAGAAATCCTTCTGCCTGGAATAGTCCCCAGAGCCTCCCTCTTCAGCCCTCTGCTCAGCCCGCCTCACTGCACAGCATTATGCCACTGTGGGGCAGGCCCAAGGATGAAGGTGCAATCTTGTCTATCTTTGTTTCCTCTGCATCTAGCACAAGGCTAGGTTCCTGCAGAGGCGCCACAATTGATGTCTGAAGTGACATTATTTTACATGTATGTCCCTTCATACTATGGCAACTCACATTATGAATCCCCACAGGAAAGTAGGAGCCAGAAACGCAACGGGTTTGCCCTTCTGAATACCCTCTTCCTTCTCTGCTTCCTGCTCCACGTTCTGTATTGGGGGTCAGGTGGGTGGGTGCCGTGGCATCAGCCCGTGCAGTCAGACCACTCACTTCCCTCATTTGATCCCGCACCAGCACAAGGCGTTTGCTACGCTACAGCCATGCTTATGCAAGATTGTTCACTCTACCACTACAACGACCTGTGACTGGGTGCATTTTTGCAAGTATTATCTCATAATTCTCACACCCTTAATACTCGTATCCCACACTGCAGCTGAAGAAACCAAGGTTCAGAGAAGTGCTAGAAACAGCAGATCTGAAGCTCCTGTCCAGACCTTAGACTTCTGAGCCTCTGCTTGTCCAACAGACCTTCCTTCTGTTTCCTTATGCCCTTCCCCCAACCACCATGCCACCCTCACAGTTCACCCTGCCTCTTCCCCATCCCTGCTGAGCTCACACTGAGTCTGAGTCACACAAGCCTTAGCAGACAGGTGGGGGTGGGTGGGAGGAGAGGAGGCCAACCGAGTGGTGACTACAAACCTGGCTTTGTCTTTTTTGTGGCTACCAAGCATGGTTGGAGAGGAGGATCCAGAATATGTGGCCCATTCTGGACTCCTTCTGAGCCCCTGGGGGTGTGAAGCAAAGAGCAGACTGAGGAGCCATCTGCAAATATGTGGCTGGGGCATTATCTCCCAGATCACAAGTCAAGCTAGTAGGACCCAGTCTTTAAATGTTCCCTGGACCACTGTCACATTCAAGGATGGGGATAGTCTGCATCTGGCCCCTAAGGCCAATTTAGAGATGGTGTCCTAGACTAGAAGGACCTTAAGTAAGACTCAGACCCAGCTTCTCGTAGCTTCTTCATTCATAAAGTGAAAACAGCAGCTTGGGCCTACCCATCTCTCAGGATGGGTTCTTCTGCATGGGACAAGCTCTGGCCCAAAAGTGAAGAGGATGGAGGATAAGAAAAGGATTGGGTGCTTGGGCAAGATGACCATTTTCTTGAGCTGGGTCAACACTACCTCTGCTAGACAGCCCCTGATAGGATGGCTATAGCCACTTAGCCATTCTGGCCCAGACTAAAACTGTCTAGTGCCAAGGCCAAGAAAGGATAGGAGAAGGGGGAGGAGGAGGAGGAGGAGGAGGAGGAGGAGGAGGAAGAGGAGGAGGAGGAAGAGGAGGAAGAAGAAAATGAATAATGCTATGAATTGGGTGTGTCTGTTCCCAAAGGCTCATACACTGGGCACTTAGTCCCCAATGTAATAGCATGGAGACAGTGGAACCTCTTAAAGATGGAGCCTGCTAGGAACTGATTGGGCAATGGCTGCCTTGGGAAGGAATTTGTGTAAATTTTGTGAGTGGGTTAGTTCCTTGGAGCCTATCTTATCTAAATGATCTCAGTCCCATAGACCTGGAATGTAACAGTTTGGCCTCCATTGCCCTTAATTATCCATGCTCCTGAATGCTACTTGATGAGCAAAGGAAGTGTCCTGTGATGTGGCCTGGAGTTGTTTTGTGCCCCCCCCCTCCCAACCAGGCAGCCCCATGGAGCCCCACCCCCTCAACACCCTGTAGGTCCCGGGCACAATGGGCAGCACCACCTCCACCCCGTAACACACATGCATAGCCAGGGCTTGGGAAAGGCAGAGACTCACCCTGATGCTCATCCAGCTTCCCTATGGTCTCAATCTGCTCTACCAGGTCGTTGGAGCTCCACTGGCTCATTCCAATAAGGATGGCATTCTTTCCTTCAGCTACCTCCTCTGTGGAATGGGGAGAGACAGGTGTTAGCAGACAGGGCTGGTTAGGTAGCCCTAACCGAAGCTGGTGTCTGAGAGGGATATGCATTTCACCCATAAGTTGAAATAGACTTCAACATTTTGTTTGCAGTGCTAGAGATGGAACCCAGGGCCTTTGACATGCCAGACAAGCGCTCTACCACTGAGCTACATCCTCCACCCAAGACTTTGACTGCTGCAAGTTACTTCAGTAAGAGAACTAAACTTTTGAAGAATGCGTCATTGCAATAAGGGCCTGATTCTGTGACTCACCAGGGTCCTGCATGCTATAGCAAGAAAAAGTGAGAAGGAGGCTGTCATCCACTGCTAACACTGAAACTAGCATTTCTTGGAAAGAAAGGACCAAAACCTAAACCTCATTATTTTCCTATTATTTCCCTTTAGGAATGTGACTGGACTTCTGTGAATCTCCGTTTTCCCAACAGGAATGAGACAGGCAATGTCCAACTCATAGAGTTCTGGGAAGGATCAAATGAGATGAAGTGTGTCAGAGCCTCAGGGTACAGAGGAGACCCAATGATAAGGGCCACTGGGCTCAGTTCTTCTCCTCGTAGGCTGGTTGGAGCTGGATGGGCACAGAAGCAGCTCTGAGGTAAGCGTAGAGAAAGCTTTCTGGTTCTAAGCTGTCTATGCTATATGGAGTCTTTAGTTTCCATCTCAACTACAGGAACCTTTTAATGCCTCTATTTCCGGCTCAACTCCCCCTATCTGTGACTCTGTCTTTAACGATTATTCTGGGAAGAATTGGTGGGGCCGTACCCCTGTCCACACTACACACAAGACATGGTTCCCTGTCTCCAACACCACACATGAGACACAGTCCCTCATCCTGAGAAAAAATGTTTCTATGACAGCACACTTGTGGCCATGGTTCTCACTCCACCTTCCACCTCAAGATGAGCCCTCATGGTGAAGAGCTTTGTGCCTTCCTTCACATCACAGACAGCAAGGATGTTGAAGAGAATCCCCAACTTTGGGATAATGAAGAATAAAGACTGATATCTGCTTCTCTGGTTGAGGGTGTCTCCAGCAACCAATATGGTGGGCCAAAAGCTTTGGGAGCTGTCCAGCGTTCTGATTCACACCAGTGCTCAGTAATCCGGACCCCATCTCTAACAATGCCTCCTGTCTTATTGTGCTATTTATTTGGTTGATTTAACAATCCTTATAAAACTTCTATAAGTGAGATTGGTATAAGTGATTGACAAATACTAATTCATAAGCCAGATGTAGTAGTGCATGTCTGCAATCCCAGCACTCCAGAGGTGGAGGCAAGAGATCTGAAGTTTAAGGCAGCATTGGTTACATAGTGAATTAAGACCAGCCTGGGCTACATAAGACCCTCTCTCAAACCACATAAAGAAAAAACAAACACTAATTCTATTCTCGTAAAAATGGGACAAATAATGGGGCTAGGGATGGCTCTGTCAGTAAAATCCTGCGACACAAGTGTAGATCCCTGAATTCAGAGTCCCAGGACCTACAACAAAGATTAATGGCATCCCACGCTTGCAGCCCCAGGGCTGGGAGTTGTGGGACAGAGACACGTGGCCTTCTGATGCTGTTTAACCAGGCATCCTTGCCAAATGGAGTTTCAGGTATAGTGAGAGATTCTGTCTCAGAAGGTAAAGATGAGTCATCACAGAAGACACCCAATGTCAACCTCTGACCTCTGCATGCTCACAGAAGACACCCAACATCAACCTCTGACCTCTGCATGCTCACATATGAACAGATCCACAATAACAAATACATGCCACAAACACAACATAACCCCCCCTCAAGGAACAATGATTACTATATCTTTGATTTATAGACAAGGTAACTGAGGCAGACTGTAGTTGAAAATTCTTTGCTCAAGAGTTGCGCCTAGCGAACAGGATTCTGGGCACTGGGTAGGTTCAGATATCCTTAAGCCTGCTATTGCAGTATACATCTATAACTACAGCACTGGGAATACTGTGGTGGGAGGATCATTAAGTTTGGGGCCAACCTAAGCTACACAATGAGAACCTGTCTCACAAAAGAGTAAAGAAAGCCCTGACAGTCTACCCTCCAATACCCTGTCCTGGACATCTTGTGTTGGCTGGCCCCACACACCTGGAAGCCTTCCTCAGCCACATGCGCCCCCTATGGGGACGAGTTCACACCTGTAAGTGGCATCCAATACTGGGCAGAGATCTGACCAGTGCAGATCAGTCACCGCGCAGATTGTGCAAGCTGCGAGCTTTGCTTTTGCGTGCCCGTCCCTCTCCATTGCTGTTTCTGTTTTCTTGTCCCTTAAATGGCAATAAAATGTCTAGCTCTCTAAGTCCTCTAGCATGCTGCCACAGGGACAAATAATATAATAAATTCAAAATAACTACTAAAAACAGTGTGCAAAATATAAGGTGGCTTATCCTTGTGGGAACAGAACCGCAAAGAGGTCAAAGCCAGACATCGTGGCACAGGCCTTAATTCTGACTCTGGCTCAGTTGGTTACCCAAGCAAGTGGGTATTCTTTTGCCCATTCCAACATTTATCCTGCAGCAAAGGGACTCCTAAGCACATAATGTGTGTTTAAGATGTGACCTCTGTCCCACAGGAAGCCAGTGATGTGAAGGACACCATTATAAACAACTCCAGTGTGGGAAGACCAAAGAGCAGGGTGCAAGGTCTGGTGCCAGGCAGAAGGTGCTCAGTACAAGCTAGTGACTCCTACAATGCGTGGAGCTCCATCCCAGGAGTGTGAGGCTGATCTCTGCCCCCCTCTCCCTCCCTCCCCTGTGCACCCCTCCGTGTGTGTGTGTGTGTGTGTGTGTGTGTGTGTGTGTGTGTGTGCACGTTTTCCTCTCTCCCTCCTGCTTCCTTTCCCTCTGCTATCTGGAATCTTCCTCTGTTCTCCTTCTCCACTTGCTTGGCTCATTCCTCCAAAATGCTTTGTCTTTTGCCTCTCCTTCCCTCTGGAATTCTGGCTTGTCCCCACTCTTCACATTCATCCTTCAGATCTTCATTCTGGAAACAATAGGCTTTGTCCCCTGTGAGGCACAGAGAAAACACACACAAACACACACACACACACACACACAAATGGAGGGGGTGCAGAGCATGCAAAATGTCTCTGCTTAAAGTGTTTCCTATCAGAGGGGCCACAAGACCCAGCCCTAGCCTCCCTCCACTTTCTCTCCCAGTAGAGCTGCCTCCTCACAGCACACATTAGAAGCCCAGAGGGAACACCTGGATGACTGCCTGGGGTATTTTTTTGTTCCCCATGCTAAGCTCCATGCCGAGCCTCACTCACCGTCAGTACAACTCTAACCTTAAGCCAGCATGACTCTGCTCTAAGCCAAAGCCTGGGAATGCCCTACAAGCCCAGCCTCCAGGGTTATCAGGGAGCCTGTCTTCCTTTCCAGGGCTTGGGGACTCTCCTGTGCTTCCAGCTCATAGACCAGATTATTTGTCACCTTTTCTAGTTGGTTGTCCAAAATATCATCCACATCAGGCCCACAGAACCAGTCTTCCCAAGGACCTGAGTACTTGTTGCTTGGTCCTCACTTTCACTCTGTCCTAACATAGACCCCATCCCTTGGGTTTCTCTGAACTCTACTATTTCTCTCTCACACTGAGAATGGTCCCCACTCTACCCATTCCCAGAAACTTAAAGGCACTCCCTCTCTCACCTCCCCTAATATGAGATGAGGGCAGGACCTTAGAGACCGCTGCGGCTTGCATCTATAATAGCTCCTCTGCCCAGCAATCACCACTCCACTCCTCCTCCTTCACCCATGGGCTAATGGCTACATCCCTATTATCTTCTAGAGGAGAACTCCAGCCAGGGATTTGAGACTTGTCTGAGCTCAGATGGCAGCCATTCAATGGCACTTCTGTGATGAAGACCCGGGCCCTCAGACTCCATTTTATATAATCTCCTCTTGTCCCAACTTGAAGTCTCTGGGAGGCCATATGCCTCTAATCAGCTATGAGACCTGACTTTGCCTTAGTCTTCTATAAAAATCCCAGTTATTAATCTGAGCGCCATCTTTTCCTAGTTGCTGTGAAAGGCGGGGAACACCAAAGAAAAAGAGAACAGAGATGGATAAAGAACAGAAAGTTGGCAACCTGCGACGAGGAGGGTGTCCCTTTGCTTTGTTCTTGGTCAGACCTCCCAGTGCCAGTGTACCTAAATATAACCAGGCTCCAGACCTCTCACCTCTGCAGCCACTAGCCCTGCAAAGGCTAAGCTCAGCTTGCCCGTGCATATTCATAGAAAGAGGGGTGGGTACTTAGAACCAGGGAGAACCAAAGAGAACAGGCACTTCCCTTCTCAGTGAGGGGAGATGTCTGGATTTCATGGGCCACAAGAATGGCAGTTCCTAGCCATTTTTATTTTGATCTTAATGCCTTTCAACTTTTATTAGTTTGTAGTGTGTAAATTTAAATCTCCTAATAAAAATGTGAGGGGGATGAATGAATGAATGAATGAATTAATGAATGAATTGCAATGTAACATTTTGGCAGTTGTAGATGTTGCAAGGCAGTGATCACACCCAGTCTTCTCCCGCTGTTTTTGCTCTCCTTCCCACTCTGAGACCATCGATCTGCTCCTGTCCCCGTGGGCTGCTTGGCATTTTCTCGAGTTTTTTTGTCAGGGCAGTCACCCAGTGTGCTCTGCTTCGGTCGAACTTGTTTTCTGTCAGAGTGACTTATTCTGATGTTTTCCACACTCTTGCATGCTTCAGTTCACTCCTTTCTTCTAGCACAGACTCTGCCTACCCATTCGCTCGCTGGTTTTCATTTGGGATGTTTTCAGATTGAGGCTAGAATAAATCAAACTGGGATAACGTTTCGCTTCATTTGAATAAACACTTAGCAATAAAAGGGTCACGAGACTGGGGAGGGGGGGCAGCAGGAGCCTAGGCCGCTGTGCATGCTGGGAGACTGGACATTGAGCTACGTTCCTACCCTTCTTTAGAAACTACCACCAATTTTCTGAAATTGTCCATTGTCCCCAAGAATAGTTTGAAAGGACCCTGTTCTTCCACATTGCAGCCAGATATTTTAATGAATCGTTCTAACAGGTACATAGTGGTATCACTGCAGTTCAGACAAGTTCTTATATTTATACTTGTTTATTTTGTATGTATATGGAGGAGGGGTGCTCATATACCACAAAACACACGTGGAGGTCAGAGGACAAGTGTCAGGAGTTGGTTCTCTACTTCCACCACCTGGTTCCCAGGATGAAACTCAAGCTTGGTAACAAGCAACCCTTACCTGCTGAGCTGTCTCACCAACCCATCCTTACCGTCGTGTTTTGTTTTGTTTCTAGTGTATGCATGTAATGTACACGTGTATGTGGAGACCAGAGGACAGCCTCGGCATCGTCCTCAGAAACACCATCATCCATTTCCTTGAGACAGAGTCTCTCACTGGACCCGGAGTTCATCAATTAGACTTGCTAGCCAATGAGCACTGAGGACTCTTTTGTGCCCCTCCCCAGGTCTGGGATTACAGCATCCTCACGTTACTTCTAGGGATTGAACTCGGGTCCCTGGGCTTGCAAGGCAAGCACTTTACCAGCTGAGCCATCCTCCCAGCCCCTCTTTGCAGTTTTGATTTGCCTTTTTTTTGATGACTGGTAGTATTGAGCAGCTTTTCATGTGTTTGTTTGCCATTCAAACATCCTCTGCAGTGAAATGTCTACTGCTGCGTGTTGTCTTTATAGCAGCCCTCACTGTATGTCATTTGCTCGTGCGCTGTCTTCCCCCTTTCCACCTGCTCTCCAAGCCATGGCCCCATGAGGACAGGAATGAGACCTGTTTTCAGTCTCCACACTGAGGATGGGGCCTAACACTGGTTACACAGATAATAAGTGCTTGTGACAGAAGGGATAAGTGAAGCAGGAGTCTACCCCTGATCTGCTACAGTCTGCAGCCCTAAGTAAAATCCCCTGCCCTGCCGGAGCTTCTCACCTTGTGAAATGGGATGGGGGCCGGGAAGAGGCTTAGCCAGTAAAGCGCTTGCTGTGTGAGCATGAAGACCTAGTTTGATCCCCACCACACACATAAAATGCTGAGTAGTTTATAATCCTGGACCTGGGGAGGTGGAGGCAAGTGGGTCTCTGGGGCTCTTTGACTAGCCTGGCTAGTCTGATTGTTCTGTACCAGGGCAATGAAAGACCCTGCCTCTAACATCAAAGTAGATATCACCTGAGGAATCACACACACACACACACACACACACACACACACACACACACACACGCACATGCACACACACACACACACACACACACACACACACACATGCGCACGCACACGAGCACACTCTTGAGGGACATCCCAGCTCTTACATGATCTGGGTTTGAGGCCACACCCTGAGGAGAAGCCTAGTGTTCTGGAAGAATGGAGAGGGCAAAGAAGGAGATGCTAAGGCAAAGGGAGGAGGAACAAACAGGTGTCCAGACTGTGGAGACGGGAACACATGGTAAGGCCAAGTTCTCTGAGACAGACACAGCTGAGGGAGACTGAGAGAGACAACGGTCCTCGGGATGGGAGCAGGAAGGTTCCTCAGCTGCTCTCAGGGAAGACGGGCCCAAGGCAGATTTGACCCCCTGCCACCCACAGATGCTTGCCTCCTGCAGCATGCCGTCATAGCAGCTAAGGACAAACAGCCCTGATGAACTGCAGAAATATTGAAATGAAAATCTTCTTCGTATCAAAATATTGAAGCTGTGTTGTCACACTGTGGGCTAGTTGCTATGGAGAATAGCAGCCCTGGCAGCCACTCCAATCAGACACTAAGGGAAGATGGGAAATGAGCCCCCAATGGGCTGGTTTAGGGACTTTACTGGGGAGAGACTTCTCTGCCCAGAGCCAAGAATGGGAAAGGCTAAATGAGGACTGCCCAGTGGCATCCAGTCAGGCTTCCCTAGAAATCCCCGGAACCCCAATATTTGGAGAATATTCTCTAACTGGGGACATACAGAGCTGCTTAAAAACTCAGACCCCAGAGAGTGAACACCATGCCAGAAGCCAAAGTGCAGGTCATGTTCAGACTAGTCCCTGCTGTCCTGTCCTAGGTCCACATGCTGCTTACCGCCATTTGTCTGACCTTAAGATCATATTTACCACGTATTGCAAACTAGCCCCATCTCAAATAAGTCAACCCCCTAATCTTGGTGATGTCGCAGAGTGAGACCCACAAGGCTAGAAGGCACCAGGATCCCTTTGTCCACCCAGCCCAGCTCAGCAGGGCCACCCTGTCTTCTCTCCTAACTCCAGATTAACCTCCTGCCTCTGCATCTGCCTAGTATAATCTCACTTTGGTTCCTGTGTTCTCTGTGCCTGAAATACCACTCTTGGGGTCCCTCTGGGTACCATTTGGATTCCCATTATCTGTCACAGCTCCCCTGAGTATCACTGGTGGCGCTCTCCATATCTGTAAGGCCTGTCTTAGAAGCCACATAGATACTGTTGGCATCCTGGACCAGTCTCATCTATCCTTCCTTTTCCCCTGGTGTACCACCCCACCACCCCCACCACATAGGTCTCCCTTCAGAGCCTGAAACATTCTTCAGTCTTTCCTAGGTCAGAGCCACCATGTCTGCTGCCGCCATATCTGTCCAGAAGGCCCTTCTTTTTCCTCACCCGACAAGCTCCTACCTCTTGGCTCTACAGAAACGGGATCCCACCCACATCAAAGTCAGTGCCCTGGCTACATTCTCTCCCATGTCATCTGATACTTTGGGCTAGACGACATCACTCCCACCAGTGCCTGGATTTCCTCTGCATCCTTCTTGTGATGTTCGCTCTCAAGCTAGACTATCTGCTTATGAAAGCATCAAGCAAGCCCACTGTATTCCATGGTATCCTGAGTACCTGGCACACCTTAGGAGCTTTGAAAATAATTTCAAAGAGTGAGCAGTTGGGTACTGAGCCCCCACTCCCATCGACTGTCTATGGACTTTGAAACTGCAAGTGTGAGTGGAGACCGCTCTAGTCCTCAGCAGTGATCCACATTGCAGAACTTCTAGAAAGATCGCCCAGCTGGCGGGGTGGATATGAAGTTCACTTACCTCTAGCATCAAAGAATTCATCATCTGAACTCTCCACCGAATCACTGAGGACATTCCGAAGGTGCCAGGGGGCACCGCCACCCGGGGAAGGGCCACCTACAAAGAGAACATGAGTATCAGTCAAGACTGAGAGGGTATCCCAATATGATGGGGCCAGGCCCAGATCCCTCAGACAGAGGTCAGCTACATCCTCCATATCTGAGTTCTCCTGCTCTGTAGCCCCCAACCACACTAATCCCCCTCACCACAGTGTTTTCATTTAAGTCCAAAAGCTCTCTCTGAGGAAACTCCACAGGGACTGAGTTGGGGGTAGTAGCTAAGAGACTCAGCCAAGGGGATGGTGTATTGGTCCACAGTTGAACTGTGGTAAGAAATCATCTCAGCTACTTATAGTAACAGTGATTCACTTCCATATCACGGGTCAGAGAAGGCTCTTTTCATCACGCTCCCTCAGAGGGGCCACCACCTCATGATGTCACCATCTCCAAATGAGATGTCAAGGTCCGGCAAAGCCAAGAAATGGAAAGCCATGCCTGGTTTTAAACTCCCCTGCCCAGAAAGGTCATGCTTTGCCCACATTTCATTGGCCTACGCAAGCCGTGTGGAAAGACCAGACATCCTGATGACCACCAGAGAGGTCAGCCACACACAGCACACATGCAGGCCACAGAGAGACTCAGCACTGCACATATCCAAGTGAGGAGGGACCTGATTGAGCATGTGCCCTGTCTCTGTCACCAGCAATCTGAAAAGCCCTTCCTTTTCCATCCCAGCCTCAGTTTCCCCCTGGAGACAATCAATCTCCAGCCGAATGGATAAGAAGTTATGTCTTATGTCAGGAGACTCAGCAATGGCAGCAGCTACTATATTAGTCTCCTCAGAGAGCAGCGTGTGGGGCTCAGAGAGCAGCGTGCGGGGCCAAGGGACCTCCTTAGCAGGCTGGAAACATGGACACTGAGTGTGGTCCCTTACACCAAACTCTGCTCCAACTTACTTCCAAAGGGAGGTAGGCCAAGAACACAGCTGGTACCCATACTCATTCTCTGGTCCTCCTTACTCAGCACTGTGGGGCTCACTTGGGATCACCATGAATGCAAAGACTGTGAGGTGTGTGAGGTGTAAGAGATTGCAGGGAGACTGTAATCTCATTATACAATGAAAACAATGGAAGAGGTAGAAAAAAAAAACCAACCTGGTAATTTTCCCGGGGAAGTTCTAAAAGACACAGGTGTGAACTGATTGTCATAGGATTTCAGTGATACCTACATTGCAAGAGAAACCCCAGTGTTCATCTGCAGGAGATGAGCTACACTCACCCATATACAGTCATATGAGAGGATTCCCAGCAACGGTTGCAAAGATGAAGTAGTGCTTTAGGCACTGACATGGAAAGATGCCCATGGAGTATGGTTAGCAAAAATACACACAAGAAGGTTCCAGAATATTTTGTGACCTTGTGTTTTAAAAAATATCATAGACCTGCATACTGAGGGGTATGTGTGACATTTGGTTAAGAGCTTAGGCCTGGTTCAGGTTCAGGCCTTGCTTCTTAGAAGCTGTGTGATGTCAGGTAAGTTGCCTCTCCTCTCTGTGCTCTGGCTTCCTCATCTATGCTGTGGTGCTAGCTCATGCCAGCCTTAGGAGCTTATTGCAAAGATTAAACAAACTGCGTTGGAAAGCTTAGCATCGTGTCTTGCAAAGATAAAAGTGTTTGGAACAGTAATTAATACATAAATATACTTCCCAAGCTGTTAACATGTTTGGGAGACACACACAAGATGCCATTTATAAACATTATCTCTATGGAGTGGAATTTGATAAGAGGCAGAGGAAAGAGGAAACTCAGCTTTGACGCTGCATATGTAATTTTTATATGACTACCAAGATTTTGGTCTAATGTATCCGTTCTGGGAGGCTCCCTCCCCACACTAGCATCTTCGGAACTGGGTGGTGACTTAGGTGCTGGTACATCATAAGCTAAGTAGCATCATTTATTCCTTCTCCTCATTGGTATTCAAATAAGGCTGCATCCTGCCATTAGGGCATGTTCATTCAAAAACAGAGAAATCACCATGCACCTGGATATATCTTCCCTCAGGTAGAGGCCTTGGCCTTCAGACTCTCACATCCTGTCCCCACAAAGACCTGGATGCTAGTATCAGCAATGCTTCTGCTTCCGCTTACCCACCTGTATGATGAGAACCCTAATAGAGGCTCCCCCGCGGGGGAACAATGAACTCTGGATCTTGAGGAGTCCATCTGGCCACACAGTAGGTACCAAGAAGTGTGAGAGGTGGACATCTCCCCAGCTTCAGACAGGGGGCATCTTACGATGCAGACTGTGGAAACCTGCTACAGCCCCAGCTCACCCTATCCACCAACCTGCAGGATGCTAGCACCGCTTCCTACGGTGTGCATGAACAGTTTCAGGAGAGGCCAGCCCTCCGGCCCTGCCCAGCACAGATTCCCAGACACGTACCCAGGTTATGCTCTATGGTTTGCAGCCAGGAGAGAGAAGATTCTGCAACACTAAAGGGCGGAAGTCACGGGACCACCAGTGTGGGGTCCTGTAGATACAAAGTTATCTCCGCCCCACACTTTCTATGGAGCCCCTTGAAACTTCTCTTCAGCAGGGCAGGGGCCTTAAGCCCTGGATTTATTGAGAGGTGGTCTGAATATAGGTGTGCCCTAACTGTGACTTTCTACCATGGATATAAGGCTATTTTCCAAATGTATGTGGCAGTTGTGACCTAGTGCAA
>LR749765.1:1729250-1769914 GCA_902729485.2 Mus minutoides
GGTCATCTGTGGAGGAGAAGAGATCAGGCAAGCTGGGAGCTGAATGATGAAAAAGACCAGACACACAAAGTATGTGTGTGTAAAAGTTTTGCACAGAGCTTGGAACATGACTTTTTGAGTGACAAGACCTTGCATTCACTCAGTCCTCTATGATTCAAAGCAAATGAACCACTCTGATCCTCAGTTTTCCTCATCTCTAAAATGGGTAGCATTACCCTTACCTCACCATTATAAGGTTTAACTTTAATATCAGCCACCAGAATTTCTAGCTGACTGCCTGGAGGGGACCTTTGTCATCCATTGAACCAAGGCTTGAGGCAGGGAAAGAATACCCAAGAAGTTTCTAGCTGCAGCCAGGGGACTCCTCAGGCTTATGTCTGCCAAGGCTCGGCTTGTCTCTGTCTGAGGACCACAATTACCTAAACCCCAAAATGAGCATCAAGAAAAAACTACCTAAGCACTGCCAATGGAGAAAGTACTGCTCCTTCCCAGCCCGGAGCTGGCCCTTCAGGGGTTGAGGGGAGGGCCGTTGGAACCATCTCCAATCTGCCTCCAGACCCATTAGCTCCTTACCGCAGGCCCAGTGTGGTCTTCTAGAACTTGTGACAGGGTTTCTCTTACATGAGTGAAGCCAGACACCAGCTCAGATCACTGGCTCCATCTCAGGCTCCACATCTATAATAGACAGAAAGGCAGACACACAGCCAGACAGGAGCCTTCTGGTCTGTCCTAAGGACCTCAGGTCAGCCCTGCCTAAGCCCCTCTTTCATGATACACTGCCTCGTACTTAGGAGCCCTGTCCGGCGGGAGCCACCTCTCAGGAAGGAAGCAGAAGCATAGGCCAATGCTTCCTGGGACAGACCTTAGGCCAGATGGTGCTTGGGGGGAGGAAGGGGGAGAAGAGAGGAACTGGAACCATCCTGGCCCTTGGGAGTTCTGGCTCAGGGCTCAGCCCTGCTCTGCCCTGCACATAGCACAGGACAAGGTGCTTGCTTGGTCCTTGGGCCAGATTCCATATAAGTAGTCTCTGAGCAGGCAGGGTCACACAGGGGTGGACCACACCCCAAGAAGAGACCTAGTGCTCCTTCTTGGGGAGGAGTGCCAAGCTGAACCTCAAAGAAAGAAGTGAGCTGAGGCAGAGTAGGGCCAGGGAAAGGCATGGCCACAGTGACAGCCATCTCCAGGCAAAGAGGACACAGAACTCCCCAGTAACACATTATGTCAGAATAAGGGAAGGACCATGGGCATTTGCTAGGGTATCAGAGTAACATGCATGATTCCCAGATCCCAGGGTGAAGTAAGTGCCTTTGAGCATGGCCTGGATTACAGCCCTGAGCCTGTCTATACCCACACCTGCCTGCCTGGCTATGACTATTGCCCCACTGCAACTGAAACTGTCCTAATGGCACTGATAGCTGGACACCAGTGAGTGAGCAGAGAAGGTGGCAGGAAGGTGACATTACAGGGCTTAGACACCTACCCATCCCCACCACCATACACACAGAGATGGGTGGGCTCTATAAGCCAGTGCTATGGTCTAACTCCTTCCTGGTTATCAGTGTGTCTGAAATGATCTGGCCTGGGAAAACACACACACACACACACACACACACACACACACACACACTTAGAAACACATCCCTGATCTTCACAACAGCCCTGGGGCCTCAAAGTCAAGAGGCAGCATGTGGAGTATGGCCTGGGGGAGGCTTCAGAGACTGACGGGTGACTAACTCCAAGGAAGCTGCCTCTTTACCAATGATTCTGCTACCATTTCCTCCTCCTCTTCTTCCTCTTCCTCCTTCTCCTCCTCCGCCCCCTCTTCCTCTCCCTTCTCCTCTTCCTCCTCCTCTTCCTCCCATCCTCTTCTTTCTCTGCTATCTTCCTCTCCCTCCAGGGAACCTGCCCACTTGCATTGGCCTGGTTCCCAGCTTAGATATTTACCAGTTACTCTGTGCCTCAGTTTTGCCTCTGTAAAACAGAGATAATGGCCATACCTACATCACAAGTAATAAAGGCAGTAAATGAATATTCATTCACTTGAGAAAGGTACAGTACCCAGTCTCCATTGCTGCCATAACAGGGCGTGTTAAGGGACTGTCAAGATGGCTTGGTTTACTGTGTAAGTCTGATGACTCTTGTTTGAGCTCCAGGACCTACATAGTAGAATGAGAGAACCAGATCCTGCAAATCATCCTTTTATCTCTATACATGTCAAACACACATACACACACATTCATACACACACATGCACATAGACACACACATACATGAACAGACACACAGACACACACATATATGCACAAGCACACACATTCACACACAGACACACACAGATACACAGACATATATATGCAGATACACAGACATACACACACATGCACACACACTATAAATAAAATGAAAAATGAATAAGTAAAAGAGTGTGATAAGTGGAATAAGAAACCGTGATTATCCAAAGGGCTTTTTTTGCTTATTTCTTAAGTGGAAACTTTTAAGTGCAGGCCACTCTCCTGGGGCCCCTGGAATGGGAGCTGCTCCTCTCTCCTCCTCTCATTCCATTTGCTCCCAGCCCATCCTCCCACCATCTGGCCCCAGCCAGAACCTTCTATGTGTCTCCCTCTTCCTCCAGGCCTTCTCTGGGCCTCCATTCTCCACCCCATTCCTGCTAGATGAAGGGGGGACCTAGATGAAGGGGGGGAGCTTCCCTTTTCCCAGGCCAGACTGGTGCCTGATTTCTCACCAGCATCCCGTGGCAGCTAATGTCTGCACCTCTGTCATCCTGCCCTCTGGACTATGGGTTCCCCACAGCAGCCGCCTAGCAGGAACCCTCTCCAGACCCATGGCCTATTGCTGCATGGTAAGCATTCTCTTGGGGCTCCACATGAAACAGCACAGGAAGGGCCTGACGAAGGTTGCTCTCTGGAGAGCACAAACCAAGGTGTGGCCTCAGGTGCCCTTGGTGGGTCGGGACAAGAATAGGGACTATGCAATCCAGAGCCAACCAGCTCATGCATGGTCTTGAAGGGGCTGTGCGGCCACCCAGGGAGGGATGAGAGGCCAAGAGAAGCTGCTTCCAGAAAAAGGCATTATTGAAGGAAGCCAGTGCTGGTCGGGGGTTGGTTGCTATAGAAACAGTCCTAACTATCTCCTAAAATGCTAGATGTGCCACTGATGAGCTGTGTGCTGATCTCTTTCAGGGGACTGCCAGGAACCCCAAAGGGACTGTCGGCTATGGTACCCAGGTACGGGAGCCAGCATCCTGAAGATCCCAAGGAGGGAACTGCTTTCAGGGCAACCAACTAGACCCAGTCCATGGGCATCATGCTCAAGGAATGGAGCTGAACCCTCAAGATACAGAATCATCCCGACAGCAACTGAGGTCCTTAAACCAACCAAGGTCTAAACCTTGACCTGTCATTAACACAGACCAGCCTCAAACTAAACCATGACTGCAACCCCAGTCTTAATCCAGTCACATGACAAGTGAAAATCATAGACACAGGAGAAACTCAGCCCAGGCCATGGCACCCAATCTAGACCCAGGGCCATGTCAAATAATTTGTAGGCATATCCAACCTGTGGCCAACAGACCACAAGTGGCCAATTGAGAGCTATGATTATTCTCTAACACTAAATTGTATATGTATTAGGAGATTTTTATTTTGTAACTCCATTGCATAGATCGCAAGCACAGATCTCTAACTTTGTAAGTGACAATACCATGCCACCATGTTAGGAATGGACATGCCTAGAGAATATTTTTGCAGCACACTCTGGATGCTGTACTGCATTTTATAACTGTGACCTATCACCTCCCCCACAGTGCAGGTATGTCCCTGCAGAGGGGCTTGGGTTCCCTAAAGTTCAGGAGGAAGGGGGAGGGTGGGAAGAATGAGAGGACTAGAACTTTGGTCTCTGTGCCTGGCCTAGTTGGCCAGACCAATCGCTTTGGGAACGATGTGCTTTTGAAGACCTGCTGGTATCTTATAAATATGCCATTTAAATACCCCTTAATTACCTTATTTAGGAGATAATGAGTGATTAATAGCTTTGGCTATCTATTGTACTCTCATTTGCTCTGCCAATTAGGCTCCCAACAGTTCTGAATTCTTTGGAACAATTTCCCCAAGGCCCAGATGTCCCCCCTATGTCCCGCCAGATTCTTGCTCCAGAAGGCAGAAGCTGTCTCCTCTAACCCACAGGAAACCCTCCATAGCACTTGCCTCTGTCCCATGGGTGGGAGGGCATGGAACAGCCCGAAGTGTTGAGACAGAAGATGGCATCATCCCTAGTCATCCCAGGACCCCTTTGTGGGGACCAGAGAATAAGAATTTAACATCTATGTACCAAGCCATTGGACAAGGAGGCCAGGGCAGAGCCAGAGACTCCAGATGCTGCACATTCTTGCAGAGACCACCACCTCAGTGAGCTTTTGGTAAAGGCATCAAAGGCTGCCATTAGCAGCAAGCAAACGGCAGGAGAGACCAGCTCTCTGCCACACCCCAGCAATGGCCAATGTGACCTCACATGGACACCCCATTCCACCTGCAACTCCTAGATTGTCAAAGATGAACCTCAAGGTGATCTCTGCCCTCAGGCCCCCCTCAATTTGGTGCCAAATCACGGTGCCAGGAACTGCCAGTGAGACAGGGAAGCCCTGACAGCAGGCTGGATAATGCTGCCATCCCTGCCCCAGATTATAATACACAAGGAAGAAACAAAACACCGCAAAGATAAACACATTCCCTACACCAGGCCCTAACAGGAGGCTCAAAATAGCTCTCTATGCTACCAGGGGTGACTCCAGAATTGCTTAGCTCGGACCAGGCTCATGAGGGGAAGCCACAGCAGAGACAAGGGGAGTTCTGATCCAGGAGGATGGCACTGGGGACCAATCCGAACACAATCCAGGAAAGGTCAAACGTGTAACCAACACAGGCATGAAGACAGTTCCTAGAGCATGCTCAGAGCCTTCCAGCTGCCGGCCCACCTTAAGCTCCCGGTCACAAAGTCTGCAGACCTAAGTCTATCCCTGAGGAGGGCAGGAGGGCAGTGACGTACTCTGTAAATACCCAGAGCTGAACAAACACAGCATCAGCAACAGCCGGCTCAGAGGAGGACTCTCGAGCCACCAGAACTCGGCGCCCCTCCCAGATGGGCCCAGTGAGTTTCTATTTTTGCTTTCAACCCTTGTTTGGCATCCCCAGCCAACAGACAGGACTGCTTCTCCTCCCTCCAGAATAATGGGTCACAGGGAGGTGGCACACCTCCTCACTGGCCCCGCCCACCCTGACTCGCTGAGGCCAGTTTGATACTTAGGAGACCCCCCCCCCCAGCAGCCTCCCATAGCCAGCTACATGGGCTAATCTCCCATCCCCTGGCGCCTCGAATGCACCCATACTGCAGCCCACTCCAGCCCCACCACGCCACCAAACACACCTCACCAGCCTCAAACTGAATGCTGATTGCCACACTGGTTCAAAGCCTGGCCCCATCTGGGTTATACTGTGCAGGAAGCAGGCCAACTGACTAGGTTCCCCTGCAGGGACCCAGCTCCCTAACCCCGACACCCCCCCCACCCCCCGCAGAGCCAAGACAAGCAGGAGGTCCCTGTCACCCTACCCACATGTGTACCCTAGTTGGGGGCTGTGACCACACAGCTGTGCAGGCCTCCACAGGCACACGTGGGACCTTGGAGGTGGCATTTACCTCCGGAGTGACTCACTAAGGCTCCCATTCCTTGGGAAAGGGGGTGCAATTTAGCATTTCTTTCTCTTTAGAAAACAAGAATTTTTAAAGAGAGCTAGTAGGGAGATTTGAGGGAGTGGGTGGGGAGCTCAGATCTCATTTGATTTCCAAACTTATTTGCTATGCATTCTCTCCTACCAGCCCCCACCCCCTTACCCCTAATCTCTCCCTAGGGGCACAAGGTGGCTGGCCACACCCTTCCATGAGGCCCTGGTGACAAGCTAGTCTGAGACCCCCTAGAAGACTTAGGCTGTGAAAGTCGTTGATTCCCCAGGGTTCCTTAATCGTGAGGTGAGAGGCGAGGCCCTTTTCCAGAGCAGCAAAGATAGACAGACCCCAGGGAAAGGGTGGGTAGAGAAAAAAAAAAAAAAAAAAAAAAGCTCAGCTAGAGCTGCGTAGAACTTCCAGTCTCTCCTGAACCCACACTTTCCTGCCCCATTCGTTCTTACAGATACAAAAGCTAAGTCTCAGAAGGGGCAGCTCAAGGTCAACCTAGGCCAAGTTAGCCACGGATGGAGGAGTCCTACTTGCTAGCTCCAGTCTGCCTCCAAGTCCACCAGTGAATCTAGAACCAGAGACTCAACCTTTCTGGAGTTGAGTTTTTCCCATCTATGAAATAGGAACAACACTGTGGTTGTATGTGTATCCATCCCTCCATCCGTACCCCTCCTAACCCCCCCCCCACCCCTGCAAAGAGGTGCTGTTAGGGAAATAATCCTGAGGGCTTCCATAAGGCAATGCTAGTTTCAAACCCCTAGTTCTGGCCTCCTTTCTGCAGACCAAGGCACAGGAGTCTCCAATGGGAGTGAGGAGCTCCAGACGCATGGTCATATGTGGAAAAGCAGGGCCAGGACCAAGAGGTTGGGAAGGGTCTCAAACTGCAGCCTGTGTGTCAGCCGCTGTGAACCTATGGGTTGCCTGACCTCAGCAAGTCCTGGAGGGCTTCCTGGAGGCAGAGTTTGTGGAAGTCCTGGAGTCTGCCATTGCAAAGGGGGACTGCTGTCCCCTTGCAGAAGTGATGGCCTTCCCAAGATATTCAGGGACATTATCCTGGTACCCTCGGCCTGGGAGTTTCTCCATGTGCCTCAATTCTTCTGGCATCTTTCCAAAGTGCAGAGAATCCTAGCCCTGGTCCCTTCCCCTAACTTCTGATTGTTTTCTTTCCTGGGCCACAAATCCCTGGTCCCTGCCAGAGGGAGCAGGGCTGCCTCCTAGAGCACTCATGCCTGCTGTTACCATCTCCTGTGACCTTGAGCACACACCTAGGCCTCTGTGTCCCCCTTGTTAATCAAGGCTTTGAACCTGAGGATCTGCAAGTGAGTCCCCTGCCCAGCCCCCACACATCAGATTGTTTGTTTTTGTTTTTGTTTTTGTTTTTGTTTTGTTTTGTTTTGTTTTAAACTGCTTTTGGTGACTAGGCTTTCTGTCCCCCTCAGCCAGTTCCTTCTCTGGAGAACAGAGGCCAACACCTGGAAATGGCATAAACTGGTTCCTCCAGCCTGGAATTCCTGCCCAGCCCTGTGGCATGGCTTCTGGGCTCTCCAAACATTCCTGCCCTTCTCCTAGAGCTCTACAAACTCTATTGGCTGTCTGCTGCATTTCTGCCTGCCCCAACTAAGGATCCAGGTCTCCTACTTGCACTTGGCTGGGGACAAACCCACCCTGCTGTCCCGCTGGGGAACAGAGAGAAGGGCCATTGCAAGGTTCACAGGAAGGGAGGGGCAGGGCTGCTGGCAGAGGTAGAGCAAGCCCTTCCCAACAGAGGCAGTTCCCATGCTGGCAGCCCTCCAGCCTTCAGAGCCCTCACATTGTGCCAGAGGGATTTATCCAAACGCACAAGCCTTACCACCTCTCTTCTGGCCCCAGTGCTCTCTTTGGAGTTCCTTCTGACCTCTGCACCAAGCCTCTAGGAACCTGGCACCCCAGCCCAGCTGGATTTTTCTGTAGCAGCCCCTCGTCTCCCCTTTATCCAGATTCCCAGCCTTTGCTTAAGCTTCGGCAGAACCAGGAAGCCTGGCCCTTGCCACCATTCTGTCTAAACTCTGCTAGCCTTGAAGATCCAGCTAGAGAACCCAGCCTTCGATGCTCTAACCTGCTGCTTCCTCTGGCCATGGGTGGCTCTATGCAGAGAATTATCATTTCCTTTATAGAGTTCCAGTCCTGTTCTCCTCCCTGCCTCCTCTGGTTTTCATCCTGTCTTCTCTTGTCCACAGAGCAAGACCAAGGAGCGTTCTTCATTTCCAAATATTGGGACCGTCAACTCTTCTGATTTCTGTGTGGCTGAGATTGCCCCAAAGCTTGAAGGCTGGTAATAATCAAGTTGGATCCACTCTCTGCAAATGAATCTCATCCTGTCTGGGATCTGATTACATTTTCTCTTGTGCCTGGATTCTCCGAGCTACATGAAAGTCCTTGAACTGCCTTCCTGGCACAGCTGCTGTAGCCTTGGCTGGCTGCTCAGGGTGTTCATCGTGCCGCTCCGGCACCACCGTTCACCACGACGACGTGATGGTGGAACTGTACGGTGTACAGCCTAGCATCGGGTACAACAGCGCCAGGACCCAAAGCCCATCTCCTCCTTCAGCAGCCGGACCCACTGGTCAGTTTTCAGAGGAAATCCCACACAAATCAGGAAGCAGACCCCCTCACCCGCAGGCAAGATTTCCTACAACCTCCTTTTAGTCTCCTCTCACCTCTCAGGGTGGAGGGCTGATCCTTCTGCCTTTTAGTCTGTGTATGGTACTAAACTGCCATCTTTCTCTCTTGGGCCTCAGTTTCCCCAGCTATGAATAGAAGAACTTGGCTGCCTCAGTAGAGAAACTTAAACTATATAATTCAACATAAATGTGCTTGGTGAGAGAGACCAGACATTCCTCCATACTGTGCATCCTTAAGCCACTGGGGTTTAAGGCAGCTAAAGAAGAGAAGGGTGTTTGCAGGCTGCCACATTGCCCAGGAGAGTTGAGAAGGCAAGTGTGGTCAGATCTTGCCAGAGGTCACCTGCAGAGCTCCTTAGTGTGGCAGCTGAGAGACAGAGAGGCACCAGGCAGGTGGTCACAGAGGAGGGAAGTCTGGCTTGCTCTGAGGGAAAGGACTGAGACTATGACATGGAGAAGTTGTAGCGCAGGCCCAGGGAGGCCTGGCCATTTCTTCACCTTCTGCAGGGTACTCTCCCCATGGATCTCAGCTAGGGACCAAAAGAACCACAATCCAGTGCATAGGACCTGGGGCTGTACCTCTCCCAGAATGAGGAGGGGAGTTGAAAAAATTCCTTAGCATCCAAACAAACAAACAAACAAACAAAAACTTGGTCTTGCATCCAGGCTCATCTACACCCTCCCAGCCATCTTCAGGGAGGAGCTATTTGCTTCCAAGGGCTTTAAAAGAGGAGTGCCTTCCTACTTCTCAGGACCATGGGGCAGTAAAGGGCTTGAGTATATTACCTGGTACACAGGTCAAGAAGAGATTTCTCTAACTAGTCTTGCTACTGTGGTGCCCTGGCAAGAGACCTGGATCTGGGAGTCCAGACCTGTGCTCACCCATGAGCACATGTAGAATGGGTAGCAAAGACGCATGCTCTTCCTTTATGAAGAGCAGGGGTGGGGAGGGACCAAGGCAGGAGAAAGAAGGGAGCAGAGAGCCTTTTCCAGCCTCCTGGTGTCATCTCACTGTGCCTCCCTCGGGAGGGGAGGGGAGGGAAGTGGGAAAGGGGGTGTTTAGATGCATTTGGTTATGCTGTCTCGCACAACCAGCTTCTCCCTTCCTCACAGGATTCCTCTGTCACACCTGAGTCACAAGGCTAGTCCATGCCAAGGATTGGGACCTGTCCCAGGGTCGCAGGCAGTTCAGTGGCACTCACATCTAGAGGGCGGGCAGGTGATCGTGTTCGTTCCATCTTTGCCATGCCTATGGGTGGAGAAGTGGGGTTCACATCAGGCCCCACGGGGATGGCATGGCACCTGCCAACGTCACAGGCTGGGTGTGAGTTCATGGCAGATTCTCACACGCCAGAGCTCCCAAGCTCAGGACTGTTGAGACCAGCCTCATCCATTTGTAGCCAGCCATATGAACACAGGCTTTCCTCAACTTGGCCTTTTAGGGCACTGTGGGGGTCCAGGGCACAGAGTGGGCCGTCGGGGGCTAAACCTGGTCCCGTCTAGGTCCTAGCCAACTCACAGGGCCTGACATCAGAGCAGATGCTGGTGAATGAACGCCTGACTAGATGAATGAAGGGACGACTAGCACCTACTCCCTGGGAACCTTGGGCTACAGCTCTGAGCTTGCAGGAGAGCTGAGCCCATGGGACCCCAACAGAGGCCCCGCCTGCCTAGCACCTGAGGCTCTGTCTCTGGGTCAGGTGGGGGGCGGAGCGGATCCCCAGCCATAGAGTACCCCTCCAGTAATCTGGGTCTCCTGACCCAGCTGGTGGCAGGGGCGGGGGACTGTCGCATCCAGGATACAGAGTGACAGGACAAGGGGGCGCGTCCTGGTTTGTTGGGCGTGGGATGGATCAGCGGCCGCGGGACATCCCCTTTGGGTTCCGGTGCCGGGGTCTACTCCCCCGGTTTCCCGGAGGGCAGCGACAGCTCCGAACTGCCGACTGGACCGAGGAGCTGCAGACCTGACCCAGTGCAGCGGGGCAAGCGGGATGCGGTGTCCCGCGAGGTGACTGGGGGCGCGGGAAGGACGCAGGGCGCGCGGAACCCCTTATGCACGCCCCGGGGTCCCGGCGGGTCGCCGCGGTCACTGCGCCTCCGCCCACCTGGTTGGGGGGCTCACCTGGGCCGAGCGATCCCTCTCGCCACCCGCCGAGCGCCCCGCGCCGCGCTCACCTGCGCTGCCCGCCTTGGCCATGTCCCGGGCGGCGGGCTCCGCTGTGCTGCCGGCGCTGCTCGCTCCCGGCCCGGCCCCGGCGCCTTCGGCCGGAGCGGACTCTCCGGGCGCCGCGCCCCGCGCCCCCGCCCCGCTCGCTCGGCCGCCTCCACCGCAACCGCCGCCTCGCCGCTCCCTCCCGCTCCCTTAAAGGAGCCGAGCGGCGACCGCGCCGCCCCCCCTCCGCGCCGCCGGGGAGGGACTGACGACGGAAGGCGCCCGACACCGCCCCCGCCGGCCCGCACCCCCGCCCCGAGCCGCGCGGCCACCGCAGCGCGCGGGAGGCGCAGCCCACTGACTGCGGCCACTGAGACCCTGACCCTCGCGGAAAGACAGCCGTAGACAGACTCGGGATTACAGCTCGGAGACGCTGCGGGCCGGGCAGGGATGAAGACATGGACTGCGAGCCTGGGGCGCAGTGACCCTGAGACAGGGCACCAGAAAGAGACGCTCCTAGGGCAGAAACACCCTTGGGAGAGAGAGAAATTCAAGGAAATCGGAGCTGGCTAGAGTCTGTGAGGACAGAGAGAGCAAGGAAGACCAGGACCCAAGAGACCGAGAAACCTAGAATGAAGTCTCGCAGAGCTGAGAGGGGACTTCTCCATCACCTCCCAACTCCAGGGGTGCTGGATGCTTGAATCTGCTCTAGTCTCAAGAGAGGAAAGCTTTTGTCCTTTAGCACTAAAGGACCCCTTAAACCTGCAAACCCCACGCTAAGCAGGGTTTGTGGGGCGCCTGGCAGAAAGCAGTGTCCCCCTAACACTTTCTCACAGAAGTGCTGACATTCTAATTAGCAGGCCTCCGGAGACATTTAAATTATGGTTTCTGCCACTGCAGTCAGGGGATCCACAGGAGATGGTCAGTCGTTTTAGATGGGGCCTAGAAGGTAAGATCCTGGAGAGAACAGTCGGGTTCCCTAGCTCAGTTCCAGGCGAGGCCACTTCCTCCCTGCTGACGGTTAGGATGAGGGCTAGGCTCCCAGAGGACTGTTGGGCCTTCCCTGAAGCCTGTTTTTCTCCCACAGTCTGCAGCCAAGCACCCACCGTGGGCACTAGACAGTTCCACCCCTGGGCCAGCCAGGACTTAATTGTCCCATCCACTGCCCCATAGAAACAAAGCACACAAGGGGCCTCTACGGACACACCCATTTCTGGGCTTTGACTCCTTCAGTCTATCCCTGTTAATCAGCCTTACACTCCCTCTTGATTCTATCAAAGGCTCAGCCTCGAGCAAGTCTCTTCCCAAAACTTTTGCACAGAGCTAGCAGCAACAATGTTCTTCACCTCAGCGGAAGGAAGTCTATATCACCTACTCATGGACCTCTCTCTGCTTTCTGATGCCTAATCTACCAAACCAGGCTTTCCTAGGGTCCTCTGTGCAGACAGAACATGCCTTCACTCACAACAGCTAGCCAGCATGTTTTGACAAAGATTGTCCATCTTAGTTTTAGCTATGACTGTCTCACCTCTCAAGAACCCCTTTAGTCCCAAGGACTCCAGAGTGAGACAGAAACACATCTTGTAGACATGGAAGTTCAGAAGCCCCAAAGTTCTGGATCCAAAGCTGTTCACCATCTCAGGCCACTGGCTACTAGCGGGGGGGTGGGGGGGGGGCACAGATACCACCTTTCCACCCCTAACTCTGGAGCTCTCCCCCATACTGGAACTGCAGTCTGTGTGTGGCTTTCTGTGTGAAGTTTTGTTAAGTCTGGATGTACCCTCTGGGGTGTATTGTGTCACTCCACTTTATGCAGAGGAAACAGGCTAAGAAAATTCACTGTCCTACAGAATTCCATTTCAGGCCTGAGCTCCGTCCCTCTGGGTCTCCTCCTCCTTACACTTCCCTGAGGCTCTGGGAACTTCAGAAGCTTAGCAGTTTGTATAATGTCTCCATTTGGCCATCTGGTCTGTGGGTCCATAAGTAGTGACAGTGGACACCACTGACTACAGAAGACATAATGAACTTGTCACAGAAGGGACACAGTTAGGCCTAAGTACCACCCTAGGTTGTGGCTTTCAGCAGGAACAGTGACCATAGGCTGACAGCAGTCCTGTTTCCTGGCATAGCTGTGTGTGTGTGTGTGCATGTACGTTTGTGTGTGTGTGTGTGTGTGTGTGTGTCTATGTGTGTATGTACATGAGTAGATGTGTATATGGATATCATGTGCATATTCACATGGACACAGGCCCAGGAAAACATATCTGCTTACTGGTGATAGGAGCCCCTAAGACTCCTCTCTGAGTTTGTTCATCCCAAATCCTAGACTACTGACCTTGGGAAGGGGTGGGTGGACCATACAGGTGAGGTGCTAAGCAGATAGGTACTTGCAAAGCATCTCACAGTCTACCCTTCCCATTCTATAAGCAAGCTACCTGACTCCCCTTCTAAGCCTTCCCTGCAACCTCACCCGGTGTGAGGGACTCCGAGAGGTGGGCATGGAGCCCAGTAAAGCTTTCACAGCCTGGCCTCTCAGGCAGCTTCTGTGCACAGACCTGGATGGAGTGGCTGTCAAGGCAGCTTCGGCCTGCCTGCAGACAGAGCAGACACATTGGGACTCAAGGCTGTTAGATTAGCTGGTGGGAGTTAACTTCCTGTATCAGAAGAATCGTCCTTAATTGAAGAAAAGAATAACTAGCAATTTTCAGCAGCTGACCTCACTGCCTGGTGGAGGGAGGGAGGAGTTGGAGCCTGTGGTGTCTCCTAGGCCTCCAGCTCCTAATGAGACTGTGACTGTGTCTGGGCTTCCTTCTCTGGGTTCACAGTGCTTCTGCCATGATAGTGGCCAACCACTTTGCAGCCAGCCCAGGCAAATATTAAAACCTGTATAACTGGAGAGAGGGAACAGGGGCCAGACTAGGCTCGTGCACAGATGTGGTCCAGGTAGGTGGGCAGAGGGTGGTCTGGTGTCGGGATGATTCCTCTACTAGCCAGACCCTCGGCTTAACTACTAGTCCGGAGAAATGGTATTCAAGCCTTTGCAATAATAAGCAAGAGCTGGGAGCCAGCATGACCACAAGGAAAGCCAGCCAGGCAGGGTCCAGCTCATTTTCTTTCTGGACTTGGTTGTAAAGGCTGATCGAGTTGGGCCTTACCACGCCATCTGGGCTTAGCTACAGCGTCTGCTCAACTCTCCAATGGCAGCTCTCAAGAACAACGCGGTAACTCAACAGAGCCACTGTGTCTGTCACCCTGGAACGGACTCTATTGGGTGGTGGCCTTGGGGCCCATCATGCCTGTTAGCAAAGGTATACCTGACCAGGAAGCAGGGGGTCGTGTGGCAGGTTCATGGCAACTCACAATGGCCTTCGCAGCTGGGACTCTGAGCCACAGCCAAGATGAGACAAGCAAGGTCGGGCAAGCACATCTGAGGCCTGGCACCCTTTCTCCATGTCTCTCCCAAGCTCCCAGCTTGTGTTGCCCCTTGGAAGTTTCCACAGCCCCATTTCTCATCTCCCCCAGTGCCCTTCCTTGCCCCTTGGCGGATCCTTTCCTTCAGGGGTCTCTGGCTGGCTTTGGCCCTTGTCGGCTTCTCTTTGTTACTCCCCATACGCTCAGATCCCTCAACTGCCATTCATGCCTACTGGAACTGCCTCAGTCACAGGACAGCTCCACACTGAGTTGCTCTTAGGGACTCCTGGGACAGCTCTGGGAGTAGCTAGCCTGTTCTCGTCCTCATCTCTCACTCTCGGCTGCCCTAGTTCTGTCTGGAGTCCAGGACACAGTGTAGTGCATCCTATCCTCGTGTCCTTCCTTCCTCTCCTTCCTGACAGCTAGGACTTATTGACTGTGTGAGGGCCATCTCCCTAGTTATGTGGCGTTTATGGCCCTACCCTCAAGGCAGATACCATAAGGAAGGCCTTGGGCACCCAGAGGCTCCTGAAGAAGCAGAAAGACTCTTTTAATATCAACGCCCAGATCCCGGTGTGTGAGGATTGCAGGCAAGACAGACCCCTACCTCATAGAGAAGCCAAATGTACTTTCTGATTAGTGACTTCCTTCTTACTGTTCCTACTGAGAGGCCTGCAGACACTAGAAGCTACATGCACACCTGTGTGTTCAAAGGATGCTGGGGACAACCTGCTGAGTCTGTTGAACTGGCCAAATGTGACTACTATCCTAAGAATTTAAAGACAGCTGGAAAGAAGGGAGGAGGAAGGAAGGAAGGAAGGAAGGAAGGAAGGAAGGAAGGAAGGAAGGAAGGGAGGGAGGGAGAGGGAGGGAAGGAGAGGGAGGGAGAGAGAGGGAGGGAAGGAGGAGGGTGGGAAGGAGGGAGGGAGGGAGGGAGGAAGGAAGAAGTAGGAAAAAAGAGAAAGGGGAGGAAGACAGACCTGTTGAGCTGAATCTTGTCAGATATATATATATATATGTAATAAACATATATTATATGCTATATAACTATATAACTAACCAGAAACCCAGGTTAGGAGGTCCCCAGCACTCGTATCATGGCTCACAACTATAACTCCAGTTGCAGTGAATCTGATGCCCTCTTCTGATCTTTGTGAGCGCCACAAATACACATAGTACACATACACACATGCAAGCAAAACACTCATACTCATGAAATAAAGTAAGTGTCAAACGCTTCACATAAATATGCTTTATTGTCATGGCATATGCCACACACCCCAAGTGAGCATACGGAGGCAGTTCTCTCCTTCCACCACCCTGCAGGGTTCAAGGATCACACTGAGGTCACCCAGCTTACCTGGCAAGCATCCAGTAATGGATGACCCATCACCTCACCTGTGCTCTGTCAGGATTTGACTTCAGGAACTGGGATTTTTTTCCCCCCACATCAGTGGTCTTCCATCTTACTGAGTGGGTGGTGCTGGTAGATAAGATTTTGGAGAGGAGGTCTCAAGAGGTGATGGGTGAGTTTTTCAAAACAAGAGGATATCAGGGGAGACAGGGGTAGGGGGATGCAGCAGACATAAACTGAAGGATGGGAGAGAGACAGTTTAGTTCATGCAGCTGTCCAGTTGGCTGTGCCAGGACCCTCTCTTCCCTGTCCATGGAATGACAGTTTTACCCCTCACGTTTTTCTGCAGGTGGACCTGTGCTTTGCATTTGTTTAAGGTCCAGACTGTTAACACTAGCCCCAGGCAAGTCCTGTTGTTTTCCAATTATGTCTGGTGCTGGGTAAAAAAATTCTCAAAGTCCCGGCAGCTTTGGCTTTGTACTGTGCACTCCTGCAAGTGCCCAGAAGCACAGTGCTGGGACCAGCACATCTGGTGTTCTGACATCTGACATTACTTCCCCCAGGCCTGCCTCATCACACACACACACACACACACACACACACACACACCCTGCTTATTTATTATGGATTCCAGAATGCAGAAAATCAAATGTAGTTGTAGATGATAAGGTACTGAAGAGACAGTACATAAGTGGTGGAGGGTGCTTACTAATACAGCACTATCAGCCAGGGCAGAGCTCACTATCAGATTATGTAAATAGATTGTGTAACAGATGGGGCTTTATCAGTGTGTATTACGCTATCTACACGCACTGTGGTCCACCTGCCTCGGGTAAGGCTTGCCTCTCTGGCTCTTCTGCTCTGGGTTCCTTCATGGTTTCAAGCTCCTACTGTTCTTGTCAAGGACAGGAACACAAAGAATGGAGGAACCCGGGGGACTGTGGAGACTCAACAAACTGTTAGTCATTTTGCTTTTGCCCAAGATGAGCATGGTTGGGTAGAATAGGGTCTATTGTGCTTTCTGGCAGCCTGGCATCTCCCACCCGTCTGGGCACCCTCTTTTCCTTACCTCTAAATCCCCTCCCATATTCTGAGCATCCTCTCTGAAGTGTGCATGTTTTCTAGGCTGACTTTGAAAGCTTTCCCCATATATATGCAGAGACACTATACAATCAAGCATTAAGGAAGGAAGGGAGGGAGGGAGAGGGAGGGAAGGAGAGGGAGGGAGAGAGAGGGAGGGAAGGAGGAGGGTGGGAAGGAGGGAGGGAGGGAGGGAGGAAGGAAGAAGTAGGAAAAAAGAGAAAGGGGAGGAACATAGACAGTACATAGACAGTGGGGCATGATGGCACATGCCTTTAATCCCAGCTCGGCAGAGTCAGAGACAGACAGATCTCCATGAGTTCCAGGCCAACTATCGCTATATAGTGAGACCCTGTCTCCAAAAACAAGGAAGGAAGGAAGGAAGGAAGGAAGGAAGGAAGGAAGGAAGGAAGGAAGGAAGGAAGGAAGAGGGAGGGAGGGAGGGAGAGAGGGAGGGAGGGGAAGGAAGGGAGGGAGGAAAGGAAGGAAGGAAGGAAGGAAGGAAGGAAGAGGGAGGGTGGGAGGGAGGGAGGGCAAGGAAGGAAAGAAGGAAGGAAGGAAGGAAGGAAGGAAGGAAGGAAGGAAGGAAGGAGACATTTTAGAGGGACACCTCTTACTTTGCTGTCTGCCTCCTACTTTTACTGTTGACACAGTTTTAGTCCGTGTATGTGAATATGTACATGCTTGTGTGCTGCAATCCAAGTGTAGAGATCAGAAGACCAGTTTCCAGAGTTGGTGATCTCTTTCCACAAATGAAAGCAGCTGGCAGAGTGCTTGTCCGGGGTGTGATTCCCGTTAGGTAGAGGCAGGACCATCAGAAGTTTCAGGTCATCCTCCACTACCTGTTAAGCTCAAGGCCAACTTGAGATACATTCGATTCTGACTCGGAATAAAAAAATAAAGCAAGACCAAACCTGAATCTCAGGGCTGGGTGTGGGTGTGTGGCAGAGCCCTGGCCTGGATGTGCTTGAGAAGAGAGAGCGCACACCTTAAAGCTTGTTGGGGAAGAAATCCCTTCACCTGTAGGGAGACTGTCCTGGTTCCCTGACCCTGCCAGCCAGGATGCTCTTGGCTGCCTTTGCTCTACATTCTCTACTGTAACAACACATTTTTATGTAATAAAAGCAGTAACAGGTGTCTGTGGGTAAAGAGATCATGTTTCCAGAGTGTTGCTACCTCTTTTAATTTTGATAGCAAGAAATGAGATAGACATTCTGACCACGCTCATTTTAGAGATAAGATAATCAGCACTCAGAGAGGTCCGACATCTTTCTCGATGTCCCAGAGCTTGGGACAAGCGTCAAAGCTGGAAAGCAAACCCGAAGCTTCCAATGCTCACTCTCCTTTTAGCCACAGAAGGGAAGAAGAGGACCAGTGAGATGGCTCCACACAAACACCTTTGCAGCATACTTACTCAAACCCGAGTTCAGTCCTCAGAATCTGGGATGGAAAGTTGCCCTCTGATCTCCACATTTGTGCCATACCTCGCGCCTACACACACACACACCCCGAATCGCACCGCATCGCACCGCACCGCACCGCACCGCACCGCACCGCACCACACCACACCACACCACATCACATCACAGGAAACCGAGAAGCTAGTGCTCAGCCACCAACTCCAGGGCAGCCTCAGCTGCTCACCAGCCTGCTGCATCTGTGTGCTTCCTTGTCTGTGCTTGCTGCAAGCCCACGGGTCCCACAGGGTTCTCAGAACCTTGGCAGCTCCGATACAATCCTGTGGTTTTCTGAATCCCCAGGGGAGGTGCCCTGGCAGGTAGAGGCTCTGAGTCAGCAGGATTCTCTGGAGCACAGAAATGAGTGCCTTTGTCTGGGCAGAGGCCTCCCAGAGCTATCAATGCAACTGCCAAGTCGGTCTCCCAGACACACCTCCCAGGCTGCAGGGCCATCTATTCATATTGCAATTTGAATGCTTCTGGTCAGAATGACTAAAAGGCTGAATTTTACAAGGGTTTTGAAAGTGAATTGACTCCACTTATTAAAGATATACTAGATTACATGCCAAGGCAAAGGACACCCTAGGGATGATTCTGGTATCATGGAGATGGAAACACCCCTTTCCCAGCCGATCTGTAAGCGGTGGGAGACATTTCACCAAGCAGGTGCCAATTAAATTGCAGGTTGAAGGATCATAGTCCATCAAGGAAACATCCTGGCCCAGGAAGGCTGCTGGGGAATAGAGATGTGGTTCTAGAAATCCCTCCAGGTTATTTTGTATAAATCTGTCTCTAAGGGCCGGAAGCAAGGCTAAAAAGAAAGTGCTCTTGGACACTTCAGATCTCAGTCACGGTTTACAAGGGACACAGAGAGGGGAGGGGCCGTGTTCTGACTGGCTCAGAGCACCTGGTGATTGAATCCCACGTAGGCAGGGGAGGCCTCCTTCACACTAATGAGGGAGCCCACTAGTCAGGAAAGAGAGCCTGGCTCTGCCCAGTGTGCCCAGCACTTTGCTGTACAGTGGAGCAAGCTGAGTATTAAGTGACTGTAAACCAAATCAAACCTGAGGCTGGCGAGATAGCTCTGCCAGTAAAATGCATGGGGACCAGAGTTCCAGTCCTCAGCATTAACTAGGGCGCAGCAGCACTGAGCAGGAAGAGAGGGCAAGTTCTAAGCAGCTGGCCGGCTGGCATAGCTGAATTGGTGAGCTCCAGGCAAAAAACGGGTGGAGGGTGGGGGAGCTGGGAAGATTGCTCAGCAGGGAAAGTTCTTGCCATGAGAACATGAGGGCTAGACTTCAGATTCCCAGCACCCATGTTGGGCATTACAGGACTGTCTGTCGTTCTAGCATGTAAGAGGCAGAAGCTGGCCAGCTAAACTAGCTAAACCGGAGAGCTCTATGTTCAGTTAAGAGACTTGATATATAAGGGGAGAGTGGTTGGGGAAGATTTCAAAAGCTCACCTCAGTCCTCCTCATGCACAAGCATGTGCACCCCATACATGTAAATATACATGTATACAACACACATACAGCAGAGAAGTAATTGAGGAAACCTCAATTGAGGTTAACCTGACATTAATCTGACCTCTGTGCATACACACATACACACCTGTATGCATACAGGCACACACATATGCACACATGTGAACATACAGGCACAATTAGGGCAGTAATGATACCATAGTAACTGAAGAGAAGAGGCTCCTAGCTCACACCTTCCCATGAATCTGTAGCAGCCTGCCCTGGCCGATGGTGATATTTTTGTCTCTGTCTGTCTGTCTGTCTGTCTGTCTGTCTGTCTGTCTCATCCCTCCCTCGTTTCTTCCCTCTCTATCCCCAAGAAGTTTATTTTCCAGCCCCTGCTGCCAGGAGAAGTCTCATGTGTGCTGGTGCTCAGGCTGCCTGGTTTGTGGCAGTCATAGGTGATCCAGATGACATGTGTGTCCCCTATTGTAAGGAACCCTCTCAGTGCCCCAGGAATCCACAGGAGCTGTCAGGGTCTCACAGAGAGTAAAAGGAAGCCCCCCAAACTGGCTTAACTGAGGCAGCTTGAGAGGGCCAGGAGCTATGAACATTGTAGTCATCTTTCTTTGAATGAAGATGTTGGCCAGATAGCAGCTCTCCTCACCACACCAGGCCAGTGAAAGGATCTGAAAGCCGGTGGCTCAGAAAGGAACACCATTTTTGTATTGCTCATTCAGGCCAGGCCTGGTTGCTCAGTGCTAGACTGGATGAATACATTCCAGGATGGGGACCTGGAAATTTGGGGGCTATAAAGAGGGACGAGGAGTACAGCCATGACCATTCAAACTGTGATAGGCGCTAGCACCATGAATTCCAAACAAAAGATACTGTGGGTAGGTTCATTATGTAGACCCAACAATTTCCCAAAGCCCTGCCAAGATTAAAGGTCACAGAAAGCTTCAGGAAACACAGCAGCCCCTGCCTTGTAGCAGGGCATGTGAGTTGAGCCAGGTACTCTGAGCCAGCAGAGGGCACTCAGCAGCGCCCTCTGCAGGAAGGAGTTTAGTACAGGAAACTGCTGCCAAGTGCTCTAGGTCTCCAAAGTCTAGCATGTGTCACCCTAGCCTGTCCAGCAAAGGGGCCATGGATGTCATGTTGAAATTCTCCAAGCTGTGACGTTTTTAATATCAGGGCATTATAATAGTTCCTCTCTGTGAAATAAAAGCATCTAGGATGGTTAATCTGTCTGAAGTAGAACTTAACCATAAGCCCTCAGTCAAGATGCTATGGACTTCACTGGGAAGTAGATTTCTCCCTCCCGTCTCCCTCCCTCCCCTCCCTCCCCCCTCCCCTGTTAGAGAAAGCATTATAAATTCCTGGGGTGGGGGGGTTGGTTTTGTGCATATGTGAGAGTATGCAATAACTAACCAGTCACAGGAAATGCTTGTGAGGTAGAGAAACCAACCACAAGCTGGGAAGAAGGCTGGAGGTCTTGTCACACACACACACACACACACACACACACACACATCACTTTCTGTGGTTTCCTGGGAATCCCACCCCACTCTGGGCTTTTTGTTCTCATCTGCAGAGAAGAGGATAATACTCTGCTGCCTCTGGGTAGGATAAGGTGCAGAGGGCATGCACAAATAACCGCAGACTTGAAGGGGTGGGGCCAGGACTTGAAATCATTGCTTCAGGGTGCGGTACCTGGGGCTAGGGATCCTGGGTCCTAAAAGTGGACATGTTTTGTGTACACATATATGTGCATGCAAGGCCACATAGATTTATGTGCATGTGTGTGTGTGTGTGTGTGTGTGTGTGTGTGTGTGTGTGTGTGTGTGAGTGAGTGTGTTTCCTAAGAATCTAGGGCTTTGGCCAGATTTCTGTCTGTTTTTCAGCATTGCCATCCAACCCAGGCCTTTGCGTGTTGTGATGGCTATTCCTGGCTGTCAACTCGACTACATCTGGAATGAACTACAATCCAGAAATGGAGGGCACACCTGTGATCCAGATCTTGAGGCTGGAAGACACAGGCTTCTGACCCGGATCATGACACAGGATGACATATGCTTTTGATCCAGATCTTGAGGCATAGTGGCCATGAAAAGCTTAGGCCCAGACAAGGTAGTACACACCTTTAATCCCAGGAGACTGAGTTCAAGACCAGCCTGGGACAGAGCAAGTTCCAAATGCAGGTGTGGCGGTACCCACCATTAATCTGGGCTGTACCTTCTACAGGAGGCTTACACATAAGGACACTGGAAGGAGGAAGGCTCCCTCCTCTTCACCTGCTTGCACTTACTTGCCAGCATCTGTTGGAGCCTATTTCTTCTGGATTCCAAGTTATTCAGAAGGCCAGCTGAAACAACCAGCCTCATGGGACTGAGCAACTACTAGATTCCTGGACTTCCCATTCACAGCTGACATTGTTGGGTTCGTTGGATGGCAGCCTGTAAGTCATTCCAATAAATTCCCTTAATGCATAGAGACATTCTGTAAATTCTGGGCCTCTGGAGAAGCCTGCTACACATGCGATAGCTAACAGCTCTGGTTACCACTGAGGTCAACCTCAGCCCTTTCACCTTAACTCATCACTCACCTCTGAGACAGAGTCTCCCTGAGTTGTACAGCCTGGCTATGAACTCAGTGCTGCCCAAGCCTCCTCGCACTGTGCTCCTCCTGTCTTAGCCACCCACGTCGCTGGGATTACAGGTGTACCTGGCACATCAGGCTTGGTCAGGCTTTAAGGAATCTTGACATTTCAGATTAGCAGTAACCCCTGCTTCAGTCCCTTTGTTTAGATGGAAATAGTCCCTTTAGTCCACACAGAGAATCTGGGGGCTTGCTCCTGACTAGAGCTATGAACATGTACACGTTAATTAAAAGCTTTCATGGGGGAGATCTCTGGCCAGTATCCTATCTCCCAGGCTCAGGTGGCTTGTGACACACTCAGGTCATAAGACAATACAGCGGCACTCTCTTGTTGGTATGGGGCCCTAGCTCAGAACAGAAGGAGGACTAGACACATTGACAAAGCTCAGGTCTTGAAGCCCTGAACCATCCACACAAAAACCTGACCATTGAGGTAGCCCCACGTTTGTTTGTTTGTTTGTTTTTTGTAGTACACATGCCTGGAATTTCTGAAAGCAAATGCTATCCAGAGAGCCTTCTAACTGGATGACAGAGGCTGGAGGGCTGGGAGGAGACTGGGCAGGCCGTAGACTTGCCAAGACTCCTCCATCATCCAGAGCAGATGCACAAGCCAAAGAACTAACAGGATATGCCTGCAGCGGCTGGTGGGGAGGCTCCTGACAAGCCTGACCTGCTCCTGACGTGGCCATTCACCCTTCAGTATCCATTCAGCCTTCAGTATCAGCCCCTCTACAGGGACCCTCCACAGTTCCCATTGTTCTCAATCCATTTTCTCATTCACTTTAAAAGCCAGGCGCCTGCAGACTCTCTCCACGTTTATTGTGAAGCTGGAGTGTATGCCAGGTTTGGTTTCACAGGGATTGATTAACACACATGGAGCACTTGGCAAGGGCTTGGGGCTCCCAGTAGACTCCCCCATTTAGACATGGAATAAAGATTAGAGAGCTGGAGGGCAATCTAGGGCAAACCATGCTTTCAAGGGAAGGGAGGGACCAGGGGTGGAGGAAGCTGCCTATTCCGGCTCAAGGGCATCTTCTGGAAGTTGGATGAAATTCCTTGCCAGAAGGGAAGAAATGAATAGGGCTGAAACCACTACTGCCACTTAACACCCAGTTAGCCTCCTCCGTCCATGAAGCTCTCATGTTCCCCTGCCCTGAGATGACAAGGAGAGGCCTCACTCCTGAAGCCCTCCAGCACCCATGCTGTCGGAAGCACGCAGTACATCCATACCTGTATCTACCTTCCTGAGAGCCCCTTGCTTGTGCTGGCAGGCCCTTCCCTTTCTCGCACATGGTCTGAACTACCAATTTACTGCCTTCTCTAGGAAGACTATGCCAACCACTGTCCTCACCCGGTAGAAATGCATCCCTTCTTCCCTCCCCTCTGCTTCAGCTCTGGTTTTATTCTGCCTGCTTTTGTGTTTCTATATACACAGTGAACTTTAAGACTGGTGCAAATGGCAGCTGGTTGCTACCTCTCTGCAGACAACGGTGTGTTTGTTTTGCTTCTGTGCTGGGAACTTAACTGCTGGTCTTTAGTGTGCCAAGTGCCTGCTCTGCAGCCTCTACCAGGGAGCTGGTGTGCTTCTCTAATGTTAACTGGCTGGTTTTGCTTGGCCAACATCAGTTCCTCCTTCTGTCTTAGAGAACGGGGCTTCTGTTTCCTACCCAGGCGCAATCCATACTTATTAGCTGGTTTTTTTGTTGTTTGTTTGTTTTTGTTTTTTTACATTGGTGTTTTGACTACATATATGTCTGTGATAGGGGTTCAGATCCCCTGAAATAGAGTTACAGACAGTTGTGTGCTGCCATGTGGATGCTAGGAATTGAACCCTGGTCCTTTGGAAAAGCAGCCAGTGTTCTTAACCATTGAGCCAATTCTGAGACAGGGTTTGGGTTTTTCTGTGTATCCCTGGCTGTCCTGGAACTCTCTCTGTAGCTCAGGCTGGCCTTGAACCCACCTGTCTTTGCATCCCCAGTGCTGGGATTAAAGGCATGTGCCACCACTGCCTGGCACAATCCATTCTATTGAGATGATGGTGTGTCTCTGACAGGTGTCTCTGACCTGACCAATCCAAGCAGGGGGATTAGATGGAAATGTGTCTCATTACTGGAAGGGGCCTATGCCAATGAGGTAACCCAGAAGCCATCTTGGAAAGAGGAAGGTCTTTGTGCTGTGAATGGTAAGTGGTCCACATGGCTCCATGTGGGAACGTGAACTTCTGATCCTCCTGCCTCCAGCTCCTCTGGGCAGGGATTACAGCAGTGCACCATTGTGCTGTTTACGTGGTGTTGAGGATTGAACCAGGGGCTTTGCGCATGCTAAACAAGCATGTTAGCCACTGAGCTACATTCATTAAGTAGACTCTTACCGGTCAACTGCAAGAGCAGTCTCCGTTTTCAGTGGGAGTGAGTAGTTGCTGTGGTCCTACTGTATGGCTGCCTCGGTGGTTGGTTCTGAGCGTATGACGGTGACTGGGCCATCTATCCCCTCTTGTTGATGCAGCCTGTCACTGAGACCAGGTTCTGGTCCAGCTCCTGGCACCATTTTCTTCCACTCCATCCTAATCTGTCTCCATTGTCCCTGCCTCGTTGCTTAGGCTGGACCCTGCTGGAAGCTGGCCTCCATAAGAGACGTGACAATCACGGTGCCCCATCACCTGGGGTTGGGGGACTATTATTCTACCACCTCATTTGGTCCTCACACTGACACTGATCTAGAGATTATTGATCCATTCTACAGATGAAACTGAAGCGAAGTGAGCTGAAGATTTCCCAACCACAGAGTAGTCATTACCAAGTCTGGATGGAAATTCTTTGTTGCCCCTTCCTCCCCCCGCCCCCACCTCCATACTGAAGTACCCTTCCCTGGATTCTAGTATCCAGACAGCTGTGATGAAAACAGAACAACACTGGATCTGAGGATGAAAGATGAAAATTGCTAGTTCTGGATCTGTCCCTCTGTCTAGATGACCCTAATCAAGAACCTCTTCCATAAGCTTCTATTTCCCTATCTGTAAAATGGGACTGATACTGCACCTACGGCTTAAAGCTGTGATCCAGAAAGTTGTGGTGGCCATGAGGCCCTAGTCAAAGCTGTGGGTCTGAGACAGGACAGCAGACCAGCTGGATAGGCCCCAGATGTGCTGCCCAGAGCAGCAAAAGGCAAAGTTGGGAAATCACGTCACATGTCCAGATGGAAGGACACAGCAAGGATCCACACGGGACAGTGAGCAGGAAAAAACAACGTGGGCCAGGACAACATTCCAGAGCCCAGCTTCTCAGGGCATGCTAAGGCTTACTCCTAACAGGTTCTGTAAAATTCTACATAATAATTAACAAAGACTTATAGCCAGAGGCTATTCTTTGTCTTCATGGCTATATCCTTTATGTACCACCTGAATGACTGCTGGCACACAATGGGGCTGTTATATTGTAGAGAGAACAGCATATATTTAAAGGCACTTGAGAATTTTAAAATGATGGGTTTTTAAGACAAGGAGGTGGGTGGTAAATCCAGGTACACACATAGCCTCTCTTGCTCTTTGGATAACTCCATTAGGTATCAGTGATGACTGAAGCCCTTTGATCTCACAGAATATCTTGGAGCTGGAGCTCTCCTGGGAGATCTTGAGGGTCCTGCAGAATTCTGCAAACATTCTGGTAGCTGGCCCAGTCTCCATGGTCCCCAGTTCCTGCTTCCTGTGTGCACCCAAGTAAGCAGTGTTTGCTTGGCTTTTCTAGGTCAAATATAGCTTAGACTTGGTGAACCTGATATTGGGAGTTTGATGGAAGGCAGAACCCAAAGGGCCAGTACTTAAGTACTCTTGCCCACCCCAACCCTGCGCCTTGGAACGGAGATTTCTGAGCTAGAACTTTCTTGGAATTCTTCCATGCCCACAGACTCTCTTGCACTGAGAAGCAGACTAAAGATACTGAAGGCCCCACCCCAGCTAGGGGCAGGAACATACAGGGGGTTTCTCAGTACAGGCTCAGTGACCTGGAGCCCACGAGTGGGGGTGCATTGGAGACCTCTCCAAGACAAAGGAATTTGGAGGAGCGGACTCGTGGATGGGATGCTTGGGAAAGAAGCAGGTCTGGGCTGGGGAAGGAGGCAGGACCAGGACACAGAGAGGGGGAGGGCACCTGTCAAGTGTAGGTAAGACCCACAGAGAAGAGCAGCAGGGGGCAGGGTGGAAGGTTGCACAGGGGCAAAGGGCTCACAGTGCCAGGGGAGCAGGGAGGTTGTGTGGGAAGAGGACTGTTAAGAGCACAAAAGGTGGAGGTGGGCAGCCAGCCTCTAAGCCCTGCCCCCAGAACAGCCATGGGGCCTCATGGTTGTGCTGCAAAGGTGCTTTGGAACCTACAGAGTAGGCCTTCGAAGGCGCTACACAATGACTTTAAGGCATTTGAGTGGGAAAGGGAGAAACCAAAGCTGTAAGACCCAGGGTCAGGGGAATGAATGATTCTATGGGGAGAGGCTGAGAACTGGTGCCCTGGGAGGGGGTTGCAACAAGGCCAGGAGCCACTGGAGAGATGCTAAGGTCTTCTCCAGGGCCATTCTTAGCTGGTGATACATGAGACCCTGATGGGGGGGGGGTTAGCTAGGGAGACTGGGCATGCCCAGTCTAGGAAGGGGAACAATTAATAGGGCATGTGCAAGCTCTAGCTGGACTAAAGATATGCCTGGGGCCCTGGGTGGACTGGTATAAGCATAATGAGGCCTATGGTATAGGAAGACTAGAGAGGGGACTCAGCACAGAGCTCCCGTGAAAGAAGATGGGCTGCTCACAGGAGGGGCCCTTACTAAGAACCCAGAGTAAATGCACAGGAGACTGCTTGACAGGAGTCCATGAAACCCAGGCCTCTACTGTTGGCTACTAAAGGACACACCCGTGTTGAAACTGACCAGAAACACCAACTGAGACCCCAGGGGAAGTCAGCACTGATGAAGACATACAGCTAGATTACTTCTCTCCTCTGCTTTGTATGGGGCCCAAAGAAGCAGGGGCTTGCTTAGAGGAAACCCCAGAAGCAGGGCCTCCCAACCCCCAGAAGACCACCAGAAAGCAGGGGTTTACATTACGATTCATAACAGTAGCAAAATCATAGTAATGAAGTAAAAAGGAAAATAATTTTATGGTTGGAGCTCACCACATAAGGAACCGTAACGAAGGTCCGCAGCATTAGGAAGGCTGAGGACCACTGCTCCAGAGGGTACCTCCATGTGACCAGTGTCACAGTGCGGATACACCTGCCTTTCAGTCATCGCAGGCAATTCCTACCAGTGTCAAGCTAAGACACCAACACTACTCACACTCAACACTGACATGGCTCTGATTCTCTGTGGTCTGTCTTCCACCTCTCAGCCTGTGGCCACTGGGTCCCCTCCCAGCACTGCCTCTTCTGCCCACTCTCCTGGGTGGCACAAGAATGGTGACCATACTAAGGAGAAGGGGAGTGGGTCACCTTATCCTCCCCACCCCAACTCACTCTTCTGTCAGTCAGTTCTTTAGCCCTGGGCCTGGCCCACATCCAATTAACAGGAGCAGCCGGGATGCACATTCCCCTAAGCCCCATGCCCCAGTCTAAGAAGAGGGAGACAAGTTTTCCACAATGAGTTGGAAGGCAATGGCAGTGGACCTCAGGGGCAGGGGCCAATGTGCACACCCCTAGATGGCCATCTGCCGAGGTCACACAAAGTCAACACAATCTGTGGACTGTACTGAATGTGATCCATCCCCTATACATTAATTCAAATGTACCTGCAGAGCAACGAAGTGCTAGGCAGAATCCCTGCCCCCAGTCTAGCAGAGAGAGACAAGGAGTAAACAGGTGATTGACAGTAGTCTGGCCAGGCAGTGAAGGTCAGCTTATGGTGGAGGGGGGCACTAAAGAGGACACAGGCACCTCAACAAGCTGGGGGCAGCTCATGGAACACAAACACACGCAAGTGAAACAGGCTGTTAACGGGCCATGAGAAAGCTGAAGGGAACTAGAGAAAGACTCACGTGTGCTCAGCCTTAGTTCATGCAGCAAACATTCTAGTGGTCTGGCTGCAAGGCTGTATGCAGGAACATTAAGAAAGTCAGAGGATTTTAAAATGTTTTGTTTTGTTTGTTTTGGTTTTTCCTTTTTTTTTTTCCTCGTTCCGGACAACCCTGCTCGCTCTGGTCTGCCCCGCTCAGTCCGGTCAGCCCCGCTCAGTCCGGCCGCCCCCGTTCGGCCCTGCTCACTCCGGTCGGTTCCACTTGCTCTCCCTGTTCTCTCAGGTCCAAGGATTCATTTATTATTATTCATGAGTACACTATAGCTGACTTCAGACGCACCAGAGGAGGGCGTCAGATCTCATTACGGGTGGTTGTAAACCACCATGTGGTTGCTGGGATTTGAACTCATCACCTTCAGAAGAGCAGTCAGGTGCTCTTACCCGCTGAGCCATCTCACCAGCTCCTTGTTTTGGTTTTTCAAGACAGGGTTTCTCTGTATAGCCCTGGCTGTCCTGGAACTCACTCTGTAGACCAGGCTGGCCTCGAACTCAGAAATCTGCCTGCCTCTGCCTCCCGAGTGCTGGGATTAAAGGCGTGTGCCACCACGCCCGGCTAGAGGATTTTAATCTTCATTTCCAAATTCTTATTTCTTGTGGCTCACATTTGTCTCATTGTGACTGCAAGTTTGGGCTATGAAGCAGACCCTGGGCACGAGGCAGGGACGAGGCTCACCCTTCTGAGCTAGTGAGGGTCACCTGGTATAGGAGGCTAGGACAGACCTGCAAGAACAGGCTACAGCAGGACGTAGTCAACAAAGGCTCTGCTCTAGAAGCAGTGTCTAGGATACTGAGTGGGGACAGGGAGAGGAAGGAGCACATGACACAGTAATCTTCATGGGAGAGTGACTCCATGACCGTGGCATATCTTATGACCTCAGGTTAGATGGCCCAAATTCTCCCTTCCTGCTCTCATCTATTAATGGGTGTGTGATGGTATCTCTCACACAGAGTGCACCCGCATTAAGTTATGCAGGGAACATTTTTAGCGCAATACTCTAGTATGTGCTCAATAAATGTTAGGTTTTATTAGCATTCATTTTTCTCTGAGGTGGCAAATAGTCTACTATGTTCATATCAAATACAAAAGTATTTCCAGTGGTCCTGTAAGTCCCATTGCACATTACCTGTGGGAAAAGGAGATGCAAATTACTTCTAATAGACATGTTCACAATTTAAAATACTGAGTTTATTCTTTTTTAAATTAGCACAGTAAAAACTGCAAATGACAAATGAAGACTACAATGACAAGGGTCTCTACCGGTTCAAGCGTATATGTTTAACTCTCCAGATTGAAGACCTACGAGTCCCTTGATGTCCTTTCTGAGGTTATGTAATATTAAACAGGAAAATATTAAACAACAATCAGTTTTTGTGACCAAAAAGCTGCTATCATCACCTGAACTTCTGGCACCTTAGAAACCACCCAGGAGGCCACGTCTTGGCATCTGTGGTAACAGATTCCCATTCGTCCATGGCTGTCTCTCCCTTTGTTTCTTACACTTCTTTCACCAAGCCTCACACAAATAACTGAGGCAAACTGATCCAGGAAAACTTTTTTCAGGCAACTGCCTTATTTTTATGCACATTCCTTTTCTTTTTCTCAATTCCGTGTTCCTGAGAACCTTGGCACCAGGACCTAAGAGCATTCAAAGGCCACGCGGCGTCGTTGGACCTCTGAAGAGCCCAGAAGTCCTCAAGTCATCCGCTTGATTCCCTCCTCCAGATGGGATGCTCTGTGGTGCAGACGCTTCTGCATTCTGGGAGTGAGCTGGCACGGGGAAGGCCTGTCTTCAAATTCTTCTATATCCAGAGAAATGCTTTTTATACTAGCACGTGTCCAAACAGCAATAAGTGACTCTGAGAAACTGAGACCGTGAACGCCCTAGGCAGTGAGAGCCATGGAGAGAGGTGTGCCTGGCTTGTGGGTTCTGTGCCCGTGCACTGGGCTCCCACTTCCACTGCTGCAGGGAAGAGGCTTGTGGCACCACCACTCTGCAGTCCATGTAGCTTGACACCACCAGTGACAATGTGATGGACACACTTGCCAACAGGAGCCAGGTGCTGGGACCAGGCAGTAACGGCACTTGGATTAGCACTAATCCCTCCACCCCCATGGGTTTAATAGAGGCAGTGATCCCTATGTGAAATATCTTTATCCATTACCTTTCAAAACATTTTGATCTCCAACTGAGTCAGAGGAAAATTATACATTCTGAAATGTTGTACCTTTCTAATTGTCTCATGCTCCTCAGGCACTAACAAATGTAACCCACCTTTTTATAACTTCTAGAAGCGTTGCTAAGACGAGAGGGTGACCTCCCTGGCATCCCCTTCAGTGGGCAGCTGAGGACAGAGACTCCCCCAATGGGCTGACAGCGGGTGGCGCTGTCCCATCGGCAGTGATCTGAGGGCCCTGCCTGGACAGCTCTCATGCAGCGGCCTCTAGGAACTCTGAGGTGAACACAGCTTCTGCATAGTCTTCACACACATCCTGCAGTTCTGCAGCCACGGCCCCCAGCGCTTCGTCTACCAGCTCATCTGAAAAGCTGGAAGACAAAGGACACAGCTAAAGGTGTGGGCAGCCAAACACAGAGCTGTTCAGTATTCATGAAAACCTAGTCAATCAGCTCAGAAACTGTATGGAGACCCAGAAGCCCGTAAGAGCCAAGATGCTTCTGGAAAAGAAAAACAAAGGAGGGGGTGGGGGGAGGCCTGGCTCTCCCAGATATTAAGATGGTAGCACCTAGATCCCCAAGCCCTGCAGGATCACCAAACAGGCAAAATGGACCTCACCCTTGAGATGGCTGACATCAGAGCTGACTGGAAATGAATGAGCTGGCCACAGTCCAGCCCAGCCCAGAGAAGGTGCATGCTTTCTCTGTAGGAAAGGGCAAGGTCCTCCATATCCCAGAAACCTTGACATAAACATTATGTATGCATACACAATATGCATCCTTTTTTATTTGAACTGTTAGAGACTCTGTTGGAAACCTGGAATCCCTCAAGAACTTCAGTGTGTCCTAGAAAAGACATTGTGTAGACAACTATAGTAACATTACCATAAACCATTATCTAATCTTACATACAGACTTTATTCAAACCTTGACAGCCATCCAAATAAGGCCCTTAAACCTTCAGGATGCAATGCAGGCTAGTTAGTTGTCATGTCTCTTTACATTTCTTTCCTTTAAAACACGTTCCTCAGTCTCTCTTTCAGACTAGAACATTTTTTGGAGAGTAAAGCTTTTTTCCCTCATTGTCCTCATATCCTGGGTTGTTTAGTATTCTCCTATAATCACTGTCAGCTGCATAGTTCTGGAGCAGATGCAGAAGGGGGGATACTGTGTCCCCTCAGTGCTTGTCCCCTCACTGCTGACTGCTGAGTTTGGCCACTCAGATGTGGTTATGTCTGCCAGGCTTCTTCCCTTATCAATTACTATTTTCCATCTATAACTAATACATAAATCATATGGCAATATTTTCAGACTCACTTGGGGTTTGTAGAGCTTCTTCTGTCTTCATGGCCTTTGTTACTATGGAGATGACAGCTCTGTCGCTCTGGACACTGTTTCAGAGTCCTTCTCTTACTCTCCTCTCCCAAGGCAGAACCTCACATGATTGCCTAGTCGCCCAGTTTCACTGTTCATCTTTAATTTTGCCTTTACACACACACACACACACACACACACTTGCACATTCCAAGCTTCCAGGTTTACCTTCTATTGTGTTCAACTTGCTATTGAGCCTATCTAATACATTCCTCATTTCAGAAAGTATGGTTCCCCACCCCAGACCCCCATGGATGTATGTTGGATTGTGGCGAGCTCCCAGTCCTCTGGCAGAATTCTAAGTTGAGTCTCTTATTTCTACACACCAGGCAGCTATTTGAGTCTGTAAACAGTTTCACTATTTGGAGCTGCTGTGGATGTGCGGTCAGTGTTGCCTCTCTGTTGCCTGGCTATTCTCACTATAAAATAGACATTGTTTTATGAACATTACAGAAGTAAACGAAGTCTCCTATGATGATATGATTTCCTCCAGAGAAGATATGTTTGTTTACATATGGGACCTGGGAAACAACAGCATCTAGAGTCACCTCAGAAACTGAGAAGATGTGACATTGAGTATGGTCCCTACGAAGACCATTTATACCCAAATCACCTGACCTTCCAGAGAATGCAACCTTTCAAGGTTTCAACTGGAAGTGATACAAGGCCTGGGGACGTAGCTCAGCAGCAGAGGGTTGGCCCAGAGTATATAAGGTCCTAGGTTCAATACCAGCACCATAACCAACAAAGTGAAGAAACTTCAGTAAGCCTCAGCTATTAACTGTTGGCTCCAGCCTCTGTCTTCTGGCCTCAGGAGGCTGTGGCAGTGTTCTCCTCCAGAGTGAGCCATTCAGCACCACACTGTGGGCTGTACTCTCTTCTCCAGGGTCCTGACCTACTTGTTCTTCATTACCTAGTTAGTATCTTGATACCTTCAAATGTATGCATTTTATTTTTAATCCAGCTTTCTATTAACAGCTACCCTCAGGGGAGAAGAGGTCTAAATCACCACGCGTGTCATTTCTGGAGGCAGAAGTGACCACCTNCCATTCAGCACCACACTGTGGGCTGTACTCTCTTCTCCAGGGTCCTGACCTACTTGTTCTTCATTACCTAGTTAGTATCTTGATACCTTCAAATGTATGCATTTTATTTTTAATCCAGCTTTCTATTAACAGCTACCCTCAGGGGAGAAGAGGTCTAAATCACCACGCGTGTCATTTCTGGAGGCAGAAGTGACCACCTTGTCCTTGTGTTTCTTGTGTTCCTTCACTCTCTACATATCCTCCACCACTGCTTCTCCACCCAACTGTGAGGGCACGTCTCATTCACTCAACAGAGCAGGTGGCAGGCCAGGGATTTCCTTTCTTCACCCTGCCTCAAAGCAACATGGCTCCCAAAGCCCCTATCTTCCCCTTCCTGTCTGGGCTGGCTGCTGCCACGCTCACTGGCAATGTCCTTGGAAGTGAAGCCCCTGTCTTCCCCTTCCCACCTCCAATAACTTAAGAAGAAACAGTGCAGGATAGTGAAAGCTCAGAAATACATAAAACAAGAGGCATGTTTAAAACTTAAGGAAAAAATATAAGCAATCTACTACTTTGCTCAAAGATGAAAAGCACCTTTCACTTTGTACTAAAGTAGAACTCAGAGGGGAGACCTGGGGTGCAGGGTATGAGTAAGAGCAGTGCAGTCAGCAGCTTGCCAGTGGGTCTCAGTTGTGAGGATTCATATGGCTGTTTCCTGCCCAGCAAAACGTGTGCTCTCTAATAGAGTACAATCCTCACCATCAGCATCAAAAAATTAGCCCAACTTGAATATCTGTATTCGTTCACTGAAGCTTTAACTCCCAATGTGATGGCCTGAGCCTAGAAGGAAATGAAGTTCAAATGAGGTCACAAGGGTGGACTCTTCATCATGGGAATGGTGCCTCAGAGGAAGAGAGAGAGGACCTCTGCACTAGAGGACAGAGCAAGAAGACAGCTGTCAGCCAGCCAGGAAGGGGACACTCACCAGACACTCCCATCTTAGATAACTCCCAGCCTCCAGACTGAAAAATACAGTCTTGTTGTTTTTAGTCCCTTAGTCTACAGTGTTTTAGGGCACCCTGAGCTCAGCCTGACAGTTGGCTCGAGAGAAGGAGACTGAAGGGCACTCCACTCCTCCAGGTGGCAAAGACCATGATGTTTTCATAGCTTCCTGCATCTAAAGAGCAATTCACAGAGGAGGTGGCCCACAAGCCACTGGAAACTCAAAAGTGCCCTGCTGTGAACATCTTATTAGATGCTCAGACCCTAAAGCAAAGAATAAGGCCTCGGCTGATCCTTTCTCCAGCTCCTCTTCAAATAAAATTTAGTCCTTTGCCTGTAAACAGACGCACAGAAATTTTACTGACCTTTCAGCTATTAGCCATGGGTTGAAGGAGCCTATAGCCTCATGAGCTATGATCCGTAGGAATTGCTCAAACCGGCTACAGTAAGCACCAATGCTGTGCCGCATCCTGGGTGGGACTGAGAGGGGAGTTTGCCCTTCTCTCTGATGCAGGTCTTCTCTGGAGACGGGGAGGGGAGCCTCCCTTTTCTCCGATCCCTCCTCTGTTGCCATACTTTCATCCAGTGAGCTAAGAACACAGAAGGATGAAGGCATTCAAATGTAAGCAAATGGTTTGTCTAAACAAAACTCAGCTCCTACCATCACTGCCCACTGCTCTTGTACCATAATAATCTTCCACACTGCAAGGATTCTCGCTCCATAGATGAAGTAAAACTCACACAAAGTGTCAGCCAATTTGTATATACCAGCTAAATGATGCCAAGTGCTGGAGGCTTCCTTACAATGCAAGTGTTTGATGCCTGCCATGGAACCACTGTTTTATTGACCCACCACAGATTTTACAAGACCTTGCTCAAAACAACTTCAGTCATGTAGAAACTAAAGGAATGCAGAATTTAACTACACCCAATGCCACCAACTAGCAAAATCACACAGTGTCCCTGCCACTCACTCGGCATTGTAGGGCCTTTCTAATAAGATGTTCACAGCAGGGCACTTTTGAGTTGCTGTCTTGGTGATCTTGATTGGGTGGGAAGCCAAAGGTCCTTCACTTACTGCTGGAGTGTTCTGGTCTAGAAATAGAAAGGACAGGCATAAAATGACTGTCAAGAAAAACTGTGTCTTTCTTAGAGTGTGGTAGTAGTTAGTGAGCTGTGAGAAGTCACAGGCATTTTGCTTACACATTAAGACACAACAAGTAGTGCAGAGGGGCTTCAGAGAAACAAAACCCCCGCAGAGTCAGTCTTCAGAAAAGAGAACTGCTCCCAGCTCTATGTGAGACTCCTTGCCTGGTCTACGCAAGGCCCTAGGAGACACCCATTTTACAGGTACCCAGCTGCCAGTACAGGAGTCTGACACCATAAACTTTGTTTTTTAACCTTTAAATGCTTTGATTACTTTAGAAAGAGAAAGCCCACTCAGACTTGAACACCTAATTAGGTGATCTAACTTGTCTCTGGACATTGTGCAAAAAATCTGCATAAGAGTCAAAACACCAATTTATTAACTACAACGTGCAGGCAGGCCTGAGAGCTGTCGTGAGTTTTGGGTGATTTCTAGTTTTAAATGTGTTTCAAGTGGAAGGAAGAGAGCCTGTTACCCAGGTAAAGCTCATCTAGCAGCACAGCGTCTGGGGCAGGTCCATGCTTGGGATCACACACTTTCAGGAAATCACTGCCAAGGGCAGCCTTTGGAACAGTGTTCCCAATCCTGAGTACAGTCACTCTTCAGTTATTCACAGGGGTGAGAGAAATGGATTAGACATCCTAAGGCCTGTGTAGGTTTGGTTCTGTGACGCACCTGAGGCCACAAGCATGGGACCCAGACTCCTGCTTTGGTCTTAGAATGCTAGAATTAAGAGCATCCAATACTCACTTCAGCTTTAGTGTTCTAAAAAGCTCCTTTGTATAAAACAAAACAAAACAAAAACAAACAAAAAAACCCTTATGTGTATGTCTCTGTGTGGGTATGTGCACGGGAATGCAGTTCCTGTAAACACTAGAAGAGGGCTCTGGCTGCCCTGAAACTGCACTTACAAGCAGTTGAGAGTGCCTGATGAGAGTGCTGGGAATCAAACTCCAGTCCTTCACAAGAGTAGTACGGTCTCTTAGCTGCTAAGCAATCTCTCCAGACTCTAAAGACCTCATCTTAAATGTTAACATAGCCTCTACATAGAGACCTATATAGCAACTAATAATTAAAGGTTGTCCTCCTGAAAAAAAGACACTTAAGTCACCTCCTAAAATTGTCATTCACAGTATACAACCTTTGTGGCCAAACCATCAGTAAAACACATCCCTTTCCTCTGTCTCCAATTCAAAAAGAAATGCTAAAATATCCACTGTCTGACTACACAATCATCAGAAGGGTCCTTGCACAGCAGGCACAGTGCCAGCAAGACTGACTGACAAACTCTCTAGGTCTCAGTGAACTTGGGGCTTAGATGGGAAAGTTAGGGTACCTTGACAAACAGCTGTAGCCTGCTAGAACAAGCTGTAGGTGTTCATAGGCAAGAACCGGGCAAAGGGAGAGCACTCTATAATAAAAGCTCAGTATTCCTAATTGCTCAGGACCAGAAATGTTTCAGGTGCAGTAGTTGTTTAAATTTTGGGATCTGTGTATAAGCTTCATTGGGCATCTCAGATGCACACTGGATCTCAGTATTTCTGTTTATGGCTGCTTAGCCTGTATAAGAAAAGTACTGCACAGGTAGGATCACACAAGCCAGACCCATGAGGCAGAGGCCAGGGTCTGTCACCATGAGTAACAACTAAATGCATGAAAACTGCAGGAAACACACAGAGTGTATGAGAGTTTGTAAAAGCATCTTTTAGTTGACTGGTGTAATTGTCATCTCAGGGGCTTACTGCTTTAACTGGAAGCTTCTAGCTTCCTTACAATCTAATTCAGGCCTAGAATGTTTCCAGCCTCTGAAACTTATTGCTGAATAGCTAGTTCTTTCTGAGCTCTGACTGGCTGGTTCAACTCAGCTGTTCCAGCTCAGACTTCTCTCCACACTGACTAATTCAGTCTGGCTTCTCTCTCTTAGCCTCTCCTGAGTATCTCTGCTTGGCCTCAAACTATCAATCTGTTCTAATCTTCTGGCTCCTCCTCACTCTCTGGCTCTTTCTGTCTTCACCTGTGTCTAGCTTGTTCTCTCATCAACCTCTCTCTCTGTAACTGTCCTGGCCTCCTCCTCTCTGCACTGTCCCTCAACCAGCTTCCCTTTCTTCTCTTTTCTGGTTAGAGTTGGGCAGATCCTATTCTGTCAAATCTTTCTCTGATTCGTCACTTTGTCTGACACTCAATTAGACATAATTTCCAAACATGGTTACTTCCTTCTACAAACCAACTTTATCTTCATTGTTTGGGATTAAAGTCCTAAGGTCTGTCTGTATTCCAGCCAGAGGAATTAAAGATATGTGCTAAGGGCTGAGCACAGTACAACTAGAAATAGATTTTTTTTTCAGTAAATAAAGCAATCTTGGGGTTCACGGTGTGATTGAATATCCTACAACTGTTCTGTTAGATGGCCCATCTTTCTGTCAAAACTTAACATGGACAACGCTTTTCCTAAAACAAAGACCCAAATTTGTATCTTGAAATAATTCCAAATGATATAAGCAGGCATCAAGCACCTAACCCAGAGCTTCCTTCACATCCAGGTAAGTGTAATACGCACTGGATTAAGTTCACTCACATCCACTCCTTCATGAGGAAGATGAACATGAGTCAAACAGGTTTCTGATGCTTCCCAGTACAGTGTGGCAGCAGCACAGCAATTGCAGCCACAGTGTAAATGTTCGAGTTTTGAAAAGCAGAAGAGAAAAGCAAGTTTCTTTCACCAAATGGAACGAGAACAAGTAAATATCCAGCAGCCTCTTCCTCAAACCACAAATGGTAATCTAAGACAGACTCTACCTAAGACTAAACAGTCAAACAAACAAACAAATGGTAATCTAAGACAGACTCTACCTAAGACTAAACAGTCAAGCAAACAAACAAACCAACAAACCATAGAGCTCCTGGAAGAAAACAGCATCCTCTTACCTCAGTGGCAGGCAAAGCTTCCCTGGGCCACAAAAAATAAATCATATGCAAAGATGATTGAGGTTTTATCAGAATTAAAACTTTACCGTCACTGAGTGGTGGTTGCCAGCAAATGGTGTGTGTTGGGGGCGGGGGGAGGGGGATTAGAGGTGGAGGANTTCCCAGCACATGTGAACTGGACCATTCATTTCCCAACCATTTGAAGATCTAGCACAAGGGGGAAATTAATACCTTTGTGTGTCCCCACCTCCCATCCCAAAAGGCACATACACAGACCTAAAAATAACAATAAAGCTAAAAAATACTAGAAGAAATTGAAACTGAAATACCATGAGGAACCAATTCACCAGCACCCTCCTTCTCAGATTCATTACAAGAACACAAGAGGCAAGGCTTACACTGCCAGAGAGGCAAGCAAGCCCAACTCAGTGGGGAAGGAAGCTGACCTGCCTCAGCCTCAGGCAGCAGGCAGGCAGGTTCCAGTGACGCTTGGTACGCCGAGCACATGACCTGGCAAGTCTACTTCTTAGATACTTAACCAAGAGAAATAAAAACTGATGGGCCACACAAAGACTACAAATTAATATGTTCACAGCAGATTTGACACAGGTCTATGTGTAAGCAAAGCTAGCCTGGAATTCATATGTCGCCCTGGATAGAACTTTCAATCCTCCTGCCTCAGCTTCAGATCACCATGCTGGCTTTTAGATTCATAATTAAGTTTTTAAAAATTTTTAGATTTATTTTTATTCTATGTAAGTATCTGCCTTGCATGTATATATGCCTGTTGCCACAGTGATCAGAAGAGGGATGTAGATCACCAGGAACGGGAGTTACAGCCTACTGTCACTCATGTGGGTGTTGGAAACTCCAAGGTACTCTGCAAGAGCAATAGATGCTCTTAACCACTGAACTATCTCTCCAGCAGCTTAGATTTATTTTTTTTAATTTATTTTATAAATATATAAATAAATATATAAATATATAAATATATAAATATAAATATATATATATATATATATATATATATATATATATATATATATATATATATGAGTACACCATTGCTCTTCTCAGACACATCAGAAGAGGGCCTCAAATCCCATTACAGATGGTTGTGATCCACCATGTGGTTGCTGAGAATTGAACTCAGGACCTCTGGAAGAGCAGTCAGTGCTCTTAACTGCACTTACCATCTTTCCAGCCCCAGATATATTCTTAATAGTCCCAAACCAGGAAAAAAGCAAATACAGATTCACTGGCAAACATGCAAATTAGATGTGGTGGCAAACATTCCAAGGAATATTACTCAGGGAGAAAGAGAGAAGGGAAGAGAGAGAGCTAGAAAGAGGGCTAACAGCCAGGCGTGGTGGCACATGCCTTTAATCCCAGCACTTGGGAGGCAGAGGCAGGCGGATTTCTGAGTTTGAGGTCACCCTGGTCTACAGAGTGAGTTCCAGGACAGCCAGGGCTATACAGAGAAACCCTGTCTCGAAAAAGAAAAGAAAAGAAAAGAAAAGAAAAGAAAAGAAAAGAAAAGAAAAGAAAAGAAAAGAAAAGAAAAGAAAAGAAAAGAGGAAAGGAAAGGAAAGGAAAGGAAAGGAAAGGAAAGGAAAGGAAAGGAAAGGAAAGGACAGGACAGAGGGCTAAATAGTAGGGTAAATGGATCCTGAGATGTTTACAGTCAATAGCTGGGATCTGTGTTCCTTCCACTACAAAAAGGCCCTTAAGATCTTGAGATGGGTGGGGAGTAATCAGTGTATATGACTGTAGTATCTTTACAATGGGCAAACAAAACAAAAGAAGGCCTGACCACAGAAGAAAGGTAGCTGACCATGGAAACAGATACTGAATAACAAGGCCATGTTTGGGGAATGGAGGTAGCCTTAGAAGCTACTGGAAGGAACCAGTCCTCAGCAGCAGCAACCTCAGAAGGAAAACCACCAGTACCTCAACTTCTGAGATTCATTTTCAGTCTTATGACCTCTCAGACTATAAGAGAATAATCTGTGTTCTAATTCAGTAATTTGTGGGTGAGGTGTGCTCTAAGGTGTACAGCAGCAACATGAAATAAGCAACAACAGGTATCAAATGCTATGCTGAGTGAAAAAGCTAGTCACGCAAACATCTGCCCAGCAATAGACTGCACTTACTCAAACCTCTACATTACTCCACATGGTTGAGAAGCAATGCTGCCTAAAGTTAGGGCACAGACTGGGAAGAACACAGCAAATATTTCTGCAGCAACGCTGTGTGCTGCATCTAGACAGGAGTTTGGGTACAAAACAGATCCGCTGTCAAAACTCCTCAAATGACAGCTAAGATCTGTGCATTATATAGTTTTTTCCTAGTTAATAAGTTTGTGTGTATGTGTGTATGTGAGTGTGTGAGACAGAAAGAGAGAGGGAGATGGAGATGGAAAGGGGGAGAGAGAGAGAGAGAGATATTAGGTGTAAGAATGCAGGCACTGACATGTTATGGAACATGCATGGAAGTCAGAAAACCCTTAGGCATTAGTGAGGACCTTCTTTTTTTTTTTTTTTTTTTTTTTTTTTTTTTTTTTTTTTTTTTGGTTTTTTGAGACAAGGTTTCTCTGTATAGCCCTGGCTGTCCTGGAACTCACTCTGTAGACCAGGCTGGCCTCGAACTCAGAAATCCGCCTGCCTCTGCCTCCCGAGTGCTGGGATTAAAGGCGTGTGCCACCACGCCTGGCTTAGTGAGGACCTTCTACTTTGTTTGAGACAGGGTCTTTCTTGCTGCACATGCCACACTAGCTGGCTCAGGGGCTTCTGTCAGTTCTGCGTCAGCCTCTCACTAAGCCATCTCACTACCCCTTATATATACATCTTACATCACCCCCTCACTACCCCTTATATATACATCTTATATCACCCCCTCACTACCCCTTATATATACATCTTACATCACCCCCTCACTACCCCTTATATATACATCTTACATCACCCCCTCACTACCCCTTATATAT